>JAAWXA010000022.1:15026355-15058502 GCA_038090715.1 Florisuga fusca
GGGGGGAGCTGAGAGCGGCCCCAGGGGCTCAGCCGTGCCCCGCACGCCCCTGTCTTTGCCGCGCTGCCCCTGGCTACCGGGAGGGAGCGGGGGGAAGAAGGAGGAAATGGCCGCGGTGCCCGGTTCTCCTTAGCGGCCCTGGCACAAGCGGTTGGACACCGCGGACGCGAAGTGGCTCCGGTGGAAAGCTGGGATGCGCGGTCCGTACGCAAGGAGATGAGGGGCTGCGGAGGTCCAGATGGCAGAAATGGGGTCCCGAGTCCGAGCACATACGTTTAGGGATGAATAATCATAGGTCATGCTATAAAGTGCGGCGTTATCAGCTGGGAAGCCACCGAGGAGGAAGGATCCAGGCTATGAGCTGCCACTCGGATGCAGCTGAGAGAAAAGGAAATGCGATCCCAGGTATTTCCAGTATGAAATGCCACAGTAGAAGTGAACTCAGGAGGCCACTGCTGAGGTTCTATGGGCAGTTCAGGTTCGGTCAAGCGGTTATCGCCTCTCACGGTCAAACATGGGTGAACCGGGACTAGCAGACCTGCTGAGAGGACTTCAAAGGGAGATAAAGAGACTGGACAACTTGTAAGCCTTTGCAAAAGAAAGACTGAGAGCAGATAGGATCACTTCGCTTAAATACCCTGGGTGACTTAAGCCTGAGAAAGAACAAGAATTATGTACACCAAAGATGAAGTGTTTGCACAAAACTAATCAAGGCGTAAATCGGTTGCAAACGTCTGGGTTGAAACTCGGGAGATTTTTTTTTTTTGGTCCCTGTGGAGAGTGATAGCCGGCAACAGCCTTCTTATGGAAGTAGGAGGGGGAAGAATACTGAATACTTAGCTAGAGCTCTAGCAGTTCATGAGAGAAATTGAAATGGGCCAGGAATGTCTAAATACCACAGTGATAAATCATTCAGCTGAGTAAATACATACACAGTAATTACACATCTAATGCACTTTTCCAGGGATCTCCAATAGCTATGCAAATGTGAATGTCAGGTACATATCTATCACTCAGGCTAAATCTAGGCAGGTATTACTAGCTTCGTGTTGAGTGGGAAAGACTGAAGTATAGACAGGTTGAGTATCTGGCATGAGTGTGTTCCAAAGGTTTTACTTTCAGTGCCCGCAGTGCTCCATTGAGCTGAACTGCAGCAGCATGCAGGAGCCCTGGAGTGCAAACACGATGTAGCAAAGCTTTCCCAGAGGAAAACATAAGAGGTCTGTACCTGCCTGCTTTAAGAACTGTTTGCTGCTTGACACTGACTGAGGGCCCAGGCAAAGTTCCTGGGGAGTGGCTTATGTCATGCTGTAATACAGCGTTCTTTGTATCCTGGGGATAATAGAAAATAATTATCAGCAGCTATGACAAGTAGAGCAGCCTTGAAGTGACACTATTTCACTTGAGAACATCACAATAATGGAAGAGTTCTCCCTCTGAGTGAAAGAACAGTGTGACTGAAGAACAGACCATGTGAATGAGTGGCAGAACTGAAAGACAACTAAGTAACCCAAAATTCTGTTCTAACCAGGGTGAATCCAAGATTCATTTACATTCAAACAATTGTAAAAATGAAAAAGCCTATTAATTTGCATCAGCCCTTGTTCACTGGGGCTTGTGCACCACATTTCCCAGATATTTGTCCATGCTCTCAGCACAAGCCTGTAAATGTAGGCAATCTAGAGAAAAAGCAGAGTCTTTTATTTGCTAAAATTGACCCAGAAAAAAAAAAGAAACAAAACCAAAAAAAACGACTGGCAATACTCAGGCAGGCTTTCAGGGATTTATCCAAGAAAACGTGTTGGTCTACCTGTGTTGGCACATACCTCATAGCAAAGGTCAGCTATAAGAATGCTGAACTGCAGCAAGGTAAAAGATGAAGTATGTCCTTGCTCTTGCATGAACATTTCTATTCCACTCCCCAGCCCTGTGGTTTATGGGCAAAGCTAAGGCACTGAGAAATCTCACCTGGAAAGCATCACTCTCCTATTATATCTGAGTTGAAAACCTTTGTATACAACAAACAATACATCTGTCTCTAATGCTGCCTTCACTTTCACCTCTCAGGTTGTTTTTCAGTTGCTTTTATACCCAGCTTCTTCCCTGAAGCATTAGATGGCCCCAGCAGACCTCTAGCATCTTAGCTAGACCTTCTGGCACTTTCCATTCCTGAAACACTCAGTAGTAAGCTGAACCAGACCTTGTCTATGATGCTGAGTAAGTCTTGGGATTTTATCCCAGTTCTTTCAGTGACATTCTACAGGGTTTGCATGAGTGAGTTCTTCTGTGTCAGCTTTCCCCAATGGAAAAATAATAGTTCAGCTTAGTTGCATGATGTATGGGTGCTTCTTGAGTCATGAAAGGCTGTAAATCTACCTTGGAGAAGAATTCTCATGGAATGGCATCTGTTAAGATGCAGTTTGGTTACAGGTGTCTTATTTGACACTTTCACCTCATAATCCCTTACCTGGGAAATGAAATTAATTTTAAAAGTGGCTTTAGGCAACTTTTCTACAGCAGATATCAACGTGGCTTTTTTACCATTTTTGCCTTTCTGTGAGGCATTCATCATGTTGACAGACAACATAAGGAAGAAAACAGTTCTGGGCTAGACTCTGTCCCATTGATGTTGAGTTTTTTACACCATTGCTAGCAGCTACCAAGTGAAATGATTGTGTAAACCTCACTGGACCTTTATCAATTATGCCAAATGCAAAGCACTAGAGCATCATCTGTGGTGTACTTCCTCACATATTCTAGGCTTCACATTTTGGCACATAGAGTGTGATTTCGTCACATATTCTGGGCAGTGCTCATTTTTGTATTTAGGCCTGCATCAAACAATGCCATAAACTCATAAGGCCAAAGCTTGTTTTAAGTAATTAAGAATAACATGTAGGAAAATCCATTTATTTGACATCTGGGTGAAGTTATAAAATTGCTGTATAATGGAAAAAGTTTTAGTGAATCAGCAGTTTGCTACTGTGGTTAGATTCCTATAAATTCCTGGAAAAGGAAAAAAATCAAAGTGAGTCATGACATTAATAGTCTTCCATTTAAATAGGGCTGTCTTGGAAGAAATGTATGACTGCCCTTGCACCCAGTGGTCTGTAAGAGCTGGGGGTGTGTCATGGAAAAATCCCAGCAAAGTAGAAAGAACAAAGAGCAGGAAGTGGCTTTTGAAAACAGTGGCTTTTGAAAAGAGTTCAGGAGACTCAAGGGAGCACATTTTACCCAAGGGAAGTCTTTTGACCATTGTACTGGGAGAAGGAAAAGATAACTTGTTCTGGGAGAAGGAGGGAGTTTGGGAGCATACAGTCTGTGGCAGACTCCCTCTTGGGAGGGAGGGGGGCAGGAGAGAAAAACATGAAGTTAAGCAGATTTTCCATGTCACAAAGGAAGTAGGAGTGTGAAAAAGATGGGGCAGAGGAATATGGCTCTTACAGAGAGATGCGGTAACTCTGAATGTCTGCAGTGAAATATTTCCACAGAAAGTAAAAGGCATGTGTCTCCCTCATCAGTGTAATTGTTCTTTGGCCAATAAAGTGGAAAAGTTGTGGGTCTTTGGTTTGTTGTTTTAATTTCAGGAGCATACTTTCTTCTGTCTTCTAGTTTCCGGTATCTTCAGTCTCACTGTATTGGATTGGCTGTTCTAAATTACTCATTCTTGGTCAGCAGCCCCAGGTGCAAAGTCCTTTCCAAACACGGTAAGAGTAGAGATAAGCTACAGTCATCACGTGTCTGAATAACCAACTGCTCTGCATTTCCCTACAGAAAGCAGAGTAAGTGCTGTGACAGGAACCCAGACAGCAAGGTAAAATAACAATAGGGAAAGAAACATCTGCACATTAGTTTCTTTCAGCTGATGATTTCCTGGTGTCATGAATGTGCTCTGAAGAAAAACGGTACAGTTTAGGAGGCTGAATGACTATAACTACACCTCTTAGCAATGGAAACTTCAGTTTTATCTTCACCTTGTGAGGAAAACTGAGCCCAAGTGCAGCCAGTATCAGTGACTGGGGAATGCAACTTTGCTTGCAGAGAGGAAGCAGAGGGAGCAGATGGCTCTGCTCTGGCTTTCCTGGGCAAGCCTCAGCCCCAGTGAAGACTCGCCAAGCGTCATCTCAAGTTTTCACTTCTGATAGACTGGGGACTGGTGGGCAGCTCAGTGCCCTGTTCTCTGAGTAGTGGCAACAGGAAGGAAGGAGAGGCACAACCTGGAGGAGTAGTTAGCTATTCAGTTTTTATGGATTGGCTGGGCTGTACCTTCTGTCAGTGGTCAGAGGGATCAAAGGGTCCCAGAGATTTAGGGGCAGGATGCTGCCACTCAAGACTTATACAAATGTGTTGGGGCATGGGGTGGGAGATGGGGGAGGGAGGTGCAGGGGGGCTGAAAGCAACAAAAGCAACAATTGTGTAGATGTGTACAATATACAGTTGTGTAGATGTCTGGGTCTGGGACACAAGGTTGGAAAAGGGTGACAGGAATGGCCTGTGTTGATGGCACCTAGTTGTCAGAGCCCTGGCACATGTACATGTGCAACTTCTCAGAACACCCATGTTGAGAGGCAAAGGACAGTAAATCCTCGTTACTCACAGAGGTGGAACAGGATGATCAGACTGTTATATCCAAAATCGTATGAAAAGGCATATGCAAAAAAACCCCAACAAAACACATGGTTTCCACCTTGCAAAGGACACAGGTGTGAGGAGGACTCAGTAGCCAATGCCCTTGCCCTCTACATCATTGCAAGGAATTGTGGCCAGACTGCCTGAATACGTGTGGGTTCTGTTCCAGAGTTCTGGACAGACTGCTTGAACACTTGGCATGCAGCCCCAGTGCCTGACTGCTTGGCAGATTGCTTGGATGCACACATCCTGGTGCCTCTATGTGGTGAGAGTGCAGACATGAATGAATGGCATCTGGTGTGTTTCAGGTTTTGATTTTACAATCAAATCACCTTCCCCTCCTATTGGGTCTGGCATTGAGATTTCCTACACAGTTAATACAGTGTTGGAAAATTTCCTACACTGAGTATTTCTGAAATACACCATGTGGGTTTGTGGTCCTAAGTGACCTTCAAAATTGTAATTTTTTTTTTTTTTCTGTTTGAGTTCACAGAGTTAGATCATTAGTTTCATTTACAGCCACTGGTTTAGACAATTCTTAAGCAATCCCCATGGGTGATGCCGAGTACGGTATCTGTCCAATCAGATAATAAGAATGAATGCAAATTGAATCATTGAGCCTGAGTGGTTTTAATAAAGCAGGGAAAAATGTGTATCTACCAACATGCTGCAGAATACAATTTGCTGAGTGAAAAGAGAGACTTAAACAAAATTTAGCTTTGCTTGCATCATTGTGGCTTAAATTAATGACAGAGAGTCTCTGACTCAAACATGGATCATCAGTGTGCATTTTTGAAGTGTTGAAGGCAGTGCCTACCAAGTGAAAAAACAGATTTATGATTTTTATTAGCATTGCACAGGAAATCTATATATTAGGAGGAGAACTAATCCTGATCTCACTCTTGGATATAAAGGGATAGTTACATATATATGTCTGTGTGTAAATATATATACACACCAATACATATAGGCATCAACAAATATGGCTTTTATTGATCAGAGTTATGAAGATGCCAGTTGGCATAATATATCAGTCTGTGTTTGGAAGCAGGGCAATGGGTAACTGATTAATCCAAAAAATTGAAATGTATGATCTTTTTAACACATCAGAAAACACGATTTGTTAGCACACCAGAGTCATCTTCTGAACCTACAATGAGGTTTTTCAAGAGAACTGATATAGCTCATGTCAACTTTTCTGTTTACCCCCGATACAAAACTTCTGAATGTCAGATCTGTTACAGTGGGCAGTAGATACTCTTCAGAAACACAAAACTTGAGTATGAATTTTGCATATTCCACCGTCTCCTTTACCTGTCTACAGGTGAGTTACCTAAGCCAGAGTTTCAATATCATCAACACAACAGTGGCATTGCACTGTCATTAGTGCCCAGATATCCCTTTGTCACCTCTCATCCAAAATCACAAGCTAAGCAGAGCTCTCGTGCTCACAGAGAGCCCATTTTTGTGCTGCAGGGGAGGTTGGTGGTGTTATGCAGAGGTCTGCTCTTGTTATCAGAGAGCATCTGTACAAGGCAACAATCCTGTATCAGGATAAAGATCAGGAAATCTAAAATTATCCATCAACATCAAAGTAATTAGTTTGCTGATTCTTTTTTATCAGATGCCACTGCTAATGACACCTCTACCAGGATGGCAAGATATAGCACCCTCCCAGGAGAAACACCGACTCTTGCAGGAAATTTCAAACCTCTGGGGGCTCATTTGTGCCTTTGATGATGCTCCCTGCATCACTGCTCTTTCACCAGACCCAAGTGAGTCAGCATCTGCTGTTGCTTTAGAATAGCAAACCCAAAACTTCTGTATAGTCCAGTTGCCTCACAGCAGCAGCCAGTGGTGGAGACTCTCTGCAATATAAAACGCTAACAGGCAGGGCTCTGGAGCTTCAAGTCCTTAAAATGTGATGGGCTCCTTCTATAAACTCTCATCAAGGCATTTAAATACTATGTCCAAATCTCTTAATTTCTAAAACAGATCCTGATTCTAAGCTCATTCATCTCAAAATACAGTAAAATTTAAGTATGTTCTCATAGAATTATAGAATGGTTTGTATTGGAAGGGATGTGGGACCTTAAAGGTCATCTAGTTCCAACTGCCCTCCATGGCTAGGGACAGCTTCCACTGGACCATGCTGCCCAAAATCCCATCCAGCCTGGCCTTGAACACTTCCAGGAAGGGGAAATCCACAGATTTTTTGGGCAGTCTGTTCCAGTGTCTCACCCCTCTCACACTAAAGAACTTTTTCCTAGTATCTAATCTGAATCTAAACCCTTTCAGTTTAAAACCATTACCCCTTTTCCTATCACTGCATGCTCTTATAAAAAATCCCTCCCCAGAGGGACTGTTTTGGAATTCATGTTTTGGATTCACTACTATTTTTTAAAGAAAAGATAAAGTAGTTTTATAGACATTGTGCATATACATGTGTGAAACATGTATACGTGCTGAAAAAAATGAGCTCTTCTATGCAAAATTTAAAATAAAACGTTCTTTCAGAAATGCTTTTTTCACTTTTATAATAACTTCTGGATTTCAGTAACCCTTTTTTGTTGGTTTTTTGGTTTTGCTTTTTGTTTTTGTTTTTTCCTATTTCTATTTCAAAAAGGAACTCGCATTAGAAAATATAATTAAAATAAAATAATATAAAATAAAATAAAAGCAAAATAATTGGCATATTTCATCCAGCTCGTCTGAGAACAGTGTGGATTTTACCTGGTTATTTTCTGCCTAGAACTCTGTTCTGGCATCATCACGCAGAGATAAATAATCTGTTGAGAGTACCTTCTGCTCCAAAGGCCCCTCTGGGCTCTGAAGAACTGGTTTAGGGGCTCCACATGGGCTTTTTGCCCAGCTCCACCATGAAGGGAAGATCAGGAGCACAGCTGGTAGGCTCTAATCCCTGGGTAGTCTCTACTTCACAGGACCCTGAGAGGCAGAGCACAAACCACTCTGGCCCTGGGGAGGCTCCAGCTCAACGCAGGAGTTGTTGCGGCCCCTGCAGGACTCCGGAGTAGGAATCCAAAGGTAACCAGATAATTGTTCTTCCCTGCCCTCAGTCATTCGGCTCCTACCTGAACTGAAGGAACTGTGTAACAGCACAAGATTGGTTAGGTCCCTCTTCAGGACTACGTTCTGAAAGTCAATTTTAAAATTTTTCTTATTTTTTTTCCACTGGGAAAGATGGATATACAAATAAAAACCAGCATTTGTTGTAAATCACAGCCAGCAGTCATCTGATTGCACCATTACACAATAAACACTTTCAAGATTTCAACTTTCATAATTATGAAAACTTCAGAACAAGACTTGAAGCCCAGAAACCAGAGGACAAAGAGCTAAGGGCTCTTATTTGCTTAAAGAGAAAATTCTTACAGGTTTTAAGCCACTCATTTTGAAACCTGCATCATAACTTCTGAATACTTGAGCTTAGCAAAGGAGGGGAAATGACTCATTTTGTAGCACTAAAATGTTGTGGGTCCTGTCCTGAATACAGTTTTGGTGCATACAACTGTTCTTTGAGAAGCACCTGGCATAAGGGAAAAGAAGAAGAAACAAACATTGTGCAGTGATTTTATGGCAGCTGCTCTTTTTAAAGCCAAGTTGAACTAAGTAGAACTTGTTATAACCGTAGCACTCCTCAGTGTAAAACTTGAAGCTGTCTCAGGGAGGCACTAAGTCTTAAATGCTATCTTTGTATGACAGTTTGCCAAAGTCTATTCTTTTCTTTCAATTTACTAGATAATTTTCTATGGCTCAGTTTTTGCTTGGCTTCCTGCTTCTGTCCTACTACTTCTCCAGCACTGCAGAGCCTCAGGACTGTCACAGAGAGGACATCACTTCCATTTGAAATAAAGTGGTTCAATAGATCTTGAGTCACAGTTGACCAAAAATATTCAGTTCCCCTTCTGTGGGTACATTCACAAACTGTCCATAAATTCTAAAACTTATGCTCTTTACCTCAATTTGCTTCAGACTTTAGGGTAAGGGACATCTCTTGACTATCACAGAAGTAATATCACAGAAGCTCATTGGGGCTATGTTTTTTGACAAAGATGAAACTGGAGAAATCATATAAATGTTGCCAAACAGACTGCTACTACCAAAGGTGTGGTTAAAGTCACTGTTAACTCTCTAACACTGTTATACTTAGAAACACAGGTTTGATTCTTTTCCTAGTCATAACTGTTCACATCAGGAGGAGTTAAATAGTGATAATGCTGGATTAGAAGACTGGATAGTTTGGGACAATTTCAGCAGATGATACAGAGCCAAATGTTCAAGTACTGCAGTTGAGATATATATTTTTGGAGAGAAAACTCAGAGAACAAAGCCTGAGGAAGTGAGGAGTGAGTGCTCCATCTGCTCTCACACTTCTGTGTGACCATTATAAAAATGTGCTGCAGAGACCATTTTATTTTTTTACAGGCAACTGAACCAAAGGATCAATTAATAACACGTATAAATAAATCTCATGTATCTAACCAGAAATGCCTAAAGACTAGAAGCACAGTCTTAGAGATCAGTCACTTTCTGTCTTGTGGAAAGGTGACATCAGCTAGTATTCCCCAGAAATAGAGACATGATTGAAACTGACATACTACAGACTGTCTTCTGTCTTTGATCTTCCTATATGGTTTTTGTTTGTTTGTTTGTTTGTTTCCTGGCATGTACTTTTCAAATACAGTTACTTGCTACAATTTTAGGAAGGACAGAAATTTAACTGCTTTCTGGCTTTCTGTCAGTGGCTGCCCCTAAGGTAAGATACTAGATAGCAAACAGCTTCTACTAAAAATCCCTCTAGTTTCTAACAAGAATGGCATTTTCTATAACCAGATTTTGTTTTGAATACTTTTCAAGGTTTTCAGTATTCAGAAAACAAAAATTCTCAAATTGCAAACAGAACGATTGAAAGTTTCAGAAAAGAACCTTTGGAAGAAATGTGCATCTTTTTATCAAGAAAGTATTTCCACCTCAATCTAGGAATAATTCCATCAGCTTTTGAAATTTCAGGATCATCTCCTTCCTTTTGTAACAAAGCATTGAGTTAGGCATAAGTAGGTAAATATTTCCCAAAGAGTTAATATTTCACTTAAAAAGCACAGGGCTGAAGCCTAATGTGATGCCTAAAAAAGCAGCTGATAATTACCTTGAGCATTACCTGGAGGAACTCCTGGACCTTGACAAAGAGCACTAACATGATCCTCTTGTAGCACCTGAGTTCTTTGTGAACTCTATTCCTTGACCTTTGGTCGTCCCTGCAGCAGCTTTAGCTCTGTGCTTTTCCTCACTGTTTGACTCCAGTGAAGTTCATCTCTGAGACCTATAAAGCCTGGACTTCATGCTATGAATGCATCTGCCAGCAACGGCTTGCAGTGCTGAGCCTTGGTGGCCACAAGCAACTTCAAGTCAGAGTGTAGAGGCTCTGGCTCTCTTTAGCATTCACCCTGTTGCCTGTATAGCATAGAAGGCAAAGCCAGTTTGGTCCTTTCCACTCAAACAGAACAGCATCCCGTGCAGCACCTCTGCACTTTCAGGTACATTAGGAGGTACAAGTTGGTGGTTTATTTGTGTGACACAATGTGCACAGGAAGTGACATTGATGAAGTTACAACTACAGCAGCATTGCTCTGCTTCATTGACAACATATATATATATACACACATACATATCATATATATATATATACACATTTAGCATAAACATAGATGCTTTATCATTTACTGATATTTCTTTTTGGCCAAGGTTCACAATTGTGTTAGGACCAGAGCCTAGGAACCTGTGTTTCTATCAGGGAGAAAGTCTGCTCACTTACAAGTGAAGCCACCTGCCTTTTGTGAAATTCAAGTGCAAACTCCAGTTTGTAAGTTGCATTATTGAAGTTATGCAAGTTGCCAACACGGCCTTGATGTGTCACTCTGAGATATTTAGCTTGCTCATCAATGTTCTTTCAAGTCAGAATGGAGAACAGTGTGAGCACTGCAGTAAAAGGAAATGATGTGAGGAAAACTGCCTAGATTTTTGAAGGAACCCACTGCAGTATTAGGGAAACACTGTGAGGATAATGACTTTTCTGTCCTTTGGCGTGATTAAGGGCATAAACACTCTGGGTTTAAAGGCACATTGGTAACTCAGATGTTCTGGTATTTGAAGCTGCAGGATATATGTCAGTTTAAATCCAGATAGCCAGGGATTAGTATCAAGGCTTATTTTAATACAGAAGCCACACAGGATTAAAGGAACTACTTTCTTTTCTTCTCATACAGAGAGGGTGAAAATAACTCGTGGAGAGCTCAGATTTATGCATTATTTAAGTCCTGTTCTGATGCTGCTATAGAGCACTGTGATTTCTCTTTGCATAAAGATGATCTTAACCCAGCAGGAGTATCCCAAGGTGTTTATCTGGCCCCTGTCAAGACCTGCAATGGAACTGGAAGTGTTTCTGAGGGCAGATTTATTGCACCAGAAAGAATGTGATTAAAATGTCCAAAAATTCTCCAAGGGTTCTGTGGCAAAACATTCAAGTATTTTATTTAACTGTTTCTTGAGCTCCAGTACTGTCTTTCATAAAAGGTATTTGTATTGTGTAAATGTCTTCCATGTGACTATTTATAAAACTTTCTTCTAATCTAGCCCTTTTAATCATGCTTTGTTTAAAATTAAAACTCTGCAGTTTATTGCTGCTTTATATCCTGAATCACTCCCTTTCTACAGTCTTTCAGAATATGATCCAGGCCACAGGAGACTGGCATGATGGAGTTTTTGCTGCAGCCTACAGATCAGCAGATTTACAGCCGTCTACACTGGACACACACAGGTTAAAATCCCAGTAAGATAAATAACACTGTCCCCATTTTGTTATTAGCAAAACAAAATCTGTGTCTCAAAGAGCTTAAATTCAGCTATATCAATTATGATTCCCTAGTTTGAATTATCCTCTGTTCTGACCAGGGACTGAATAAATAAAATAACACAGGTATTCCTATTTAAAGACCATAGCTCTCCTTTGAGAAGTAGTCAGACTTCTAGGAAGGCATTCTCTCTTGACACAGACTATGAACAAGAGGGAATTCAGTACACCCAATACCAAACTACCCTTCACTTAAAATTACGAAGCTACAGCCTGAATTGTAGCAAGAATTTCAGAGAATCATAACAAGATAGCTTTCTAATTTCTGTTTGGTTTTGTTGGGTTTTTTTGAGTCTTCCTCCTTGACTTAGTATGGGGGTTGCCAGTCTAATGTCTACAGACAGACAAGTTCCTCTGTTTAGTTTTTTCCTTTTCCTTTTGTTTTTTGTTTTGGTTTTGGTTTGTTTGGTGCTTTTTTGGTTTTGTTTGTTTGTTTCTTTTTGTTTCCTTTTGGTTTGTTTGGGGTTTTCTGGGGGGGTTTGGTTTTTTGTTTTGTTTTGTTTTAACCCTTAAAGAAAGTTTATTTTGACCAGCAATCATGATATCGAATTAAAGCACAGAATCTAGGAGCTCTGGATAACTGTGACTCCTGGAATTCTGTGGGAGCAGGAAGAGCACATTGGTGGCTATGAATGACAACACCTGTCATTCAAGGTACTTTTCCAGTGACCACTGCCCTCTCCTTCTGTGGATCCAGAAAACCCAGGGTGTGTAGGGAAGCAAGCAGGAAACAAGACACATGGATGTTCAATTCCCATCCTTTTGTATCAGCACAGAAAAAAGCAACAGACTAGTTCCAGACACAAAAAAACCAACAAAAAACCACAACAGCAACAACAAAAACCAAAAACACACAAAAAAACACCCACAAAAGAAGCAGGATCAGTGTGTTGCTATGGGTCTGAGGAATAGGTAAATGCCAAACCTAAATATTCATTGAGGAGTTCTAATGATTTAGCTAAAAATATGGCATCACACTGCTTTGCTTTAGTTCAACCAGTCCAGCTGTGTGTGTCCATGCATACTTTGTATTAGGCTTGGGAAAACTGTGCCAGGATAAGGAAGGTTTGAAGGGATACACAGTTAAGCTGGTGAAACATCACCCTTCTAATGAAACCAATACATTTCCTCTGTGTAATGAACTGGTTTTGAGACCCTGCTGCCTCCCCTGCATCATCATTTATACCTACAAGAAAAGGATACCTTACCAAATCAGCAGAGGGGATGCTTCTTATCAAAGTTCCCAAGGCAACTGTGCACAATCAAGGCTAATCTAATAATGCCTTAATGCCTTTCCTGGTAGGTTGCTTGTTTTTAAAGCAATTCAGGAAATGGCAGGGACTACAGGTCAGTATGATTGATCTCTGTAAGCCTCTGAGTGGGGGGGTAATTGCTTATTTGACATGTTTCTGTTTCCATTCAGGTTTCCTAGCTAAGCAGGTTCCTCTGTGGAAATAATCTCAAGTGACACAGGGCCAGCCTGTACTCTGTCTGCAAGGTGCCAGCAGTCCTAGGGCACTCTATCTGTGGATCCCAGTGAAATGAAATCCTGTCCAAGAGTCCACATGACTACGATCAGGTGGTAGATGGAGCACAGTGAAGGTCCTTGCTGCTTCCTCCAGTGTAACAGCACTGAAGGGACTCTGGGAAGCTGCAGAATCCTGGTATCCTGCCTACCAGAACAGTCGACTCAGTGAGCTACAGCCATCAAATTCTGTCAGCCTGAAAGACAGAGAGCACTCAGAGGACACAGTATTTTATGGATTCAGCCCTGAAATATGGCAGGGATCAGGCTCCAGCTGTGATACGTGCACAGGCTCTGCAATTACTCTGTGGTTCTGTATTATGGGAAGTGTCAAGCTATGGAAAACAGTAGGCAGGAAGGGGTCAAAGTAGACTGGAGGCCTACTTTGTTTCTCCTACCAGATCCCATGGCAAACATACTGTGTCATAAAGGTCTAATTCCTGTTCCTTACTCCTTCAACATCTCCCATTTGTGGCATGAGCTGTATGGAGGAGAATGTGCTTCACAGATAGCTGTGAATAAGCAGAGATTATATTTATCTACGAAGTCCCCTTCCCAAGTAGCTCCAATGGCCTGTCCACAATGGAGCAAAAATTCTTGCCCTGCTGTCTCTATCTTCAGGAGCAAGGGGTCCAGCACGCCTCTATGTTTTGAGGTGAACAGAGACCACAGTGCCACTCACAGACAAAGACAGAAGCCAGGATCTGTCACAGTCCATTTGGTTGTTAACTATATTCTGATATCTATGGGAAACAATATCCCTTACTTTGTAAGACCCAGCTTATTTGCTCAAGCTTTTCACATAAGGGATGACTCTAATGCTGTCTGCTTTAGTTATTCTGCAAGGCAGGAAGTCTGCAGTCTCTCACTGAAATTATAGCAAGTCCAATATTTACTGTGTATCTGTTACGTAAGAGTTACTATTCTGAGTTGTGCTAAATTTAAAAGAGAAATCTATCAGGGACTCCTACCAGCACTTGGGCACTGAAATTTTCTGGAGGATCTCCTTCTTTGATTAGGAAGACTGTGAGCAGAAAAGCAGAATTTAGAAGATAAGCCCTAGAAGAATTGTCAATTGTCATTTAATCTGCTCCCAGAATAAAAATGTAGTTACAGTGACACATAACATTTGTAAGGGGGCATATCCTGAGGGCCTTCACCAATACATTCCTCACACAGATTGGCTACAGGGAGTCTGGTGTGCGTTTCAAAACCATGGATGGTCTATGCTTCAGACACATAGGCTTGCTGGAAACTTTTAAAAATAACCTTTCTTCACTCCTCAATGTTCATGCCTTAGGGAGGGCACACACGCAGATCTTGTATTGCTTTACCTCATAAAAGTGATTTTTAACTACTTCTCAGTGGTTAAAATTCTCAAGTGAATACAACAGGATATGTGTTAGATTGTTTGATGTTTTCACCCTAGCAGCATTTTACTAAATAGCAACAGTAATTTGGTAAGTACTTAATTTGCAAGTACTAAGAAAATTAAGGAAAAAATGAGCTAAACAATAAAAGCTAGGTTTTCAAATGTTTGCAGGCACCTAAATGTACAGCATAAATCCGTAGAAACTGAGATGTTTTGGCAGTGTTCTTAACACTGAATACAGACTGTCTGAAAACTTTTTGTTCAATGATATAGGACAGTGGATTAGAAAAGAGGGCCTAAATAACACTTTTTGGAAAGCTTTAGCGAGAAGGTAGATACAGTGAGACTCCCCAGGGGATGATGCTGTGACAAACAGGTCAATACCTGAAACTGTGACTGATCCCACTTTGCTACCTGTCCTACTCTAGGCCAACCTCATTCAGTTAAAATCCAGCTCCAAGGGCTTTGTAAGCCCTCAGAAGGTGTGGGAGCTTTCTCTCCGGTGCTACCTGAGCTCCTTTTGCCTGCTGTCTGTGAGTGTAGGCCAGCACAGGGGGAGGTCCAGTCAGAACTGGGGATAAATCAGCTTTCTCCACCAGCCTCAGGGTGACACCATCACGCACAAGCATCACTTGAGGAATGATAGGGCTGGTTAACAGATTATTTTTCTTGAATACTCACTTGCAATTCAGAGTTATACCAGAAAACATGTTATCATAGGCCAGGCTATAAGTGAAAAAAGGTCCCTGTGAGTTTTAAATCTTGGTGAAATTCCAAGATCTATATTTTCAGCTTAAAAGGAGTTAGATTTAGGCTCACCCTGAACAGAAATAATGCATATTTATCACCATGGTATTTTACCTATCTAGCAACCAGTGCTGTAGTGTGTTTGGTGCTGATGTGGCTTCTATTGGGAAGATGCCTTCTGACACCCTGGGAAGATGCTGGGGATCACTGAACCACCCAAAATCCCCACACTGAGGGGGCAGCTCTGGTGCGGCTCTCCACCCAGGTGCACACGCAGCACAGGGAGGCATCGCAAGGAGCCGCTCGTTTACTCTGCAGGCAGCCCTACAACACTTTGAAATGCTTTTATTTCCTTCCATGACAGGTAAGACAACGGCTCCGTCAGCGGCCCCCAGCTCCAGGGGTTGGCGGCGCCGCGTCCCTCCCGCCTGTCTCCGGCACCAGCCCTCAGCGACCACAAGATGGCGCCGTGCCAGACCCGCGGCTCCCGATATGGCTGCCGGGCCAGGGGCACATCGCTGGCGGTGGGAGCTAGGCTGGCCTCTCGGGTGTTGCCAAGCACGCACGTTTTTCTACGGGCAGGCTTCTTCTCCGCCTCGTAATGACGTCCTGACTGAAAGTGCTGTCTGAAAGCATCCCAGAACACCGGAGGCGAGGGACTGGGCATTTCACAGAATCATCTGGGTTGGAAAGGACCTCTGAGATCATGAAGTCCAACCCTTGATCCACTGCCACAGTGGTTACCAGACCATGGCACTGAGTGCCACATCCAGTCCCTTCTTAAAAACCTTCAGGGACAGAAAATCCACCACCTCCCTGGGCAGGCCATTCCAATGTCTGATCACGCTCTCTGTAAAGAATTTTTTCCTAATATCTAACCTAAACCTCCCCTGGCAGAGATTAAGTCCATGCCCTCTTGCCTTACTGATGGCTTCCTGGGAGAAGAGACCGACCGCTCCCTGGCTCCATCCTCCTTTCAGGGAGTTGTAGAGAGTGATGAGGTCCCCCCTGAGCCTCCTCCAGATGAAACACCCCCAGCTCCCTCAGCCCTTCCTCACAGAGCTTGTGCTGGAGTCCCTTCACATCCTCCTTGCTCTTCTCTGGACCTGCTCCAGCACCTCAATTTCCTTCCTGAACTGAGGGGCCCAGAACTGGACACAGTACTCGAGATGTGGCCTCACCAGCGCTGAGTAGAATCACTTCCCTGGACCTGCTGGCCACGCTGTTCCTGATCCAGGCCAGGATGCCATTGGCCTTCTTGGCCACCTGGGCACACTGCTGGCTCATGTTCAGCTTCCTGTCAATCCAGACCCCCAGGTCCCTCTCTGTCTGGCTGCTCTCCAGCCACTCTGTGCCCAGCCTGGAGCTCCCCATGGGGTTGTTGTGGCCAAAGTGCAGGACCCGGCACTTGGCCGTGTTGAACCTCATCCCATTGGAATCAGCCCAACTCTCCAACCTATCCAGGTCCCTCTGCAGAGCCCTCCTGCCTTCCAGCTGAAACACACACACACATATAACTTAGTGTCATCTGTGAACTGGGTCATCTGTGGATTTGCTAATGGGGCTTTTGTCAGGGCTGGGCCACCACTGGCAGTGCCCCTGTCCATGGCAAGGGTTCCGCCTCAGGGGGAGCTCCCTGGGTGCTGAGGGGTGCCCACAGTTACTGACTGCAGCGGCTTTTTGGGTCCCTAGGGAAAACTTGAGGCCAAATGCAGCCACTCACCTTCCCTTGCACCTGGTGCCTTTCCAGCAGTACCTGTTGCTTACCCACCACAGAAAACAGAAAGAAATAAGCAGGTTTTTTGCCCTAGAAGTTTAGGAGGCGGAAAAGGACCAAGCAAGTAAACTCAAAACGTGCTGATGATTTCCTGCACCTCTGCAGAGCCTGAAGCCCTTGAGGTAGCCTCATGTGCCACTGAGGAGAGGCACAGCGCTTGCTGGGGTAGCAGTGCAGTTACCCCGGCGTGCACCAAAGGATGGGGAGACCTTTGCTTATGGCCAAGCAATAAGATCTCACACACACACAAAGAGCTAATTCTCAGTTTTCTTTTTCTTCCATTTCAAAAACTGAATAATGATATGAAGGTCTTCAGCAAAACAACAGGTCAGCAGCAAAGCAGGGCACAGGCAGCAGGCCACTGAGCTGCTGTCTGTTTTGGGAAATCTCACACTTCATCTGGGATAATCAAAATAATGGTTGCTGTATCTAGTTCGAGCTTTCAACAAAGGCTTTCCTGAGCAGCCCTGTGTATCAAAACCAAAGAAATCCCGTCCTGTTCTGCATGTTGTCAATATTAACAAGAAAGGCTAACTGTGATTTTAGTGCTCCCAAACATTACCACTGGAACTGGTAAATTAGAATAGCTGTGCTGTTTTTCAGTCCAAGAAACAAGCAGTATCAGGCAAAACAATGCTTAGAGAAAAGCGGTTGTACACAAAACTCTTCATTTTTATCTTTTGAACAACACTGAAGCTGTAGTGAAACGTTCCAGGTCTGTAGTCTACTAATAGCTGCAAATTGCAGATGAGTTACTGAGAAAACTCTAAATTTACCAAGGGGATCAATGCCAAAGCTAGGATTTTAATTTAGAGCTTTAAACTCTCAGCGAGCCTCTGCTATGGTCCCTGTGTAACAATGCTATGATAGAAGGGGCCAATTGCACCTTTGGAAATTTCCAAAGTGGGGTTCCCCATCATGCTGAAGTGGTGTTCAGCTGTCTTCCTTCCAGGACCCTCCTGCAACTTGCATGATCCAAATGTAGGCAAAGAGGACTGGGCAGGTTTAGGAGGACAGAAATCTCAAGAAAAAAAAAAAAAAAAAGAAAATTAAGTACTGCTCCAGGCTGTTCCATTCTGAGGCAGTGTCAGAGCAGAGATGACCTCCTCATTGCTGCAGCATCCTCCCGCAGATCTCTGGAGGACATCTGAGCTTGCAGCATCACCATTGTCTGCAGAATAATCCTGTGAATGGATCACGGAGGCATTTCTTTCCTCTACCACCAGTACTGAAGATTTTCCTTGGGACAGGATGATCTAAGCCCATGTGACTTGGGATTCAATATTTTTACCTTAGTATCAATTGTAGTGTGCATCCTAAGTGGAAAAAGTTTTTTCCTCAATGCCACTGATGAGCAGCTACTTCATAGTCCATACTTTATCTCTGTGTCCAAATTCAGGATTCTCCTTTAAGTAACTTACAAACTAGCCTTCTGTAAATGCTTTCTGCTTATTTAAGGGCCAGCGCTGCTCTCATCACTGGGGGAGGAGGGGAGAAAGCCGAAATATGAGGTCATGTTCTGGTCACGTGGCTGCTGCAGCATCTGTCAACTGTGATACAATTACTAAGCCATAACTGTGCATTTATGACATTCAAACCTGCTCAGAAAAACCTCTCCTCTGCCTCTGGTGCCTTTGGCCTTTCTGTACTTGATGATCATCTTAAACATTGTCTGTACAAACCCTACCGTGAATCACAAAGCATTTATTTTGGCAGTCATATGTTATAGCAAATATTGCAATGTAGCAGGAAAATCACATTCTAATTAAATCCTTTTCTCATAAAAAGCTTCAGGGCAGTCTCTTGGGTGGGTTTGTTTGGGAGCTGAAAATTTAACCTCTGTGTTTCAGGAGAGCTCTGAGCCTTCTAGTGAAATAGTGAAAGGAATCTCTGGCCCAGGGGAGCTGGGGTTTGAGACTTTATCTGAATGCATGAGTCTCACCTCAGATGCAGTGTAGCTGTGTAGGATATGCAATCACTGGATAAAGGCAGGCTGTTGTTTGGGGTTTGTTTTCAGTGACAGTTTTATGACTAGAAGAATAGGCAGATCTCTAGTGGGTTACATCTGGAGGTGAAGCAGTACACCAGTGTTTTCTCTGTCTTTGTAGCCTACCTTCTATATTGCAGACTCAGAAGGACTGGAAGCAGAGTGTGGACTGATTCTCATTATTTATGAGTTTCAATTTTTACTTGATGACTCACGACAGAGAAGAATGTATACTAGGTAAACTCCCAATAATTAGAAACATATATAAACTTAATTGCATGGAGTCCAGCAGTATCATATTAGTTGCAAGCCATAAATTCACCAGAAATGTAAAAGTCTTTACAGATAAGCCTCTCTATGACACAGATTAAACATTCTAGAGAAATGCAGAATTTTGGGGAAAAAATGAGAACATTCATGCCATACTGGAGTTCAACTAAATCAACATTTTGTCAACAGGGGCCAAGGTCAATGTTCAGGCAATGTTTCTCTCTGAATAGTGTTTCTTCTCCTAGAACATCACGGCACCTTTTGGCAAAGCTGAGCAATTTTCTGAGTCAGAGGTTGCATTTGGATCATTATATTTAATAGCCAAGGATGAAATCATTCTCCACAAATCTTTCCAATCTTTTTAAGCCTGTTTATCCATTTTCACTGCACCAACAGCTGATGGTTGTGTCCCACAGCAGTATTAAGCACTGTGTTACAGCAATTGTTTTCTGTTTGGTTATAACCTGCTGCCTGGTAATTTCCTTACATTTCAGTCCATATCAGTTCTCATTTATCTCATGTATTAAGCACCATAGCAGTATTAGTCACATTTGATGAGTTATAAGCTGATGCATACACTCAACTCTGCAGAGAGTCAGAAAGGAAAGGAAGCAAAGCTTTTAAATTGGTGGTGAGAATTAGGATTTTTGCTGGCAGCCTTTGGGTTGTATCTGGCACTAGTACTAGTGATGTGGTTGATGAACTGTACTTGGTAGCTACCCCACAATGCCAACCACACACTCTCAAAGGACAGAAGAAACCCCATTGAGGGGGAATGACTGAAGAAATCCAATAAGGGAGTGCAGAAGCTCTGAGGCTCTTGTAGCTGTTGATTGGAAAGGGTGAACAAAGGACAAAAAAAGATGACCAATGATTCCACTCAACGCTCTGAGTCCCTTCTGCTTCTGAGGGCACACTGGATAGAAACTAAAGATAATCAGCTCAAAGTTCCTTTCTGTATTTCTCTAGCTTGAAGGAGAATGCTTACTCAGGTGGCAGTGAGCTGAAAGTTAGGGCAGACTAAAGCTCACAGGTAGATGAGTATACTAAAGTGTCCAGAGAATGTTTTGGCCATTAATGCTTCAGGATGGAAATTGCCATCACTGAGAAATTTGTGATTCCTGAATAATTTTTACATTTACAGCCTAGAAAAATTGGCAGAGGCTAATTAATTAAGGTAATATATAACAGAGAGATGTCTGTGAATGCTGTCAAGGGAGAACACAATTTGCTAGCAAAATCCTTAGTGACTAACACAGCTCTGATACAAGTATCAATAACAGCAAGAATGAGAGCACCCTTTACATAGCCCAATTTGAATCAGCCTCATCCAATGCTTTAGTGTTTTAGTTAGAATGTGTGGTAGGACTGTGATGTCTGCAACCAACAGGGAACAGGAATTACATCACATGCTTGGGAGAAAATGTAATTGTGTGACTGTGGGCACTTGATATATGAGAAAATTAAACAAATAGAACAGCAGAAAACAGGAAAGGCCCTCATTTTCACTCCTAGGTGTAATTGTCTACTAGGGGGCATGAAAGGTGAAATCATCCCTGCCATAATTAGTGAATTAAGAAGTGGTGTCAGGTCCATGTTCTCTCTTGGGATTCAGGCTGCAGTCTGAGAGTTGTGATTGAGTCAGCTGCAACAGTTTGGTGTGTGCTTTTCTTATCCTCTGCTTTATTCTTGTTGCTTCTGATTCTAGTCTTGCATTCTGCATTCCTGCAGCACCTGGGTTTTTCTCAGACTGAAAGATCCATGAAGGAGGCAACATCTTATTGTAGGCTGTAATACAATAGAGCTTCCAACTACAGCAAGGTCTCCAGGATGTGTATTACTATCAGTGCCTTCATTTGTATATGTCTTTTTTTTTTTTTTTCATCTGATAAATATGATGTGCAATGAGAGAGATTTCCAGATGTAAAAAATTCTCTGAGAGCTTCCTTAATAGAAAATGCATTTGGTGCTTGAAAGAGCATAGTAACAAGTTGGCACTGCACCTAAGCCTTTTTTAACAGTTTAATTCACACCCTCTCTCCAAATGTAAATTAATCCAGATTGGGAAATGTTGGAAATCTGAAGACATCTATGTAATTTGGAACTAGTTTGGGGTTGGGAAAGAAGAATAAAAGACAATATCCTGCTTAAGCCTTTATATGAGTATTAAGTAATTATTTTTAAGCCTTCAGTGCTGCTGGCCCCAACAGTCAGAAACTGAGATTTGGACCTCAAACTTCCATCCCCAGACCTGCTGAAATTCCTCTAGTGTTTGAAACTTGGCAGTTCCCCTTTCCACCTTTTCTTCACAATCAGGAGGGAAAAAAATTTAATGAAAACAAACAGAGTTAGGACTTAGAATATTGTGACTCCAGAACACAGATTTTTAGAAAAAATACCTCTGTAGTCTCTTAATAAAAACAACATGGTAGAAAAAAATATGATTCTTGCAAAACCACATACCGACACACTGAGTTACATTTGGAAATGCAGATATTCTCTCATGCGGTGTGGGTTTTTTGGTTTTGGGGGTTTTTTTGACCAACATTTTGCATTCTAAAGATGGGCCACTTCCCATTAAAATGTTTCTAGGTATACCCTGCCTTTGTACACCAGCACAAAGGGTGGCTGGCATCCTGCAGTCAGCACCACAGGCTGCAAGGCACTTGCATAAAAGCTGCCATTAGCATAAGCACTCCTCTTCTGGTTCTGCTTGTGCTTTTTGCACTTAGCTCTTTTCAAACCTCTGTTGAAAGGATGGATCAGGCCTGGGAGCTTTCTGGGAGGTGAGTCCCTGTTTGTACAGATGATGCAAATGAGATGGAAGGTGTCTTGGTTCCTGCAGATGCAGGATGAAACTAACAGGTCTGCTTCACCACGGCTACATGAGAAGTAAGGCAATGAAGACAACCATGATTTTGCAGTCCTGGTGCTAATGTAGCACCACTGTATGCAAACATACAAAACTGCCTTCTACATAACTGTGCTACATTCATCTCTGTTGCCAGGAAAGGATTTGAGGTTTTTAACTCAGTCAAAGCTGTCTATGATTTTGGAGTACTCTGTAAGGTCGTTCGTAATTATGCAGTGTTACTATCTTAGGGGGAAGGTGACCTATATTACTTTCCTCTGATGTCTTTACTATATACAGTTATTTCTGCAAATGCTTAAGACCCTGTCCATCTCTTTGGGTTTCTTGTGTTCAGTAAGGTACTAGAGATCTACACACAGCAACTTCTTTACCTTTTTCAGCTAGAGGGCAACACAGAGAGTGCAGTTGCCTGTCTGAAAACTTTAAGTAGAATTATCTCTTGGCTTTCTGGATAACAAACCAGGTTGCATGACCAGTAAGGGAACTGGGATTTGTCTGAAGACAACAGACAAATCTAGAACAAGTCACCAAGGTTGAAAGATTTACAACCATTACTCCCCAGCAATTTGGCAGTTTTCTAGTGAATGAATGATGATAATACTCATTTCAGGGAGAGGCAGGGGGCACAAATTAGAACACAGGAGAAGATGTCCAGTTTCGTTTTAGAATTTGTGAATTCAAAACCAAGCCCATTTTGACTTGGCAAGAAACAGAGCTCTGAAAATATTTTGCCTGGTTCCAATCACACTTAATCACTGGTTGCCACAGAAATCTTCCCCATAGGGAGTGTTGGAGTTGTCTGTGCCTGGAATTCTTTTGTTCCTCATTTATACTGCTCAACAACACAAAAGCCATGTAAAATTTATTTCTAAAGCAAGATCTGCTTTGTTTGGATTCATCCACTTTTGAAATTCAGACATCATAGAAGCTGATGAAACTGGGCTGACTTCATGCCACCAATGAATTACTTTCATTCCATTAGTATGAGGTAGAGGCTACATCATTTGTATCTCCTTGAGCTCTTGTCATTGCCCAGCATCGACTGTCACTTTCTGGTGACAGTTTAGCGGGTGGAGGGAGCAGTGAATTTGGTAGCAGTGCACTCATGCATGTTCACAAGCTGTTGAAATGTTTTGCCATTCCTGCATTGGCATGGTAGTACTAGCTTTTCAATGGAAAATGTTTCTTCATGTTATTTTTTTTTTTTATTAATTAATTTTGGATGCTTGAGCTGATCTTTGAAACATTTTTTCTTTGCCTTAGTCCCACAGCTTTTTCCAGTCATCCTGAGAGGAGGTTTTTCAGGTTATGGAAATGGAAGGTCAAGAAGGTTGGAGCTACCTTTAGGAGACAGCTGTGGTATGTATGCTGTTTACATCAGAAGATGGAGGGTGTGAGATGTGTGCATCCCCTGTTTTCACTGACACCACTGATCCTTCATCCCTATTATCCTGTAAACATTACTGACATGCATTTCCATCCTATTTTAGTGATGTAGAACTGCAAAACAGCCCTGAACTTTAGTGATAAGTTCAGAGCTGAGTTTTGATAGACTTTGGACCAAAGGGTTAGATTAACAGTAGTACTAGATCAAAACTTCAGGATCACTCTTTCATCCATATGCAGGTGGGATTAGAGTTTTAAAAGGTGGTCATGTACCACAGAAAGAGCCCACTCAGGTACTTCTGAAAATGAAGCTGTAAAAGGTGACAAGGAGATACACTGAGTATTTTGGGATAACTATCCTTTTTGGAGGGGGGGTTTTTTTGTTGTTTTTTTTTTTTTTCCAAAGAGCTGAGCTCTGTTGAAAACTGGTGCAGTGTTTGTGGCTTCAGTCATGCATACATTTCCAAAAGCTAGAAGAAGCCTGCTCATCCTTAACTCAGTGCTTTCTCACTGCCAGTAAAAACAGAGACCATTAAAACAGTGAAGAAAACAGCAAAATAGTCTGTGAACCCCAGCACTGAGACAGTCAGCAGGAAGATGTTCAAACCCAAACCACCACACCCCACACAGAAAAAATAGAGCAATAGCACCCTGCCTCCCATTCCCACATGCATCTGGTCCTTATTAGAAAATTCAGGACTCCAGTAACTTCAAAATTTTTCTCATCCTGAATCACAGACCAACACATTGCAAAGATACTCTCTCTCAAGCTATATTTTGAGGAGATAATAGTGAATTTCAGGTCCTCAAAGCATCTTCCCTTCTTACTGACTGCCAAACCCCTTTAATTAGTGCAGAGTTGGGATTTCCTGGCAGTAGCTGGAGCCCTTATAAAATATAATTTTCAGCAAAATTCAGAGTTTTGGAAACTAGGAAATGCAGAGCTTAGGTCAATATTCAGGCAAACTTTACTTTTCTGTCCTGGGGGCTGCAAATAGGAACAGGGGACTGGGGGTGTTGGCTGAATGGAGTTTTGCTGTGTCAAATGGTAGAAAACTATGACAGTAAGAAAGATTGTAAGCCTTACCTCCCAGGTTGGGCCTTAGCCCCACAGTGCTCATTATTTGTGTGGACGGGATCAAAAGAACATACACACATACCGTGAGACAACTGCATGCCTCTTTTCATGACTGACCTCTGTACCTTGAATCAAAGCTGGGAAACAGAGACATTTTAGCAAAAGCAAAGCAGGGAGAATAATCTGTGAGTTTAATAACATATATGTGACTAAATATTGTTATTTGGTGAGTAGTAGAAAAGATAAAATTTAATGATTATGCATTTATTAATAGGAAATTGGGCCAAAGTATGCATAGAAAGGAAGTGTCACTGTAAATACAGCCCACTTTTTCAAGGGAAATTGTGCCTGTGCTATAATAGTTACATACTCTGTTCTCTGAAAAACCCATATTAAAAAGGTGAATTATTTCCATTACAGATACATTGAGGCATTGTTATAAAGGCTGGAGTGAATATTGCTTTATTTTCTGAATTTCTTGGTGTCTCAGAGGTTTAAATTATGCTGAGCTTGACTTTATGGAAGCAAGTGAGCAATCTTAACCATCCATTAGAAAACCTTTTCAGTAATGTTCTCAGTAGACACACATTTTTGTAGAACTTAGAAGTTATTTGGGTGTTTATAGTTACTATTGCAACAATGGCACTACTGCAATGAAGGGAACCCTGTAACTCTGAACCCCTGTTCTCCTTGGTTTTATATTGGAGGGGGTTGTCACTACTCACTGAAATATTTGGAAAGTGATGTTATTGACAGCATGATGAGAGAATCCTCATGAATTATGGTTCTGTGTTGATTACAATAAACACCTAAGGAGAAAATTACAGGTCTCTTCTCCCTCCCCTCCATTTCCTAGCAGGATATACATAGCCCTGCCTGAGAAAATTTCCAGCACACTCTTCTCTTCCATCACAATTAAGCCATTAGCTTTTTAAAAGCTATTAGCACTTGAAGAGTTCCTCTTGCTTCACAGAGAGCTGCTTACAGCCCATGTTCCCCTGCCTATGTCAGATTCTGCACGCCTGGATTTCTGTCCTCAGGTCTGTTTTTGAATCCCTACCAGCATTCTCCAGGTGCCAAATGACATGACAAATAGTTGAAGAAACCAAAAAAGGTCTTATACTTTCCCTCCTTGTGCAGGGCGGGTTCAAGTCCCAGAACAGGACTGAGTGGGGTTATTGCAGGGTTCTCCCACCCATCAGTATTCTTTACCTCCACATGACACCAGACATTTCTTCACTAGGAAGCTGATAACTGGCATGGGTTAAAACATGGCTACATTTTTTTGCATGAAACATCCTTAAATCAAGAAAGACTTTTGTTTCATCATCTGGCTTTACTGTTGAATCTTACTGGTGAACAGAAGACTAACTAGTTTAGGGGCTTGCTTCTGTCAATTAAGCAGATCAAGAATCAGCTTCAAAGAAGTCCAGACTTCATGAAAATTCAAACCCAAATACAGACTTCATCAAAGGCTGGGAAAAATCTAGAAGCCAGCTTTAGGCATAGATTAATTTGTAGCAAGTGGAATTAAAAAAGACATTTTTTCATGTATATATGTTTAGAGCTGGAGTATTTGTTGATAGATTAGTTGTTTTTTTGCATAAAGGGAAATACTATGCTGGGTTTGCCAGAATTAATAAGTAATAAATACTGGTAAGAGCCAAGGACAGTAATATGCATTGGAATTAGTACATCTTAGTAAAAATGAGATTTGGAACACATAGACCTTGCAATTAAACAAAGCCAGGGTGTAATCTTGAATGCTAAGACTCAGCTGTCAGCACTGTGACAGCCTTAGAACATTTTTGGGGGTAGTTTTGGGTGGAGCAACACTAGTACCCTCCCAGGGAATGCACCAATGCCATGCAGGAGTCAGCTTTGACAAGGCACCATTCCCAACAGGGTATGAGACATCAGTGCCATGGACGTATAGCCAGATTGTGCCTGCTGGTTCCAAGGCCATGGAATGGGCTCAGGCACCATTTAGTTTAGTTGTAGGGTTGTAGCTTGTGGCCTTTTTGGCTCCTTAAAATTATTTTCATTTAGCTAAAAGGAAAGATGGCTAACCTTTCAGAACTAGATGCTTCTGAGGATTATCTTTCATCCTAAAATACAGGGTGTCAGGAAGGAATCAGTATTGCCTATGCAAATCCTGCCCCATTTGTGTAGAAGATGCCTCTTCTGCTCTCTGGTAGTGAGCCAAGATTCAAGGTTTTATTTCATTCTCCTTTTGGTACACCATGGTACACAACAGCTATGCCAGACTATAAAGTCCTGAGTGCTGGAATGAGTCAGAGGTGTGTACTTCTCAGCAGCCACAAAAGGGATGTCCTCTCACTATGGTGATTTATGGAGACATAGAGGTTACATCAACAGAAGATCTTAAACCCTTAGAGGAAATGTTTGCTTGCTTTGTCCTCGCTTCTGTGCCTGGGAATGATGGTGACTCTAGCTGCACAAAAAGCCCTGTCATGATACAGATTTTAGTTCCAAAAAAATGGCTGGTTAACTGCAAGTAGTTGTCAGAGTGTTGGCCTGAGGAAGAGAATTGCTCCTTTTTGACACTTAGCCCAGTGCTAAATAGCTGAGTAGAGATTTATTCTCTTCAGGCTCTTTCATTGCATAGGGATTAGCACCAAAAGGGCTCTAGAATACTTTATTTTATAGTCTAATACTGTATCTTGAAACCCCAGACTTTTCAATAAACCTGTGTTAGGCAGGTGCCTGAATCTCACCGAGTTCCCATGGGCTTTATTCTCTTTGGTACTTTAAATCCTTGTATAGAAAACTGCAGTTTATGTTGGCCTGAATAATACATAAGCTTAATTTTAGGCACGGGCTTAAGTCTGTGGACTCCTTATATTTGAAATTAAGTACCCCCTCAGAGGCTAACACTTTTGTTCCTTTTTTGGTTGCTGGTATTTGATGTTATGTTATGTTATTTTCTTTTTTTTCCCTCTGCTTTCGTCTTTCATTTTCTCTTCTTCCATCTCACTCCATTTCCTGAAGCATTCTTCACCCTGCTTTGGCTTTGCCTCTCTTTTTTCCTTCCTTTCTTCTTACAGAATCTTCTTTTCCAACTGTAATAAAGTCCTGTTTTACTTAATTTCTCCTTTATTTTCCTATGAGGGGCTGGTAAATAGCATGCTAATGAATTTGGCAGCAAATATTCATTTGGGAGATAGTAATAGTGGTCAGCATGGGAAAAATAACCCTAGAGAAATAAGGAAACAGATTAAATAAGATCTTAAAAAATGTATTTGGGGAAAATCAATCAAATTCACAGCCATTTCTTGAGCCAAAGGAACATGGAAAGCAGGTCGTGTAGTCATGGTTTATCCAGCTTGATCCTGTCGATTTTAATCCTGACTTTGCTCACTCCCTCTCCTTTTTATGTGCTGGGCACTGTTTGAATTTCTTCAGGGATTGGTTCCTAAAATTTGCAGATGAACTGTTTTCTACTCTGTATTTGAATGCTTCTATTGAAAACAAGCACTCGCCTTAATTAAGGACACAAGACTCTATTGTCATTCAGTAGAATAATTACTAATAATAGAGTGGCCATGGAGTCTTGCTGCAAAATTGTATGTATTCTGGCATGTATTTCTAAAAGTATCACAGCTCAGAAGTGGACAGCACTTGTTGAGTGATTATACTTGGACAATGATGTTGAAAACTGGGCACTTCATTACTGGAAACATTGACAAATGAAGACAAAACACAGTGTCTTACCATGGCTGAGCATGCCATGAGCATGAGGCAGTACATAAGCTGTGTGGGGGATAAAAATTCACTTTTATGAGTATTTTTTGGATTTGTCTTTGCCCTAATTTGTAGTGCAACCTGAAAATTTTGAAATCCCTTAAAAACAAACCAAAAAACTTCTTGATGAAAAACGAGGCTGGCTGAAATGTTTCATGATGTCACCTTTTCATTTATGCTACACTGTAGTCTAACACTGTGCTAACTTAAACTGTAGTGTTTTAGGTATGAAAATTTTTTGCTCTAACAATATAAAAATTGGATTCTTTGAAGCCGCCAGATCATTTTTTCTGCCTTTCTTAAAGCATTTTCATGGAATTCACATGATTTCAAAAAGTATTCACCTCAAAGGAGCTACCTTTTCAAAGGCAGCAGCCACTGATGCGTTTTCTTTGACCATTTTTAAAGCTCCTGCACTGCATTTATTAAAAGCACACAGAACAGTGATTGTGACACTTTCCAGTGGCTAGTGGCAAGTTTATTTTTAACACATTGTATCTCATTATCAGCAGTGGATTCTAGTTCAGGTTCTGGTGCCAGTGTTTCACTTTAGTCAAATAAAGACTCCCATCTCAGTGATAGCCATAAAAAAAGAAAGGAAATTATTTAGGGTGGTTAATAAACTATCCCAAGCTGCGATAGCACAACAGAATAAGATGAGGCATTTCAAGAGACCTGTGAAAGAATTTTCCATAGAGTGGACCACACTAGGTTGCTCTATGAAGACAACAGGTGATATTTCCCTTGCTTGTGACATTCAGCCCCATTCTGAAAAAAGGACCACTCCAAGCATGGTGAAGAGCCAGTGCACTCTGGCAATCAGATGACTACAGCAGATGACCTAAAATGTGTCATCCTGTCTTATTCTGATTTTATATACTGCATGCTTTTGCTTGGAGACATCACCATGTTCATGAAACACACTATGAGGGAAGCAAGCACACAGTCAGGACTCCTTAAATAGAGAAGAAATTAGTACACGTGCTTTAAAAATGATTAAAAATTTGGGGGGATAGACTAGAAACTGACATTCAGAAGGAATTGGATCTGCAGCTATAGAAGTGCCTACCCATTTTTGGCAAATTAGAAAGTTGTGATTTGTTTCCTCTGTGTTAGCTGGGATACATGAACACTCTCTGCATTACCTAATCTTGGGTAGAGAAGAAAAACTCTAGTGAAGGGATTCATAAATTGTAAAAATGGCATTCTCACTATTTATGACAAGGATAAATCATTCTGACTGAAAGCCAGGCTTGAGCTATGTCCATTTGGGTCTTACCTTCTGCTGCTTATGGACAGCTCTGCTCGAAAATGGGAGATTGATTGGCCTGAAAGATGATAGGCTTCAAACAGGGCATTCAGATGACATTGCCCTTTTCACTGACTTTCATGAATGTTCCTTGCAAGTCTGAAAGGTTTTTTTAGACAATCATAAACCATGACTCCAGTCTTCCACAGACAAGGATGCCTAAAAAATTGAATCCTCTGGTAGATTTTTGTGAGACTTCTGAGTGTTTTTCACACGTGACTGAGTTTTGCCTGGGACTTGGCATTTTTAGGGGTGTTCTCTCAAATACTGGATTTATTCATTTATAATAAAAGTCATTTCACCTAACATGGGATGGTGTCCACCTCTGTAGTGAGATGCACAGCCACTCGAGCGGTGACCATCAATCGGGTGACAAAGTGAGGCTCATCTGGGAGGGACAGCAAGAGGATTTGGACAGAGAAACACTGCAGTGTACTCCCAACACAGAGTGGCAGCACAACTGATGAAAATAACCATATTGTGTAAATTTTGAGGCTGAATTTAGAGAGTTGTTAATAATTGCAAGGCACAGATTTATCTTTTAAAAATGTTTTGAATTTGGATGATTAACAACACTTACTGCCTGGTTTCATAGACTGCACATGTCTTTTCCTGCTCACTAAGGCCTGGCTCTAATGCTTTCTCTTCTATTTTTCCTGCTGCTGGTAAGTCACATGGACTTTGTGATTCTACTTCATGGTCCCACTCCATGTTCTCCCTTGCAGAAGCCTGTATACTCCAAAAATTGCTTCCAATAAGTGTTTCTCTTCTGTCACCCAGCTGCATGGTCATCTACAGGGTTTCGCTAGGCTTGTGTCCTCATAGGCTTCCCATCGTTCAATAGACCTTCTCCTCTACACACTTTCCTCCATTGCTGATCAGAATTATTTGGAACAGGCCTTATTTCTAAGGGTAAGCTAAATGTGATTCTTCCTTCCAGTGAGCGCTCAGCGTTACAAGTGGAAAGGTCTTCCAGAAGTCCTACAAAGGAAAATTTTTAATTCCTAAAATGAGAAAAATGGACTGTTTAGCACTCATACGTAATGCAGAAGTAACTGTTCAGCGCACAAGGTAGAATTAGTCTAATTAAAAATTCTTTTTTGTGAGAAATTAGATTTCTCTGAGCTGTTTTTAATTTCCTAACAATTTTATAGTAAATAATGAGAAATTAAAATAGATTTTAAACATCACTAAGATGATAAGAACTTCCTTTTAACATTAAATACTGGTTTGTTTTACTATGTTATGAAAAAAGTTAGGGAAAAATTGTTAGATTTAGTGTCTGGAGATATTTAAAAAGAGACTGGATGTGGCACTCAGTGCCATGGGCTGGTAACCGCAGCGGTAGTGGATCAAGGGTTGGACTTGATGATCTCTGAGGTCCCTTCCAACCCAGCTGATTCTGTGATTCTATGATTCTATGAGCCACTGAGTATCTGCAGACTTTGAACTCCCTCGTGTGTACCTGGGAACCTCTAAGCTCAGGCAGCAGGAGTCAGATCACTGTAAAGCAGTTTTTCTGGACCTAGTCCCAAAACCCATCCCGAAAGAGCTGCTCCTGCAGGACATACCTGCTCATCAGGCAAAGTTGCTCTTGGGGAGACCAATGCACTGGGTCCTGCCCTGGCTGCCAGCAGACATTCGGTAAACCCAGCTTTCTTTTACATTTCCAAGAGCCGGCAATGCCTTTTGGGGCAGCCTCTGTCTGCTCCTGGGTGCGGGTTGATGCTCTCTGGATCAATCAGGAGTAGACGGCAGCACAGCAGTCTTGGATGTCCTGCTTTCCCCCTCTGTGATCTGAAGGCATGAAGATTTGATTGTCTAAGCTGAAAAACTTGCAAAGTAATAACTTTTCTATTTGGTCCTGATTTGAAAACGTGTTTTACTGAATATTCAGATAAGCTTTGTGTAATGGGGGATTTGCATTTATTTTGTCCCTCAAGCATGCTAGATCAAATAGAAACACAAACTATATGACACTCCTCGTGTTTTGTGCTACTGTGTGACACCTTTTGAAATAGCTGGATAGGGCATATACCATAAATTTAATAAATAAATAAATAATTAAAAGATCGGGCTATAGAAGACAATTGGTTTGTCTGTTTGTAAGTGTTTTTCACACATTTGAAAACATGTAGTTGGATATAGCTTGGTGGGGTGAAAGCCTGGTGTCACTGAGTGGTGGGATTTTTGCCATCGACATATGTAGGAATATGATTCTACTAATTTTTCATGCAGCATCCACTCCCTCTCTTTAGCCCTTGCCCTCCGGTCCTTTAGCCTTAGTACTCAAATGGGTATTCTAAACTGTTTAAATCACAAAAGATAATGTTTTTAAATATGCGCCCGCTCCTCATTTTCAGAGACAGCGACAAACTCAGTGCAGATGAAAATCCTCCCTCGCCCCGTTGATTATTTTCATATTTAACGACTCAGTTACGGGATAACACCGGAGGATGTAAGCAAAGGTTCCTTTGTACGTACAGGGTGACGGGTGGGAGG
>JAAWXA010000022.1:15058521-15093427 GCA_038090715.1 Florisuga fusca
GGCGGGGCGCGCCCGTGGGGCCATGAGGGCGGGCTCCGGCCATGGCCCATGGCAGCGCGGCGGTCATGCTGAAGTGCGTGGTGGTGGGGGACGGCGCCGTGGGCAAGACGTGTCTGCTGATGAGCTACGCCAACGACGCCTTCCCCGAGGAGTACGTGCCCACCGTCTTCGACCACTACGCAGGTGAGCGGGAGGGGGGCCCGGCCCGGCCCGGCCCGGCCGCCGGCGGTGGCAGCTTCACTTCCCCCCCTCCCCGGCCTTACCCTACCGGGGTGGTTGCAGCCGGGGTTTGACACTCCCTCCCCCTTCACCCGCTGTGTTTCTCCCCCCTCGCAGTCAGCGTTACCGTCGGGGGCAAGCAGTACCTGCTGGGGCTTTACGACACCGCCGGGCAGGTGAGTTCCGAGCGCTGCCCGCGGCCCCCCCGATCGCGATCCCGGCCGCTGCCCCTGTTAGGGCTCCTCGGCCCCGCGGCGCTCACGGCGCTGAAGTTATTTGCAGGACTGCAGTCCGGGCTGGGTGATTCAGAGGCGGGTTAGTGAGGGGACTGCAAGACGCGATTGATAAACACCGGCTTTAAAAGAAAAGCATCGATCCAACCCTTATTGCCGAGGGCGGGCGGAGACAGACTTCATTTTTAGCAGTGCGGTGCCGGGTCCGGGGGACCTGCGGCCGAGGCTCCACGGCATCGCCCCGGGAGGTGGGGTGCCGGGGCCGGGGATCGCCCTGGGGCAGCCCCCCCGGAGTGTCGACCCTCCCGCCCGCCTTGGGAGGGCTGTGTGCGGGGTAAACCTGCCTCCCAGAGCGCGGAGAGAACTTGCTGCCTCAAACGCCTCCGGTCGGGTAGAGACCCAGGCTGCCGCAGTTTGCTTTGTTGACACTTTACAGCTCTTAAATAGCTGAGGAGAGTTGTTCAGCTTAAAGGTGGAGAGTTATAAACTGTGACTCTCAGACGCTGTTTTTCAGATAACCTGGGTTTCCTCTATTACCCTAAACAATTCCATTGATTCGTTTGGTTAAGATTATTATAGCCTGTTGTGAAAGATGCTCTGTCAGCATATAGCTTAAGTAACTTTAATGATGGGTAAAATGCTTGATGTTTGGAGGGGTGGCTGGTGTAGTGGCAGCTGAAGGGCTCCATCACTTCTTGGTCAGCAGGACACTAGTCGTGGGCTGAGCACAGTCTCCTGGATTAAAGTACTCCCAGCTCTCTGGAAGTGCCTTGTCAGAAACAAAATAGTTTCTGGAAGGCCTGACCACGGGAGGTGCAGGCATCTCCCACAGAGGCACGGAGCATACATGGAAATGCTGCATGGGTTTTTGTAAAGCTGTGTATTCCCTATATTAAAACTTCTGGCAGTGTGAGCATGTGTTTTGCTCTCACATGACCTCAGACATGCTTCCTTGTTGTAAAGAGCAGCTAGTAAGATAATCTCACTGGACTTGCATAGACTAAAGCCATATTTTTTAGCTGTGTTGTTCCTATACTTAATTGAAAAACAACTGCCTGAATTAGTGTATCTTCTGAGATCTGCATACAGCCTTAAGTAAGGGAAGCAGCACCTAACTGGTGCTTGTGAGGTCTGAAATCTGTAATAAAATTATTTCCATGAGGATTTTAGGAAACAGCCTCATTTCCAGAAAGCTGATACCAGAAGGGTGAGACTCTGCAAAATGAATGACCTTATGATTGTCATCTCACTGACATAAACTCAAACTTTACAGATTTATGCTAACAAAGTGCATTTGTTATTACTGTCATAGTCCTGTTTTTAGGTAAGGATATGCTCAAAACACACATTGTAAAATATTGCTTAAGTAAGTTACAAAATGAGGATCTAGAGCTCAGGCAAATAAAGCTTTTGGTTAATATACAACTCTTTTTCTTTTCTTTTACAATGAGAATTGGAAAATGTGCAAGTGACCCTAGCACTACTGTACATACGTGTAGTTTATTTGTGGATGCCTTCTCAAACTGCTTGTGCAGGCTTGTTGCTATTAATGGGAGCGTGTGTTGTTAGCTCTGTGTAATCTTAACTAAGGTGGCTTTGTGGTGTCCTGCTCTGCCCAAATGTGCCGAGTACAAAACCGAGTGACCTTTGGCTTCCTCAGAAGCTAGCAGAGGAAAACTGGTCATTTTGAGGCAAACAGCAAGTGAAGGTATTCCTCTTGGACTAAGAAAAACTTCTCAGTATGAAATTGTATATCCAAGTGTGTAAAAAGTTGAGGTAAGCTTTTTTGTTTTTTTTTTTCAAATTTTGAGAAGCTGAATTCATGCTTGGATTACAAAGCATTTTCTGATGTACTCAGGAGCAGATCTTGGTGGCCTAATTCAGAGGGTAGGATGTTTTAATGAGGCTACCTTTACAAATAGATCTGCTCTTGGCAAAACTTCCCCTTTAGTCAGACCTGCAATGCTAATAAAATCTTAACCATCATCTCCCATCCCACTTCAGCATGTTTGGAGAACTGTTGGATGCCTGGGGCTGCCCACAGGAGCCCCATCCCAATATCCAGTGAAACTAAGGAGTAGGGTCTGTGTGAAGATGCCAGTCCAGGGATTTTGTTCTTTTAGCTGCTTTGTCAGTGTGCTGACATGCCTGTCTTCCCAGAGCTATGTGATAACAGAAAGCTTGAAAGCTTAAGTATATGTAGTAAAGAGCAGAAAAGACATGAGTTGATGGTGCCTTCTCTGTGTTGAGGAAGCAGAGTGATGCATCTGGCACACGTCTGCTGCTTGCACAGATTTCTGTATGGCTCAGATTATTTGCTGCTCAAAGCTGGAATTTCTGTGCCAGCATGCATCAGTGCTTTTGTTTCTAATTCTGTCACCCCAAAACAGTTCTACTCTAAAATACTGGCCTGATAGTATAATTTTATCAGAACTTGTCAGAGCATGGTCACTGTGTTGTCTGAGCAATTCACAATCTTCAGCTTGTTTATACTCCCAGCTCTGGACAGAGTACATAGGTACAAGCTACAGATTTCATTTGGGGGCTAAGACAAGTGAGGGGGTAAATGGAGGTTCAGACAGAGACCTACTCCACATCCATGTAGGAAGCACATAGCAGAGTGTGGGCTAAAGACCTTTTGTTTTCTGTCTGGTCCACAGCAGGCTCATTGCCCTGAAGTACTGACTTCTCAGCCTGTGGGTCTCTTTAACTTGTGTGGTTATGTTTTTAGCAACTTGAGACAGACTTCTCTCTTGCAGAGGAGTTGGAAGCTTTTGAGTTCATGGTATCCAGTACTGATTTCTAGTTTGCTTCATCACAGCACACACAGAATCATGTGTAGTAACTATACTGATGACATGTCCCATATCTTTCAAGTTTAAAGTAAGCTGACAATAAATCTATTAAAATTCCATTATTTTTCCAGGTTATATATAGGAAGGAAAAATGCCACTGGCAGTTCACAAACTTTAGTTCATATGCAGACAGACCATCCCTCTTTCGGGTGTGTGTGGGTTCAGGCAGGCTTTTCTCTGGCTGAAAATACTGAGGCCTTGGTTCAGCAGAAAATAGGCAGTACAGCTGCTGGGAAGTGGAGGATCTTGGAGTCCATTTGGGTTAGCAGCTGTGGAGACAAGCTCCCACACCAGAGAGGTAGGTGGGAATTTGTTGCTGGTGGTGTCTGAGGGGACATTCCTCCAGCAATTCCTCCCAGAGGTGGAGCTGGCAGCTTCTTTTAGCATTGCTGCTGCACATTGCCATGTGTTGAGAGTGGGTGGGCTGGGAGTGGGTCCTGGTTCCCCCAGGGAGATAAGAGCTGTGGAATGTACCTACATTGCCTGGAGCTGGGACCACTGAATCACTGAAGTTTAAGTATGAGGTTCTTGTGATACTGATGCTTGGATGCCTTTGGCTTTGCAGCAGCTCTTCTTGCTCTGGGAGACTAACTGCATGTCAGTAGTGCTCTTCATTTGAACAGGCATACATGGCAAAATCAACATGAGAAGAGAACCATGGCTTCATCAGGGATCTGTTAGCTTGACTGTGTTACAGTGCTTTTGAATTAGTGACAAGTGATTATAATTTTTATCTTCCATAACACAACAAATAACTTTCATCTGCAAATAACTCTCACCTGCAAAACAACTGCAAACTCTCACCACATTAAAACTTTTGGAGAAATGTCTGTAAGCACTAATGAGGAAGTGTGCTGCATGTCCGCTTGCCACATGTCCCCTTGCCACATCCCAGAATGATTTGGGTTAGTGGGAGGACACAGGAGTTAGCTCTTGGGCATTTCAGTCCATATTGAAGGCTGCTGCTCAGAATGGTAGTTGGGGTTCATCCTCGTCTCAGTCCCTTTTGCTGTTGAATTTTCATTTATGGTGTCCCTTTCCTCCAGTATGTGCTGCCCAGATAGAGGTGGAAGCTTGCTCTGCTCCTTTGTCATTGCTGTGAGACTGTAAGGATGGGGGGAATGCAGGAGTAGAGCCTGTGCTGCTCCTGCTGCCCTAAGAAGAGAGATGCTGAGGTATAACATGGCTGGCTGGTGCAGGCTGGGCACCAAGCCAGCAACTGGGAAGTGCAGAGAGGGGTACAGAACGAGCAGAGTGAATCTTATATGGTGCAGGGCTTAATAAGAACATTTACATGCCTTGTGAGACTAGCATGGCCTGGTGTGACAAAGCTGAGATAAACTGTGTTCCTTGGCTTTCCGCTTTTATTCCTCTGCCTTAAAGGCCATAATACATGTAAGACAAGCAGTAGGTCTGATAGAATAAAGCTCTCGGTGCCTTCTCAGCTGAACAGTAGCCACAAAACTTGCTAAGCACAAGAACAGAACAAGCCACTTCTTGGTTCTTCTCATCTCAGATACTGATGGCTACCCTGGTTGCAGCTGTAGGTGTCTTAGTTCAGATACACTATTTTTTTTGTTGTGATGGAAGCCCTGATGTTAAAAGCAATTTTATATTCAAGTTGGTTGGGTTGCACAGGTGTGTAAAACTAACCCACGTATTAGCAAGATCAGTGCCTGCGTTAAAGCCAGGTGTACAAACAAATGATTGTAACTGTGAATGTGTGTGTGGGAAAGGGACGGGTGAAGGTGTGGTTATGAGAATGCATGGGCACCAAGCTTAGTGGGTGCTATAAATAAAACCAAGGAATAGCAGTAATTTTGATACTCTTTGCTGGCTATTTGTCTTGGCATTAGTAGGTTGCCCTGTTCTAGTAGTTACCACCTTCAGTATCCTGCTGAAAGGAAAGACAGCTGCTGATCATTTTGGCTGGCCTGTCCCTCCTCAGACCATGTTATTCCCTCCGATTTGCAGCTGCCACTCAGCTGCAGCACCAAACGCAAGCCTGGGACATGGTCTCACCCAGCACAAAGCCTGACACCCTTTACTCTGGAGTTGTAAACACCAAAACCTAGAGCCTGATTTTGGCAGATCTAAAAATGAAATGTTCACAATGACCATCCTGTCTCCTTTCTGTCCACCCCTGCGCCTCCCTCCTCCCACATGTGTTTTCTCTCTCTCCCTACATCGTCCCAGCCGAGCTGGCAGCTGGAGCTGGGAAGCTGTGAGCTCATGAGCTCGCTTCTGGCCTGTGAATAGCTCAGCCCCCGCTGAGGCTGCTCTGGGCTTCAGAACATTGCCAGCCACGTAGGTTTAATGGCTACACAGCAACAACTGGGTGTATGCAGATAAAACAACAGCGTGCCTAGATTCTGCCTCTGAAATTTTCAAGGTGAAATAAGGAGGTGACTGCCTGAGCTTACAGTTTTGGTGTTGAGACGTCTCTAGGCAAATGTTTAAGCAAAGACAGTCCTTCGGTTTAAAAGGAAAAGGGCTCTTGCCTGTAGATTTGCATTTAAAAATGGCCTTTCAACAATAATAATCCCAGTGCAGAGCTTCCATTCAAATGCCAAAGCTGTGACTCAGACCGTGAAAGCCTTCTATCTTTCCTAGAAAGGCAGGTAAGTATTGTTATTGCCAGATGGAGAGCCTCAGGATGGGAGATGGAGCCCTGAGTTCCCAAAAGCAACCACAAAATCTATGTGACAAACTCGAGTTTCATTATCAAAGGGTCAAAAGCACTTCTGAACAGTGGCACTGAGTTACATTAAAATCAAATGTAAGGGATGTGCTTGAAAACGTAGATTCAGGATATCTCTGCCAAATGAACAGTAAGTTAGTAGCAGACAAAAGTAAAGAACCCAATTCAAACAGGTTGAGAGGATCTCTGAAACTTCAGGTTATCAAGTTAGCGTATTTTTATGCAGACCACTGACCCAGAGAGACTCTTGCTAAACATTGATTATGTGGTCAAGTAAAAATCCCTTTCTCCTGGGTTAGGAGTCAGTAGATATTCTGTAGTTTGTGGGAGTTATCTCTGAATTTTACTCATTTAAAATTTCTTCAAGGTACAGTGACATCTTGCAGTGCTATCCAAACATCACCAGCAAAAAAAGCAACATTGACTATAAGCAATAATTACTGTTCTTCCAGCGCTGTGTTATTGCATATCCTCTTACTTCCTGACTTCATTTGAAGCTGGGCTTGTTTGAGTATCATATAATCTACAGCTGTACTGCAGGAGGCAAGGGTGAGGGAAAGGGACAGCTGGGTAAGGTGGCATGAAACTGTCAAGTTTTTCTGATGGAGAATGTACGAGAGACCCTGTGGATTTTTGGCGGGTCCAGAGCCAGACTTCTTGATTTAAATCTGTTTCCTTTGCAAAGAGGTCTTTTATCTTTTGGTAAATGCCAAAAGTATAAAAATGCATGTTTTTTATTTATAGCTTAACTCCTGATTCAGCCTCCAAACTACACCTTAAAACAAACAAAATGTAATTCAGACCAGTGTACTGCTTTTGTGGCTCAGACCTGCAGGACAGAAGGACTTCCAGTCTGTGGTAGGGTCTGATCCAAAGCTCTGTCTTAGCAGGTACCCTTGTGCTGGTTTGAGTTGCTTTGTTCCAGTTCCTTTACTGAGAACACACGGACAAAGTGGATGTAAAACTTAAGTCAGCAATACTGAGGTTTTGTCCGTCCCAGGCATTCAAAATGATGAGTCAGCTATTCCTATCTGCAGACACCACTACCTAAGAAACCTAGGAAGTCAAAATCCTTTGAGACTTTTTCTTTTGCCCTTTGCAGGATGTGGGTTTCCTTTGAGCCTTTGGGCTTCACATATTCCAGTTTTCTCTGTATCTGTGGGATGCTAGAAATTTATCTTTCATTTAAAGGTAAAAATGATGTGATTTTTCTTTGTATAATCATGATACTCCTGGAGCCCAGGCTTTAATTTAAAGTATACCAATTCCAAATCATGCAGTTTTATTGTAAATTAAAAAAAAACAAAACAAAACAACCCAACCCGCAACATTACTGAAATGGATGCTTTGGAACTTTCTTTTTAAACCCCCAAACTAGCTGTTATATTTCTACCACAACTGCCCCTCCTCTTAATTTGAAAAAAAATGCAAGATGAGGGCACTTTTTAGTGCTCTCATCTGTAGTTTCATGAGCAGTGAATTGGTTTGGATTGGTGCCTGGAGGATTTGTATTAAGAGAAATGTGTCCGAACGCTACGTGACACTTTCAGAAGCTGTGAAGAGTTTGTGTTGTGTGATGTGTCAGAGGTTACTTTCCTCACTCTGTTCTAATCCTTTGTGCTGCATCCATGTTGTGGCACAAGTGCAACAGTTCTCTGCAGTGGCACTCACTGGTGTGTGTATAAAAATGCAGGTGGCAGCATTTTTCTCCAGAGCAAAGGAACATCTATCAGCATCCTTGGAGAGCTTGTTGCTTCAGGTGAATAAAACAGACTGAAAGTGCCAGAGGCAGCTTATGCTCTAAATGAGATGTAGTGTTGAATGCTAAAATATCATCCATAAGGACTTAGTGCTAGTTCCTTACTTATCTGATTTCCAGTTGGGTGGCAGTGGTGTAGCCAGTAAGGGATGGATGCCAGGCAGACCTGGGCTGCATCTTTAGTTATGACCAACAAATATCTTGTCCCCAGGCAGGGAGATGACTTTCCTACTCCTCACTTAGGAAAGAAAGACCATAGACAGGTTTTCAACTGCCTTAACTTCTGCTGCAGTGACATTGTTGAGTGTATTACCATGTTCTGATATATCAGGACTTGACATAAAATAAAGTGCAGAAGGCTCTTAGGAACTCCTTTAATTCCAGAAACTCTTCCACTGTGATGTGTTTATTAAATGTGCACATGGTAGCACTAGTATTCTGGCACTTTGTCTTCTGAGACATTGTATGATATAAATTAATCTTGAGGCATTACTGTGAAGGCTCAGTCTTCTATTTTACTAAGCTTTTAGGGTTTATTTGTAAACAATGAAAGGGAATGGAATGGATAACTACATTAAACCATCTCTATTCCATAGTGTGTTTTCCCTGTGAAAACAGATTTATTGATGGTCATACTCTTCTGTAAAAAGAAAGAACCCATATTTCCAAAGAGCAGGTTCTACAGAGGATCCAACCAGGGTGAATTTTACTTTTTTCCTTTAATTTTCCATATCTGAAGGAATGCAAAATCCTTATCTTTCGTGTCTGCAGTCACCAAACCTGGGGTGAACTCTTTTCCTGGAGAAAGTGGAAATCCTGTGTGGGCATAGTGCTGTTCCTAATGTCAGTGATGATGGTAAAGAAACTACCAGGACAGGAACACACTGCAGGGAACACCTCATGGGTGAGGAGTGACAGGGCTTTGCCCATGGCAGTTGCTCTGCCACTTCTTAGGAGCTCCACAGTGGACAGGAAATAGTGTAGTGTCTAAGTGAAACTGTGCTTGACAACACCGCTTGCAGTCAGTTGAGTCCATGTTCTGTTGTCAGAGATTCTAAAATAATAAGTCTGACATAGAAAATTCAGGGATTTCCACTTTCAGAAAATCATGAAGAAGCCAGCAAGTTGAAGTTCCTGTGGTGGTGGTTGGGAAAGAGGGACTCTTCTGTTGGGGCTGTATAGAAAAATCATTCAGCATCATCACGTGGCAAGATGTAGGATTTGGACAGTATTTAATCCCACATTAAGACTGGAATAAATTCTGATAACTTAAGAGGCAATTTTAGGTATAATTAAAGGAATAATCTGTCCTTCTTGTCTCTAGTGCTCTAAAATCCATCTTACTAAGCTCCATCTTCCAGCTAGTTACGTCTCTCTATACAGAAAGCTTTTCAGATATCTAAGAAACAGCACAGTCCTCAAATATGGTAGGAGAACTTTGTTAAAAAGAAAAGAAAAAAGAAAAAAGAAAAGAAAAGAAAAGAAAAGAAAAGAAAAGAAAAGAAAAGAAAAGAAAAGAAAAGAAAAGAAAAGAAAAGAAAAGAAAAGAAAAAGCCTAATTCACAAACTTTGGGCTTTTTTCAATGCATAATTCATACCTTCTTTGAATAGTCGTCCTCACAGGAATTTAGAGATGGGTTTAGATCAGCTTACTTCATTTTTAGAATACAATGGAAGAGTACTTACCCTGCATTCTTGCAGCCTTATCTGTAAATTAAAAATAGATGCTGGGCCCAAATCAGCAGCTTTTTGCACTCCCTGGGAAACCTCTGCGAGCAAGCCACAATAGGGCAGTTCTGCTTTCTTTAGCTGCATCCCCAGAAGCCTGTGACGAGGCAGAAGGTCTATAGTGCACTTTCCCCCTGCAGCCAGGAAATAATCACTGCATCTTGTTCTGCGTGTGCAGGAGCTGGTAAGTGCCTACAGATGTAGGTGTCTGAAAAATCAAACGTAGGGATCAGCGTCACAGGGCTTGGGCTGCAGAATTGGACAGGCATAAGTTTTATGGTAGTGCTGTGTCAGTCTAAATTGCATCTTGCCAAATTCCTGCATTAGTGGTGCCTTGTGAGTGGCAGTGCCAGGAAGCCAGTGCCCTGGGGATGCTCCGCTCTGCTTCCTTGCAAAGGGTTACAGTGCTACAAAGCCCAGAATGAAAAAACTGGGAGTTTTTTTAGGCAGGGCAGTAATTTGTGCTTGGCGTGAGGCACTACAGACCACTTCCCTGTCTCTCCTCCCCCACCCAAGCATCTCACAGAATGAGAAACCACAGGATGATTCAGCAGGGTGAAGGCTGTTTCCTGGTGTGCTTCTGGAGTAGGCAGTTGCTCTCGGAGGCTCTGCCTACAGCAAAGCTGCAAAGATTATTCCAAATAATCTGGAGGAGACGGCAGGATGTGTCCACCGCGGTAACTTTGAGCTGTTAGTAAGTCCCTGGGACACAGGTTAGGTAAAACAGTTGTTATGGTTCCCTTGTTACTTCTTCCAGAATCTTACAGGGGTCTTCTGAAATGCGAACGTATTTTCAGGGAGGAAAAACATGAAAAATGCGGTCTTGGAGGATAGTTTTGAAATGAAATTCAAAACTCAAAGCATGGCGATTCATATTAAGAGAAGACTGACTGTCATTACCAGACCCTACTGTAAAATGGGTTAAAACTTGGGACTTTTAGCTTGGATTTTTCTTGGCAGAAAACAGCTATTGACATATATGTGCCTCACTGAGACCATCAGAGGAGCAGTAGTGATTACCCTTTGCTGCATGAAGGTTGGATTCCTCCAGCAGCTCTGCCTGATGTCTATTTTTGGCTTCCTCTCTAAAAACAGATGGTTGGGAGTGAGAGCCTCTTCTTACGATTGCTGTTGTAAGCTGTGAAAGCAACAGATGGTTGCTAACACAGAGATCACAAGCCTAGAGTTGTTGAGCTCTAGTTTTAGTTCCAGTGGTGCAAGATTGATTTTGTTCCCTCTCATCCATTTTATACCATCTCAGAATAGAAAATAAATAGGCTTATCCTTTTATTTCTTAGAGCATGTCAGCATGATATAACTCGAGATGCATAGTTAAAATTTATTTTGTAAGTTGCAAAACATATAAAACCATTAATTGCTTTGATTCCACCAGAGTACAAAACACCAGGTGTGGATTAAACCATAAATGTGACACACCTTGCTGGGGGCCCCTGCCACAGTGTTAATGACATACCAGAATTTGGTTTCTTCTACTGGCTTAGACACTAACTCTCATATTTGCAGGGGGAAAAAAAAAATCAAACAAGCAGATTTAGGGTAACATCTTTGCTACCTGCTAACAGCAGATCTGAGAGGACTGAATTCCCCCAAAGGTCAGGGTCAAGGCATGGGAAGGTATTGACTGCAAAGACATGTCTGTTCTATGGGCCTTTCCTCTCCACAAGTTATATAGAGAGACCCTGATACCATTTGAGAAGAGAAAGAGGTCTGTGGTCCCACATCACTGAGAAGGGGTTGAGGCCTCTATCCCCATTGCTTTAACTTGGGTGGGGCAGCACATGATACAGACAATAGAAAACAGGAGCTAGAAGGGCTCTAGTACTGTAGGATCTCAATAGGCCTGCACTTCTACATCAGTTTTCTAATAAATTCAAGGAAAGAATGCTTTTTGTGAGTCAAGAGAGTTGTCCAAAAATTGCAAGACTTCACTTTGTCTTACTTTATGTTTTTACAAATATCCCTGCATGTAAGGGATGCACATATGCCGTATGTATATCAAAGGCTGTTGGAGTGTGTTGCAAAGACTAACACATTCTGAAAGCAGCAAACTCCTACAGATGGGAAGACGCAAGTAGAGAGGATGAAAACATGCTCAGGGTGACAGATTGTGTCAGTGCCAGAGGTATGAATACCGTTCATATGTTTTTAATTATGTCTCTCAGCTGATATCCATGGAATTGGGCAAAAGGATTAGTTCAAAATTATTTGTATAACTTTACATACAGCACCGCATTCTACTTTTAGTCTGAGCAGACCCTTGAAATGAAGAAAAATACAATGCTGCAGAATTGCAACACCATTCTGCAGTCTGCATACATCAGAATCTCTGGTTTTGAGCAGGTAAATTTCAGAAAAAAGAAATAAATTTTGGATGTGTTAAAAAAAAAACCACTTGGACATCAGAAATACAGTGAAAAATCAGTGATTTGAATGGTGAAATGAATATTTCGAAGTATGAATTTCCATTCTGCCCTCTTCAAAACAAAACAAAACAAAACAAAACCCAAAACAAAACAGAACAAAACACCCAAGCAGTTCTTCTCAGTCTCTAGTTGAGAAGCCAAGTCCAGTCATCCATTTTGTCTCCTTTCCCACGTCTGTTCCTTATTGGCAGCTGCTGGGTTACCAGAGAGATGCTCAGTAAACGATGGATGGTGCTGCTGCAGTGTCATATCCTTTACAGGGAACACAGCTCCATATGACATTCATTGAGCCAACATACTTGTGTTCCATTTGTTTAAAGTGATTACAACTCTCATGTTTTCAGCATATTTTTCTATCTGTTTTTATCTGCTTCAGCAAACAGCAAACAATTTTCTTTTAAACTCCAGAGTATGTTGGATAATGAACCATTGCACAATTATAGCCTGGAGTTTTGAGGGTTTTGCTGTGTATTTCAATCCTTAGTGGCTTTCTTAGCCATCTTATTCTTAAAATATTCCAGTTAAATTCTTTAAATATTTTTAATGCCTAAATACACATGCAGTGCCTCCCCCGTTAGATTAGAAGCCTAATTGCTGTACAGTGTGGTGTGTACATGCAGTCAAGTTGGAATTTATGTTAACTGGCTTGTATAATTAGATTTTGCTGTTGCATTTAATTTTAGAATAAACCACATTTATTTCTCTTACACTAGATTCAGGAAATAAATTATAGTTGAAGCAATCAGATTTTTTCAGGCTTCTCTAATATTCAGTCTAAATTAATTTGGTCTACTGAGTACAGCACTTATTTAGGGCTCAGTAGAGAAAGTTTGCAGGTTTGATTGCTATTTCTGAGGGGCTTGTGGGGAGCAGAAGGAGTGTTTAAGCACACATGGCCTAATAGATGCTGGTAACTTTAAGCCAGGGTCTCTTCAGGAGGACCCGCGTCCAGTCTAATTGTGAGGCCTTATTACAATTACCTGCTCTTGTTAGTATATATTACAAGCCTAATTTTTGTAGCACAGGGAAGGTTCAAAGGAGATCACAGACTTGTTTCAAGCAGCAGGATTGGTGGGCGTAGCCAAGTCCTCTGTTAATTTAAGTAAGTGTAAATGTGGCACAGTCACTGTAGTGAATTCCACGTACAACTCTGGCAGCAGTACATGATGTATCCACTCCGTACTTGCCTTCAGTTTAACTTCTTAATTACACAGGACAGACCCACAGCTTGCCCAGTGCAGATGGGACAGGGCATAAATCAAAAGGCATATAAATAGACAACGGGACAGGAAAAGAGTTCAGCAACACACTCGCCTTAAAAGCGGTAACATCACTGACTCCCAGATGGGTGCTGATGAGTATGTGGGAAGTAAGGTGCAGTACCAAGATATGGCTAAATGTGCAAGAATTTGTATCTAATGGGATTAAAAAAGATAAGCTAAATATGAGTTCTGAAGTAAACCATACAAATATAACTTGGCTTTGAGTTCAGAAAATGATGACTATTTGCTTTGAATAAAAGGTCTGTCTGTAATCTGAAATGGATTAACTAAGAGGTATTTCAAGGTCAATGGACTACCAGTAATTTCTGGTGATAACGAAATGTTTTCTCCATTCCAATATTTAGTCCAGACTTTACTGTAATTATTGTAATCCCGGTGTGAGATAGATGTTGAGTGTAGCAAGGCAACTCTTTGATGGGAGGAATAAATGATGATTTTAAACTATTTTTATTTTTCAATAAGAAAACCTTTTCAGTAATGCCCTGCATGTGATTTAGTAGAGCTGAATCTGAGAGTACCTGACAGATCTGCCCACCTGCTCTTGCATGCAGATTTTGTACTCCAGGGACTGGTGTAATTTGCAGTTAGGAAGCTTCTTTTAGGATTTTGATCTCCACCCTAGAAAGACAGTTGCAACCCTGAGCAGGATCTAACTATATTCAGTCGAAATGAAACATAAAATTGATGCTTTAAAAAAAAAGAAGGAATGTTAAATATTTTCAAGGTGCTGTTGTGATTTTTTTTAGCTATTTCCGCCTTCCATGATGAATGTCCACAGATGTGGAAAAGCCACAGTTACTAGTTTTATTCTTTTGAAGCAGGATAGGAGGGAAATAACTGATCTTCAAAAGGTCTCTCAAATGTAGTTTCACAGTAGTTTCAGTTACTGTGGGTGTGAGATGAGGAGCCCATGTTTACAGCTAAGTATACTCTAGCTTATTGACAAACTGTAGAGCATACAAGACTGGCAGTAGAGCTATAATCAAAATGACACATGAGAATACTGATTACAAATAAGAATATTGTGTAGACACTGAAGAGTATGGGCCAATTGGCCTCCTTTCTAGTGCAGAATGTTGTCTTTTCTCCATTTCACAATGAGGGTAACTGCCCACTTCTTATAGCTGTTGACTTGCAAGTGAAAAGATGGGTCTAGCAGAAACTGTTCTGAGGAAGTTGTTGAGTATTTTCTTGAATTCTAGTGACACCATCTTTAAAACTTAACAACTAATCAATGAAGGGCTTCTTTGAGGATGCAACTATATGTTAATAATGTGTTAATGTGACTGTTGCCAAAGAAACAAAAAGTTCATTTTCTGGCTTATTTCAAACATGGAGTTGAATTACATTTCTGTCTCTACACTTAATGAAAAAACTGTTTCAATATTTGTGAGATTTAATTAAGATGAGGAGCTTCACGGGGAAGAGGGAGGCTGCTGCAGATAATAAATAAAGTGGTGTTTATTGTGGAAGAGGATGCACAAAGCCAGCATTCTTCGCTGTCTCTGCAATGCCTGTGTTCAGTATTACTTATGTATGTTTAAAAAAAATACCTAAACAAAAATCTGAAGTAGGTCCTGTAGGGCACTGGTTCACTGCCACAGACCAAAGGAAGCCTTGCAGAGAGAAGATGGGGCGTGTTCCCTCCTGCTCTGAACTAAAATCTATGGCAAAATGCACTTTTCTCTCTTGCTAGAGAGAATTGTTTTACAGTACAATAAGGACAATGTTCCCAGGTAACTCTGTTACCAGGCAGCTGTCTGGCAGTAGGATTCATGGCTTTAAATGCTCTGATTCTAAATGACACAAATAGTAATTTTTTCACACTACCTTCTCTCTGTAAGGCTCCCCCTCAAAGAAAACCCCAGTTCCCTGACAGTGTTCTTAATCTTAATTTTCTCTTTCATTCCCACAGAGCAGAGTTTCTCCTACTGTAAGGAGACTACCTGCTTACAGAAAGCAGAGTCTGGACAAAAGAGGTCCTATCTGATGCTTACTTCATCTGCCCTGATCATTAGCAACAGGACAGTAAGATTTCTAGGAGACAGAAAGCAAATTCTAGTGAGGGACTTAAATATCACCTCTACATATGATCCATAAGGGAACATTTAATTTGAGTGTTAAATAGCCTAAATCTAGCCCAGCTTTGTATAACCTGGTTCTACAGCAATCACATCTGCTTACTCTCTTTAGTCAGACAAATGCTAACCTTTGGTCTGCAAATATGTTTGAACCATAAGCCTTTTCTCTTTTTTAAGTGGAAACCTTTTTAAGGGTAGTCTTTATATTTTCACACAGAAGTAAGTTTCTACCAGTATTAACACACTTTTTTTTACATTTATATTTGTATATAATTATCCTCATATGCAGATTTTGCTCTGACAGCCACACTAACTAACCTGGAATAGTTGTAAACATTCAGAAAGTTTGTTTCAACAAAATTCCTGATACAGTAACAGTTTCTGAACGTAAGTGTTGAAACAAAACTCAAGCAACAATTTCTTACTGCAGATAACAGAATTTTTCTTTCTTAGGAAGACTATGATCGCCTGAGACCTTTATCTTATCCTATGACCGATGTCTTCCTTATCTGCTTCTCAGTGGTAAATCCTGCTTCATTTCAAAATGTGAAGGAAGAGTGGGTACCGGAGTTGAAGGAATATGCACCTAATGTTCCCTTTTTACTAGTTGGAACACAGGTATATCTGGTTTTGTTCTACGTTATCTATATCATTCAGATCATTGTATGGTGCCTTTACTTTAGGCTGGAAAATCCAGGCCTGACAGGACCTGAGCAGCATCTCCTCCTGGCTTTGGAGGAACAAAGTGGCAGAAAACCTGGGTCTGTGGCTTTCTCTAATGAGCTACCTCCATTTTGTTAAAATATATGCATGGTAATGAGGGCAACCAGATTTGCTGCATCTCTCCATGTGACTTTCTATAAAGTCATGGAATTTATGGAATAAAATTGTCTGTTCATAACCCAGGTTACTAGAGTTCCTTGGGTCTACAACTATAGACCCTTGGTCTATATCCAGTACTTGCAGCAAAGGAGGAAGGGGAGAAGTGGGGCAATTTCCTCTTGCCTGTTGTGGGCAGTGGAATGAGATTTAGATAAAAAGTGACCCACACCTTGGTAAAAATTTCTGCCACGAACTTTTTTCGTTGGGTTATTCTTTCTGCCACTGCTGGGTATACATTCTGGCATTGCTAGATTATTAACTCCAATTGAAGAGTTGTATTACACAATAAACATTTTTTACTTCTGGATGTAAGGTAGTAAGTAGTTCACAGCTTAAATTTCCAGGGCTTTTGGATCAGGAAGGGTCGATCTGATTCATGACATGGCTCCATTTTTTACACGTCAGACACCTTTAAATAAATGATTCTGCTTTAAAAAGAGGGTATCACATGGCTTGCTGACTTTTGTTTGGAAAAAGTAAACAACATGACTGCAATCTTTATTGTTAGATTGATCTTCGTGATGACCCCAAAACTCTGGCAAGACTGAATGATATGAAAGAGAAGCCCATCTCTGTGGAGCAAGGACAGAAGTTAGCAAAAGAGGTAAACCAGATACTCCTAAATGAAATCAAGTAGCAAAGAAGAAAAAAAAGCTATTTCCAATTGACTACTTCTTCCTTTACCACTTTGCCTATTTCTTTTGCCAGTCAACATATGAAATCTCATGACTGATTATCAGGCAGCAACACTGCCTTGCATTGTTGGATACAGCTAACAAGCAGACCTATGCACTGCCACTAGTAACAGTTGTAACTTTCTGTGCAGACACTCCTAAAAACTACATAAGGATTACTCTGGGAGAATTAAATCACAGTGTGGTTCAGGTGCCAAGGGATCTCTCCTGCTCAGGCACCTTTAAGAAATTATTTGAGAATGCACTGTAACACACTGTATGGATAATGGTTATCAGGGCATTTATTTTTGAGATGTAAATTGTTCATGTTATTCTGTAGTTCCAAAGAGCCTATTTAATATGTCTCCTTTATAAACCAAACCAACTTAAATACATTCCAGATCTTTGGCCAAAAGACAAATCTTTTCTCCTACATGGGGAAGCACATTCAGAAAAAATTCTACATCACAGTCAAATGTTGTGATGACACTACCTAAAAAATTTCTCCAGAAGCATGCAGATAGAACTGAAACAGTGAAATACATTGCTATTGAATTAACTTGCTTTCTTGACAGATAGGAGCCTACTGCTATGTGGAATGTTCAGCTTTAACACAGAAGGGACTGAAGAGCGTTTTTGATGAAGCTATTATAGCCATTCTAACTCCAAAGAAACACACAGTGAAGAAGAGAATAGGCTCAAGATGCATAAACTGCTGTTTGATCACGTGAGACACATTTGACAATGGCCAGGCTTACTGTGAAATTCTACTGAATTTAAATACAATGCATTAAGTACACAGTGAACGTGTTACAGGTTTGAAAGCTAAAACTATGATTCTTGCCTTCTACAACCAGTGAAATCCAGAGGAATAAAGATCAAACTCAACGAACTTGAAATAAGAAGCTACAACGTGTTACAAATATTTTATTCAGACTGGAAGGTACAATCTCTCAGGGTTACATAGTCTAGAGGAAGCAAAAACTGCACCACATTGAAACGGCATTTGAGTGATTTTTTTGAGTGGAGATGCTTGGCCTGAAATACTCTAAATGATTTTGGATAATCTTCTGCTTTGACTATACATATATATATATATATATCTTATATAAAAAAAACAACTTTTGCACAGTCTGTATGGAATCTGCACAAAGAAATACCTTGTCTCTCTTTGCTCCAGTTATCTGCTTTTGTATGTAAGCTGCTTCCGGTTCCAGTGTATCCACAGAGGTGCAATAATCAGACCAGCCAAATAGCCAAAGGTAGCTCCCAGGGAACAGGAAATGGGCCACACCTGAAAGGAGAACACAAAGTACAAGCAGACAATGAGGAAAATGTTTGTGGGTTTTTTTTGTACTTTGTGAGCACAAATTCTCAGTGTAACCTAGGTACTGACAGTACAGTCTTACTCTCCTTTGAAGTTTGCCATGCTTTCCTAAAAATGCCAAAAGTGTAACAATCATCTTCATGAACACTAAATGCTGTTGTACAGTTTTTTATTAATATGCATTAAAATGTAATCAGACTTCTGGCTATTGCAGAGTTTAGTTTCAGATTCCCTAAACTACCTGAAAAAAAAATCACAGGTATTTATATCCCTTGAAGTGTTCAGCTACCCTAAACTTTGTGTTCTGCTGCACACATCTGAAAACCTTTAGATTCCTTGGTGATTTCTCCTTCCAGTCTCATGTGGTGTAAACTTGGTGTTCTGAAACTTTGAGAGGTGTGTATAAAATAACTGTTATTAAGGCCAGAGACTGAGATGGATAGAGGGTTTTCTTTTATTTTTTTGGTCTTAAAAAGTAGGCAAAGAAATTAATTTCTCTATGGCTAGCATTAAGGAGGGAACATAAATTTTGAATCTGACTCAACATCTTGAAACCAGTTCAGCAAACATGTTGTAAGTTATGTTAAAGAGAGCTTTAATTCTAAGGTAAATTTCCTAGTATAAGAATAGGGAACAGACTCAATACAGCTTACTCACTTTCAGAAACCACCTAGTATTGAGACAAAGAAGTAATGGGAATCTCTCCCTGCTCCTTTTAAAAAAATAATAAATTGGCATAGATTTGTAGGGGGGAGTGGCCAAACCAAAACTTACCTAGGCTGTCCACACCTATAGCTAATACTAACCAGTCAGCTGTGTGTACTGCATTTGATGAAAGTCTCAAATAAGTTGATGGCTAAAAGTATTTTAGAATAAACTGAATTCTTATTCCTCTTCAAGATTCTCCTTTGCATTATTTTTTCCTCGTTTTTTTTGTAAGGACAGTTTTGCACTTCTGACTGTACAATGCATGTTAACTGAAGTATGTACAGACTGCACTCCTATTTTTTAATTTTTAAATTAAGGGGGATTTTTCCACCCTCTGTAGTACTTGAGACTGAGAAATGCACTAGACATTAAAGAAAATAGCCACATCTCAGTGTTCAGCCTTTTCTACTTCAATTTGATTTGCAATTCATGAATATCAAATGAACCTATTCTTAATGGTACTGGTTCCTCCCTTCATTCATCTTTCTAGGTCTGATTCTCCACTTTACTTCATTAACACTTGGAAAAATGTATTTATTCAAATCCTTTTATCATGGGATTTTAACCAGGAATAAGAGTAGTGTATTTTGTCCTCTGCTGTTTCATCTTCACATTCCTTAGCATTTGCAGTTTTACATATTATTTGGAGGTCTTAAGGAGTGTAGCAAAGATGACTATAAACAAGGTGCCTTAGGTACTCTTTATTGACCTTGTTTCATTCTTCCATTTCTGGGTATTCTGTCTCTGCTACTTGTTTTGTTGCTGAATATTTTGGCTGTTGCCTCTCAAACCAAAGACTGCTTGTTTTCATTCATGTAAGAGTGGTATTGTAGATCTTCTATAAAAAGCCTTTAGATGCTTTGGCATGGTAAGATATTATGTATATTTAAAACTCACATGAGTTTGTGCCCTTGCCTAAGTTTGTGCTTTGGGTGGATCTTTTCAACTTTTAAATTAAATGTAATTAAGTTATTTCTAGCATTTTGTTTATTACTCACGTCTCAAAGACAGAACAATAAAAAAGCCCCTGCAAGTCCAGCTGCTCACTCAGTAACATTTGGTTGGAATAGAAGTTGTACTCTCTTGAAGAAGAGTACTCACATGAACCATTCATGAAGTCAAATACCACTCTGGTATCCACGAAACTATGGACAGAGGCTTCATAACTCAGTGGTCTTTTTACATCAAATTCTCTGAGCGAACAATGATCCTTCATTAAATGTTACCTACATTTATGTTACCTACATTAGGTGAATCTGCAAGTTGCCTGTTTGCTTTTCAGAGATGTAGGTAGATGTTGGACTGAATTTTTCATCTTCCCTAACTTCCCCAAGGACTCGTTGACCCTGTGTCTTTTGGTATTTTGTGTATAGTGTGTGATTGTACAATTTAAAAGGATCTTAGATTATTGTACTAACTTCTTTTACCTAAATGCAACTTGGAACATGGTTCTTCAATAGTTTTGTAACTTTTAATGTTAATTATGCCTCTGTCTGTTTTCCAAAACATTCAGGGTTTGCTTTTTAAAAACCAGTGTTACTTTACAGAAGTTTCAGGCTGTCTCACTTAACACGAGTGTCTCTGACCTTTGAAATCCAACACTCACCAATGGCAGCTGGCAAAGACAGGGGTCAAAGGGAAAAAACCACAGAACACTCCATCTCACTGTCTGTGAATGAGAAAAGAAACACCACCTCATCCCTTCTAGTGGTATACATCAGAAGGGTACCAGGCCAAGTACTCATTGTTATTATGCTGGTCAGATGGCCCAAAGTAGTCCTGAAGGCAGTGGGATTGGCCTTTAGAAACTCCCTAAGCACTCCCTGCACATTGCTGTCCTTAAGCTATTTTCTCTAACCCTCAAGACAGGACAAATACCCCCTAAAACCAGGTAATTATACTAGTTCCACACCTTTCAATTCTTGACTGCTGGACTTCAGGTTATATATAGCCTGATACTCTCATCAGCATATTTAAAGCAGCAAGTTATCAAAGACAGATTAAGAGGTAGCTCATAAGCATATCAGCTGCACTAAAATAACAGTTCTTGCATACATATGCCTTCTGTCCATCTACGAAAGTAGGTTGCTTTATTTTGCATTAGCTGCTGGCCTCATTTTTCTGAGACCCAGTTACTTTCCCCTGGACCTTTTAAAGTGAATTTTACTTGCTTAATCAGTCTGCTTTTGCCCAGTCTCATATTATCTCTTAAACTTCATTTAGCTTCCCTGACTTGGTATGAACTTCCTCTGAGTGATAAAGAACTAAGCAGCTAACAGCCATCTGCATGTTCTAAGATATTCCATTCCATTTGTTTAAAGTATGCAACTTGTAATACACCCCTTCTCATCCCCTGAGAACTATTCAGCTCAGTTTACCCTACTTTATGCTCTCTTCTGCTGTGAGGAAGCTGACACATTCTACCCCATCACTGATGTAATGTCTAGGCTGGGTCAGCAGCTGGGGAACATTGCCTCACTGCACTTCTTTGAGGGGCAACAAGGTTAAGCTAGAGAGAAAAATGTGGGGAGCACAGAAGACAGGACAGAACATTCTTCAGGAAACTGTCATCTGTCCCAAGAGCTAGGAAGCATCAGCTACTGTCCTCACAGGCTAATAAGAAGAGTCAGTTTATTACCAAGTGCATGCAGCAAAGGGCAATTTTAATAACTTATATAAGATTACTAGGAGTCTGAACAGCAGCTTGGCAACAACCAATCTCCACCTACATGCTTAACAAGGACAAAAATTGCATTTTATAGGACAGAGCATGAGCCAGTGGTTAATACAAAATGATCCTGTCTTCTGTTATGTGTGTAATTTTTCTTTTTGCTTTTTCTTTTCACCTGGCAGCAATGAGAAGACTTAAAGAGATTTTTTTTAGGCTAGCTAAATAGACACAGCAGAACTGCAAGGCTTCTAGCATATACTAGAATTCATTTTAAGAATAGGGACTCAAAATAGGAATTGCCAACCGCTGGGGACACAAATAAACTGGTTTCCTCAGCACTCCTTAGAACACCTGTGAACTGATGTGAGCACACTAAGCACGTTGCGTGGAAAGCAGAGCATGTTGCAGGATCCCAGCCAGGGATCCAGCTCTGCTCTACTATGCATGGAGCTAGTTAAGCCAGAATTCTGACTGCATGACAGTTCTGTCATGCAAGTTACAAGTCTGTAAATGGCTTAAGACGCAGTGGGATTTACCTTGACATTGGTGAGGACATAATGGCCAGATTCTTATAGGTCAGGGTAGCAACACCCTAATAAAAGTTTTTAAAAATACTATCAAGTAAGGAGCAGAATGCTGGAACTCGAATTCTACAAATGCCAATACAGTGGGGCACCTTTTTTTTTCTTCAGTAAACTGGTCCCATTCTTTGGATGTGTGCTTTTCTTGTATTCCTAAACTCAATTTTTTGTATGCTTACTATTTCAAAAGATCTATTTATGAGTGTTAATTAAAAAGCTATGTAATAATTTTTGTTTCATTTTAAAACTTAATAAATGAGCACAATTACTTTCTCTCCCTGTTTGTAACATGCCTTAAATTCCTAACTGTTTCATCTGTACTCTCTTTAATCAGTACATGCCTTTAATCTATTTTGGTTGCATGCACGTGTTAACTGAAAGTGTCTTATCACATTGTGCAGAATGTGTGTGTTGACAAGCACACAGGAGAAAAAGTGTGAGGGTTTTTTTTTTCAGGCTGGCATCTGTAACTGGAAGTTGGGCTTGTGTTCTAGTTCTAGCAAGCATAACTGCCTTTGATTTCACCATTACGGTTTACATTAAGAAAACATATCATTAAATAAACAATGATAACCACACTAATGTGGGAACAAGCTTCTACCTCTGTTTAACACTCCCCTCAAACACTGGATATTATCCCTTCTGCTCATATAAAGCAATGTCTTTTACAACAAAACTTGCACAATATGTAGTAAATCCAAAAAGCAAATGCAAGAAGGAAGCTTTCTAAACTGTGTTAAGAATAACAAGGTAGTTTATAGTCCAATTTCAGGTTACTCAAGTAACCACCAAGAACTGCACTCAAGATTCTACATCATTTTTCAGGTTACAAATGTCTGAGTTATCTAGGTTAATATTTACAGTCACATTTGCTAAATTACATGCCAGTCAATCAACCCATTTGAGTTGTATCAGCACCACCTATTATGTTTGCAGTCTGCAGTATACAACACTTTCACTTAATTATTTGAAACCATTATTTGAAAGGTAGTTTATTGTTTCAAGGTCACGTTTTATCATTAGCAAGAAGTACTGCAGATCAAAACTGTGCTAAAAAACCAAACAGGTGGATGTCTGGGCATGCACAGAGTAAACCCAACAACATGTTTTACAAGTCTGTTACTAAAATATGCAATAAACCCAGGAACTGCACACTTTCCAAAATTCAATTGCTGTCAATGACAAAGAGGATGTCTGGAATACTAGTTCCATCCCTTATGAAACATGCTGGTAAGGTTTTGGTCTTATATCATCTTGTTCTGCAACTAAATTACCTCAGGCTGAGAAGGGAAAGGACAGGTCACAATGTGTCTAGTGACAGCCAAGAAATCCCCTTCTGTTTCAGAGGTGGTGTCATTAAGGTGCCACTTCTCATGGCACATGAACCCAGGATCTATTTAATCACATGTTGTTCTTAAAAGTACACCATCAACTTGAAAGATGCAATCTGAAAAATCTGAGCAACTTTAACAAAATAAGTTATTTTTTCTTTCTTTGTTAGAACTGTCCTAGCTAATCTTAACCCTTACAATACCCATTGTGCATCAGAGGGCCAAAGGCAAAAAGAGATGGGTGTACAACTCTTTAGACCTTTTGAACACCATCTAGAATAGCCTTATTTAAATGATCATAGGTAAGTGTTGCAAACTATTTTAAAAATTGTTTAAGAATACTAATCTCAAAACACTGGCAAAATTAATTCTAACAGTCTGACACTTGTAATAAGCAAATATGTCTGGTGCAGTAAGCCTTGAAAACTGGGGTTTTTTAGTGGTTGTTTTGTTTTGTTCCAAAAATATAACTACTGAAGGGAGTATCCTGCCCTTTTGCAAAGCAATTCTCTTTACCTTTGTCTGGCTTAATTCTACAGAACTACAACCAGGAACAACCATAGCATAGAACTCCCTGACCAACTGTATTTCATAATTACAAAATGAATTTTTCTGAAAACTAGCAAAGTGGCAATAGGCATTGCCAGAAGCTGCTAAAAAGTTACTGTAAGAACAACAACAGAATAATGAAAAACAATGAATCATTAAGATACTGACTTTCAGCAATATATTTTATACTTCTAACAGAAATGCTTTATATATTTTTCATTTCCTGAAGAACTATTTAAAAAATCAATGGTATTTTATTTTCAAACCAATACTCTGTTCCTACTAAGTATTTAGTGTAAAAGTTGTTGTATGCTTAAAATGAAAACAAAAAGCATTTTACATTACTATTTTTAAATACAGACAGGCCCAATAATCTGAATACCCCTGTATGCAGTATTTTTCAAACATACAACCATGGAAAATAAAGCAAAGATTTTCAAGACATCTGTACGATCTTGGTTTTGTTATGTGTCCCAGGAGATATGTGTAAATAACCAGTATGTTTTCTTTGGCTTATGAATAATTTGGGAAGAATTAGCATCTTGGTTTTAGCCATTAGCACATCGAATTGGAATTCCTGATGATGAATTTCATACCAAGTTTAGTCCACAGAAGTCTGAAGCAGCTTGAAGGAAAAACATTGTGTGAAAAGACAAAAAATGAAAGACAATGACATCTGATTTTCTGATCAGGTAAGACATAGGTAATGGTACTACAAATTTCTTAGCTTCTACTAATCTAAGTCAACCATTATCTAAAGGGATGACTACCCTATGATTTTTCAGATTAAGATTGCAGGAAAAGATGATAGATCTAATACAGACATCTAGCAGCTGGGAAATAGATCAGCAAAAAGTGAACCTAATGTTGCCCTCAACTGTTCTCCTTTTAAGGCCACAAACCAGATGAGTGACAGCAGAAAAACTGTGCTATGTATGTATCACTGTGGCTATTCAGACTGCAGATGCCTTAAAGAAAAGTGCAAGCAGTTTCATTCAGTATGCTACTGAAATTACAGCATCCTCAGTGCTCACTTTTCCTTTAAGCTGACTTGCTTCAGGAGGGTGACTAAAGCCATTTCTGTGAATAAAACTGACTTCATGGAAGTGGCTCTACATACTCCACTCTGTGAACTGGGCTGCAGTCAGTTTAAAAGTAGACTGTAGATGCTTTGTGAAATTGCCTATAGCTCAAAGTGTAGACAACAGATTTGAAAAAAGGCCAAATCCTGATCGAGTAGAAACATATATGAATTCAAGACAGGGCTTAATGGTTTGTGTGAGATTAAATTGTTCTACGAGAGATAAATCAATATTAATAACATTTTTCATTACAAACTCGTATTTCTGCATCTTCTGGATGTCAGAGGTTTTTGCCAACTTTTGACTTTTCAGGGCTCCAAACACAGCACAAGGGTGGCAGCAGCAACCCTTTGGTTTGTTTAATCACTGTATTTCAACTATTGTTGACCCATCCAATTCCTGTAGTACTGATTTTGCCTTCTCTACAACACTCCTTAAATAATCAACTGAAGCTAAACGTAGAAATGCACCTGTGTTTCCATAACATAGCTGCTGCACCACAAACACTAAACAAAACCAAAAGGAACACCAGAACCAGATTTTGCAATAAGGAGGCTTAAAGGCCTTAACACAGCTCTCTAAAATGTTAACAAATTTATTCTTGCCCATATAGTGAGATGTAATCCACATTTTCTGTTCTAGAGCAGAACCATTTCCACTACAAATTAAAAAAAAGAAATTGCTTACAACAAAGAAGTCTAAAATACACAAAGGAAAACAATTGTTAATGAAACCTGTTCTTATCTCAGAAGCTGGCGAGATACCAAGATGAAGCTGTTTCATTGGAGTCCCTTTTCTGGATCTGAGTAGGGTAAATCCAAAACTGTAATCCTCAAACTCTGATTTTAAGGCTAATGTGAGAAACAGCTGATACCAACATAATACTTTATTCACACAGATACCTACCAGCAATTTAGTTTTGACTGTGCTCTGATTACTTTTCAGCCTACATGAAGATCTACATGATTTTTTTCAGACCTTGCTTGGGACATAATCTGTAGATATCCGGATAAGCATACAGCTGCATTAGGTTCTATATAAATACTGACAGTCTCTGTCTTTTGGAGGCTTTCTGTATTTTATTTTATATTTTATTTTTAAATAAAGAAACTCTCCCTGCAGCTGCACTACATACAAGTATTTTTATGTTCACTATATCAGTGTCTAGATCTGTCACTCTGGAAACTGGCAATCTGCACTAAAGGTTTGCTTCCAAATCTACACAGATGTGCAACAGCAGCAGAATCCTTTATGAGGGCAAGTTATTTTTTCCCCTGCCTTAGAAGGGGAAGAAGGCACCTCTCCTCTTTCATTGCTACAATGAAAGAATCTACTGAGAGTTTCTGTAATCACCTGACATCAAGCAGCAGAAGGAATAATGTAGAGGCAATCAGATAAAGACAATCAGATGTTGCCAGTTATGAGGAGGAAGGCATGAGCTCCTGTTAAGCCCACCTGTGCCCCATTAGGGCTGGCTCCCACTGCACATGAGCAGAACTAGGGGACCAATAAAAGGAGAGTTTCCAGAGGTGAGCTCAGGTCACTCCTGAGCAGTCTGAGGAGGAGGTTAGTGGAGTCCGCAGTGTTAGCACCGAGACAGACTGAATCTAAAGGCAACTATGGGAGTGCTGTTCTTACACCTTGGCAAGAATACCTACTGGACCTCAAAACACTGTGGCCCAGGAAAGGATTGTCTGCAACAGAATAATCTTGCAAAAAGGGGTTTTATTGCTACTGCTCAGTGAACTTCTGAAAAGCACAAGAAATGTCTCTCTGCTCTGAAGGTGTCTGAGACAACAATGCAGAGCTACTATGTGCAACAATACTTGTATTGTTGAATCCATACTACTCAGTGGGGATAGAAAGACAAATGACTGTTGTATGAAGTTCTGTGCTTTCAGAAAATCAGATTCATATAAATCTCAGCTTGGCTGAATTGGGAAGTGGTATTTCCTGGACAACTACTAGAAATGCCTGGCCAAGGCCCTCTCCCTCCTTCTGTGCCTTGGTGATCAAAATTTAAAGAGATCATCTTCACAAAAATACTGAATTATCAATAGGTGACTGAAAAATTCTGAGACCTGTGAACAGGATCTTTAACAAGATACTCTGAAGCAGTTAATTTCTACCTCAAAGATTTGTTGCCATTTTGGTGCTTCACTGTGTTGGTTTGCTGAGATAATGTCTTTTAAATCTACGTTAGATTTTATAAAAACCTTTCCTTTCCCCTTATACAGCAGATCTTAAAAAATTAGCACTTAAAACTGTAGATTTTAAAGACTGTTGATGTGGCAGCCTTCAGGACTGAGAAGCAAACTTCTCTGTAGCTGCTCTTGAATTGCTTGCATGATGAATAAAGTAATGATAAAGCAGTTCAGAACCAAAACGAAAAGCAAGAATTCTTGCCTCACCCCACTGTTACAAACCCTGCCAGGTAAAAGATGAAGTAGGGATAGGGAAAAATAAGGGGACCTTAAGGGAAAGAACAGAACACCAAATGCTCTGGATCTAGGCACAAGAAAATTGCTTCAACACAGGAATTTATAGTCAGAAACTCTCCCCTGCCAACTTTAGTAGCAAGAGTATGTCAGAAATGAGGGTGGAGATGGTGAAGGAAAAGAGAAATGCAGACACAGTTTCTGCTGCTGCCTGAATTCTCTGGGGCACATTCATGCCAAGAAGCAGCCAGTGACAAGTTACAGTATCAGAAGTTTCTGCAGATGCTTTTCTGTTTTGAGGAGTCAGATAGTATCTTTTTAGATAGCTAAGTATAGATTATAGATCTTAACTTTCATCAGTCATATTTGGCTTTTATTGAATTGGAAAAGTTTTCAAACCCAAAAAGCTGCCAGATCATTACTATGCTTGTGTCTGTCTACTATAGGAGGATGGGGGAATGAACAAAGTAAAAAATGAACTGTGCTTAAAGTAACTGTCTTAATCTATTAGTGTCTTTGTTTTGTTAATCAGACCCTACTGACTTAGTAGTTATAGCTATATCTATCCTTGTATCATTGGTGCATAGAATTTTTATATGCAGCAGAATAGAAATTCTGAAATTTCTGGAAATAAAATAAAACCTGTCAGATGTGACGTGTCATTTTAAAATCCTAGCTAAGCAAGAGAGAACTGCTGGCCTTTCATTTGAACGGAAGAGTAAGAAGTCACAAGAAGTAGATTTTATTTCAATTGATCCCTTGATTTTTGGGTTACAGTCATGTCTATCAACAATTGACTAGTGCTAATACGTACCTATGTCAGATGGGTGGTGAAACATATTGCAAGAGTAAAACCAAGTGCTTTTAGGGAATAAAACTATATTTTTACTCAAAAATATTATTTTTAACAGAAGTTTTAATATCTCATTATACTGTTGTAAAAAAAGACCAGTGGCATAAAAGCAGGCTGCAACCTACTTGTGGAAGACAACTTGTTATTGCAGCTGTAAGCCACAATGGCTCTACAGTATCAGAAGTGTGCTGCCTCTTACACTGATTTCTGCAACAAAACTCTGAAATTGGCTTCTTAAGCCTGTTAGTTACTACTCAGCTGAGAGTACGAGTTTGGTAACCTGAGGAAAGAAAATAGCCCTTGAAGACATGTACAAGAATACGTCGCTGCTGTCATCATTTTATGGCAATTACAGACTTCATTTATGTTTAATGGAATAATTTCTTTCTGCCAACAAAAATATTAAGAAAATAGCACAGACATTTGAAGTTACAAAGACAGAATCTGCAATGCCAGCTGCTCATGTTTTATTATGCATCTACAAAGATAACGCTTGCCCTCCTTTGAAATCAGAAGGCAGGTTTTCAGTACAGAGCTTTGGCCACATCATTTCCACAAATCAATCCAAATCCATTTAAAATGCATTCTGTTAAGTGCTTTTATGGAAGACAGAAAGGAACTAAAACACTAGGAAAGCAACTTTCCTTCCCTACCATAAACAATAAAAGCTACCAGACTTGAAGGCAGACGAACTTGGAGCCACCTTCATAATGCCACATTTCTCCTCCTGCTTGTCTAGCTTCCTCTTACCAAAATACTTACAGCTCTATTCCATGATAAAATTTGCATGCAACAGACATTCATAAATCTGTAACAAAGAACCTATTAAAAACTGAGGTAAAAATTTTGCATTTTACATCCTCACACTGTAAGCACAGATGTTTCCAATGACATTTTTGGGTTAACAGTGTAGGAACAGCTTATGAGTAGGTCCAACCCACCTGTATAGATTTAGAGCAATTTTGTGTAGTGTGCATATCCAGAAAGTTAATATTTATGATAGAAGTGTACATACTAACCTGCCAAGGACGATCCCAATCAAGAGGAATAGGAAATGCTCCAAACCAAGCTCCCAGAATACTGCATATAGTAGTCATCTGTAGACTGCTTTCCCAGACAGAGGTGGCTCTGTAAAAAAAAAAAAGATTTCAACAGCAGCAAAAATTATTATGTCAGAATGTTAGATGTGATTTCTCCCAAGATTTTCAAGGCTACAGATTTAAAAAATTTTGTATTTCATAAATAGCATACAGGTATCTCCTAAAAGATACAATCTATGTGTAAAGTGAAACTTGCATATTTTAGCTACAATTGCAATTTTTCTATACCACACATTCAGGAGATTTTATTCCTCTTGACCCATTTTACCTGAAAATACTCCTATTGAGCTTGAAGCACAGCTTGGCTGACTAAATGAAAATATCACAATGGTACTGTGTGCATTGCAGAGAAAGACACGAATGGGTAGCATGGGGTTGTATAGCAAAGCACACAGTCACAAAATACTCTCTGGTGTAGAGATGTTGTTATTGTTTGAAGACTATGACCATCTGAAATTTAAAATAGGAGTGCGCTGTTTGAGTATGCCAAATCAAACTCCCATCAGCTGGAAAGAAGTTGCAAATAAATGTAACCTGCACATTGCATCACTGCATCCAAGTTCAATGGATTTTGCAGAACTGAATTTATTGCACCCTGAATTACTCTTGCATTGCCAAGCATGGCACATAGCATAAGAGATGTTAATGACTTTGGTTCTCAATTCCTAGCCTTCTACTGATAGTATGAAAGTTCTGAAAAAATTTGGTTTCTGTTTAATAAAGAAGCATTCACTGTCCATCATCAGTCTACCAAGTGATTATTTTGCTCATCTCAAGCCATGAAGATTTGAGTACTTGGTACTAATTAAGAAACAAGAACAGCAGCTGTTCAGAACACAGTAGGGCACAGTTCTGAGACAGGAGAACCACGCTGAAATCCCTGCTCCAAATCAGTAAGGAAGGAGATCTGAATTTTAAGTCTCCTACATCTCAGATTATAAACACAAATCCAAATTTAGCTAACAGAAGAAAGAAGATGTGTATATTTATGGCTAGAGGACTAGATGGAGAGTAAACTCTTAACCTCACATGTGCTTTTTAGGTTGCATGACGTGAAGGCTTTAACCCTATACCATGTTTTCAAGAGTCTAAAATATCTGACTTTATTTCTAAGTACACCTACCTTGATCCTTGCTATTGACCAAACAGGTCACAAGTGTAAAGCAAGCATTTTTATAGTTTGCAAAATAAAGGCCATACATTTTTTTAATAGTTATGGCGAAACACTGACATTTTGAGCAGAAATGTTTCTTCTACAACCATCCTCATCCCTTTAACTTGGAAGAGTCCACTCCAATTCACAATCATATGAGCTTGAGGTGTTTTTTTGTTTTTTTTTTTAGAGGGAAAAGTTATGATTTAACTACAATACTACTTGGGAGTCTGCACATAGAAAAGTCCTATAAATTATTTTCAGAAGCTGAATAACTGAGCAGAGATTTGTTTTGCAATAACAACTCCATACTTCTATTCAAGTCAAGCATCTGTCAAGGCTAGGGTTGAATAATAATAATGTCATGGCTGTCACTAAGGTGAAAATGAGGTAAAAAGGCTCATACTACTTTAAATATACTCTTTAAAAAAAAAAAAGAGTGCTTGAAAACTCCGACACTGAAAACAGCTTGCTTTGAAATTTGAAATTTGAAAAAAAAGGATGTGTAAAGACTAGATACTTAAGACCACAGCAAATTATGTATCATTTTCACTAGTACATTAAAGTTAAAAATACTGTTAAAACAGTGTTTGTTTTAGCAGTATATACAAAGGTACTATTGGATCACGTGCAAGACTCTCCCTGTACAACTCATCTCAGGTCTCCTTTATTTGACAGCCACTATACTGGACTACACAACAGTTTTACACCAGTAAAATGTGCATCTGAAACATTGCTTCCTTCAAACATATACAAAGAAAGATATAGTTTCTAGATAAATGTCTTCAAATAATCATTTTGTCAGAAAAGCTTGTATAAGCCTGTTATTATAAATATGAAAATCACCCTTAATTCAGCAAGTTTGTCTTTCTTTACAAAAATCCCATGATATATTGAATTTACATCAATTCTGTCCATTTCTATTCTGGGTAAAATGAGAAACTTTGGAATAGAACTTACCCATTTTTACTAAACACCCGTATCCATGCTTGTATATTTGGTCCCAGCATACACAAGCATTGTAAAGTAGTAAAGGTAGACAAAAGAACTGCAAACAAAAATGTCTCAGTCACTGACCTACAACATAAAAAGATTACAAAGTTAAGTGAGGTAATTACTCATCTTCTAAGAGTTCCAAGATTTCAAGAAAAACAACCCCTCTAAGTCAGCTTGTGAAAGCACTTCATGCTTTTTTAAACCCCACGTAGAAGAAAAAATTATTTTCTTCTAACTGTGTATAATAGTAAAGAATGATGGAAAGAATTCTGCTGTTACCTCAGCAAAGACTTAAATGCAGAAATGTTTTAAAATGTCTGATACCTGCCACATTTTCAAAAACACAAGTGTACCTCATAGAGAACAGTAGTTCTGAACTGAAGTATGTTTGGATATTTACTTCATTATTCAACTTATTTTTTTAATTTGATGCTGTAGAAGCAGCCATTGAATCAAACTATATTATGCCATTGTTAGTCACTAACTTATGTCTCAGAAAGCAGGCTGATTCATGCCTCTCCTTTTTCCTTCCCTTTTTTTAATACTCCCTAAAAAATAAATATCAAAAGAATACAAGATTTGTAGGATGCACATTTCAGAATCTTATGGGCAAAAAGGACTACATGAAACTTGGAAAAATGTTTGTACCCATATGTGTAACAGAAAGTAAAAGGAGCTGTTTGTAACTCTCTTGAACAACACATCTCAAAATATAAAAATTGTAAAAAACAGCTTCTAAAACAACACAAAACAAACAACAAAACCCACCAACATAAACCCCTAAAAACCTCAAAGCAGCCACTCTTTTTCTCCCATACTTTCAATGTATCATGAAATGTGAGTACTTAACACCAGTATCTGCAAGGACAATCGCGCCTTAAAATGTTGAGAGAAAGACAGGGTCTTCTGACTTACTCTATGAGAGGTGCTCCATAAAGAACAATGATCGTATGAAATAGTATGCAAGACATGAAAAAGTATATACAGCATTTTAGAAATCTGGATATCTAGAAAAGAGCAATCAAATGTCAGGGTAATGTTTCAAAATAAAAGCAAAGATAAGTAACACAGTGCGCATCTTATCCACAGCATTGCATTCTACTTATTCCTTTAGTTTCAGCTACAGCACAGTATGATAACAGCATGGCATCTTTCCAAAGTTTTCCCCATCTTTAATACTTTAAATAATTAATTAAAAATTATCACACTGCATATCTTTCGTTTTTTCATGCACTCTGTTATAATAAGGCAAGCATACAAAAGTATAACTGAAAATAGCAAGATGACAGATACTTTTGTTGGATGTTTTTTCATTCTTGTTTTACATCTGAGTTTTTACATTCGTGCTTATGTCCATTGATTAAAAGGTGTCTTTCAGAGAAAGTGAATTTTTAAAAGCAAGAAAATATGTAATGTGAAAAAAAAAGATTCGGAATCGGAATCAAACACAACATTTAAAATTGCATGAAATAAAAACCACTGCATTTTGAACTTGGCATCTTAAATTCTAAATCCATTTGAGAAATATCCATGACTTTCTATAAATCATCCAAATGTATTTTTTTAGGAATCTGAACAACACTTTCTGGGTACTCACTATAGCATATGGATGTTATAGCCACTGCATAGAGTTCTGGTTAGGAACATTCTGATCAGGTCACCAATGGAATCTATAATTTCACTTGAACATTTTTTGTTAATATTTATTCCTTATGCTAGTCTGGGATGAAACCTCACGTGAACCAACACTAAGCATGCTTCATTTTTAAACCAGATGGTTAAAATATTTGTTTTCCATAATGAGGATGTGTAGTTCCCATCCCCTTCAGTCAGCAGAACTAGACAGAAGCTTTGCACACAAAGCTACTGCTTTCAAGTGACATTTAACTGTTAATCACCACATCATCTGACTCAGCACCTTGGGAGTACAGACTTCAAAATGCTGGTGTGTTCCCCTACTCCTGAACAAACTGTGTGCTGCTCAAAGCTCCTTCTTCAAACCTGTTTCATTTGGATTCACACCTTTGATATTCCCATTGCAAATTGTAGCAGCAAAAATTTCTCCTGGATTTAGATTCTTCTGTATGCAAAGTTCATCACTCAAGGAAACGTTGTCATTATGACACTTCTCCAGATAGTTTTTTACAATTTACCAAGTTTGTGTAAGTTGTAATGAGCTAGTTTACTAGTCCCAAATTCTAAAAACTATTTCTTTTCCTTCAAAGATATTAGAAACTTGTAACTACACAAGGAAAAGGTGTTTCTTCATAACACTGAAGGTCAGGCCTGGACTGTGCAATGAGTTCTGGGGCCATTCACTTATGCTGATTTTTGTCAGCAGATAAAGTGGTGGAAGATCAATGGCTGGGGCTACAAACAACAACATGTTGACATGAAATAGGAAAAGCACAGAATCGCTCACATGGAGAGGTTATTTACTGGCAGGGACAGTTTAACATCATGAAAACATTGGATAATAACGTATTTCAAAATGTGCTACACTCAGCTCATTCATGGAAAACAAGAATTCACCACCAAAAACTGTCTTCTTTCTTTCTTTTACATTTGACTGTTTCAGTGATAAAATTTGCTACCCCTCCATAACGTCTGGTAGCAATTTGAGGATAACTTACCTTGTGAGCAAGTGAACTTCTCTTAGGACACTGATTTGGTTTAAGGACTAAGTGCAAGATTATATTAAGGGTACTAACAGAACCAGAACAAACACACAGCCACGCAAGGTGTGTTCCTAAAACCGTGAACCCGTCCCAAAAGAAACCCGGCACAACCGCTGTCAGAACCACCGAAAAGGCAGAGAGGAGGTTGGCAGTCAGGAGCCTCCTGACTTCTGCTTCTCTCATCGTGTTCCCGACCGGCCGGACACCTGCAAGACACCCACCCCGCTCGTCACCCACACGGGCAGCAGGAGGGCGGCCGGGTCAGAGCTGCCCCATTCGCGACCCACGGGGCACAGCCCTGAGCTCACTTTGGGGGTGAAAGTGAGTATTTTGGGGCAGAGGGACGCCACGCGTTTCCAATCCAACCCCAAGCCCACGGACACAGCTGCGGCACCGGGAACTGGCAGCAGCCGCCCCCCCGCGACCCTCACACCGCCGAGGCCGCTTCCTGAGGGAGGAGCCCCGGGCTCCTCAGCCGCCGGGCCGGGCTGCTCCTCACCGCGCCCGCTACAACCGGGAGGCAGCGGCGCGGCGGGCACTATCTGAGAGGCCTCGCTCGGCGGTGCCTGTCCCTGTCTCT
>JAAWXA010000022.1:15093447-15204811 GCA_038090715.1 Florisuga fusca
GTGCCTGTCCCGGGCACAGAGGGCGGGCGGGGTTGGGGGGCGTGAGGGGCCCGACCGCCTCTTACCGCAGCGTCACCGCCGCCGCCGCGGAGATCCCGCCCGGCACCGGAAACGAAAGCGGCCGCGTCAGTTCCAGGGTGTACCCGGAAGCGGCAGGTGTTGTGGTGGAGGCCGCCATGGTGTGCGAGAAGTGTGAGTGCTCCCCGGGCTCTGGGACTGGCCCTCGGGGGTCCTGGGCGGCCCCTGAGATGCTGAGCTGAGTCGAGCAGACACAGCTCCAGGTCCCTGGGCTGGGGCTGGCGGCTCCGGGAATGTCTTGTGTGCGAGCTGACGTTCTCCCGCAGGCAGCGCTTGTGGTGAGTGTTAGCGCGACGTAGTTATAATTCCTTTCCTTTGTGCTGTTCCCGTACATAGGCGAGAAGAAACTCGGTACGGTGATCACTCCCGATACGTGGAAAGATGGTGCACGAAACACTACAGGTAATCCTGGCGAGACTTAACACTTGTTTTTCGGGTATCTTAAAGCCAGTCGAGCACCTGAGCTGTCTTACGATCTTTAGGCTAACATTTGAAACCGCTAATAAGGTTAATTTTTAACTCCTCTAGCTCCCATCCCATGTTAACTTAATGCATCAGGAATCTGTTTCTCCTGGCCTTTTTCAGATTTTTGTTTTGTTTTGTTTTTTTCCTTATGTGGAATGACAATACCCAAAGCATTCTGTTGTCCTGTGCATTAATGCTGTGCTACACGCTTTGTCTCTTTGTACCTATATTTGCATATGATTAAAGTTGTAAACAAAGCTTTTTACACTATGCCTGGAACTTTGAAATTATTCTGGTAGAAAGTGGTGGCCGCAAATTAAATGAGAACAAGGCATTGACCTCAAAGAAGGCAAGGTGAGTATTTCATGCTCATTTTGACTGTAAAAGTCAGTTTGCTGCAAGTGATGTTTGTTCCCTGTATTTCTGGGCAATTGCTCGACATACTTAAAAAAATAAAAAATTAGTGTGTATTATGATGTTTCATTATTTGGTAAAATAATATACATATGTATACATATTTCTTGGGTGTGAAATTGTAGAGCGTGGGCAGCTATTTTACTGCAGTTCTCATAAAAATCATTAAGGTTTGATGATTTTTTTTTTTTTTATGTTGGGATGTGGGAAGTTTTTTTCCATAATGCAAAAAACCCTCCCTTCTTGGGCAAAGTGGGAGCTTTTCTGTAGATTTTGTGCAGCCCGTTGTTGTCCCAGAATGGGGTCCATTGACCTGGTGTGCAATAATCCTGTCAGCACACGGAGTTAAAGGTATTTCTTTATTCCAGTTCTGTGCAGAAAGCTGTGCTAGATGGTAAATTCACAAAGCTAGCACACCCCTTGTAGAAAGCTATTGAATATTTACTCTGTTTAGCAAGCATCAAGATCTACCTTTATTTACCCTTACTGGTTAATAACTTGTCACTACCAGTCTCATTGGTTAATTATACTCCTTGCTTCTTTTTAAAGGTGCAGTGTTCTTTTTAATTAAGGCACGTGTTCAGTCAGGAGTGGTCTTAATTGAGGAGGGGGTCGTTTCTTGAGTCTGTGGTCTTCATCTCTCATTGCCCTCTTTAGTTTCTCTTGAGTTCTGCTGACTTTATGCCTTGTGGCATGTTTTCTTTTTAATCTCTTGAAGAGGAGCCTAGAAAGATAAATGGTTATTGAGGTATACAAGCTAGAGTCCTCTTACCTCAGTTCTTGTTATTCCTGTATCTCTTCAAGGCTGTTATATAGGCCTTTAGCAAGTTCTGGTATTCCTTAACAATCTTCCCTTTGTCATCATTGTTAGAAATAATCCTTGTATGTCCCTTTACTAAATTATAGTTTTGCTGGAGTTTGTCTATGCCAGCTGTATTAGACTTTTTAGGATGAGGTGGAAGAAATACTTTCTTTCCAGGTGTATAAATAAAACTGTTTTCCTTTTTCCCAGGTTTGATCCGTACGGAAAGAACAAATTTGCAATATGTCGGATTTGTAAGAGTTCTGTCCATCAGCCAGGGTCTCACTATTGTCAAGGGTGTGCCTATAAAAAAGGTGAGTTGTACCAAGTACCAAATTATCCTAGTTTGGTTTGAAATCAGAGAGCAAGTGGAACTGTTTAACTTGTCTCACCTTACAGGGACAAGGCTGAGATGACATTTAATTGCTTTCTTCTACTACTGGTAGGAAGGTGCAGAGAAGATAGAGTCAGACTTTTTTCAGGTTCACAGTAATAGCATAAGAGATGATGTACACAGGTTAGGATGTGGAAAATTCTAATCACATGCAAGGAAAGCAATTTTCACTGTTAGAGTAGTCAAATACTGTAATAACAGGGACTCACAGAGGTTGTGGAATCTCTTAAGGGAGGTATTCAGAGCTTCACTTGAAAAGCTGCAAGCCAGCCTCATCTGATTTGTTTGTGTTTTGAATGTGGTGAGACCAGAGAGTTGAAGTTCCTTTCTCACCTAAGTAACTCCAAGATTCTGCTTCTTTTAGAATGTTTTGGTACCTAAAACAGTAGAATTGGAAGAATAACAGTGAGCTTAATCTTGGCAGTTGCATAGACAATGGTTATCTAGCAAGTTTGATTTTATCTTAGATTTTAAAAAAATCAGATTTTTTTAGAACTCGATAGCTTGTTGCAGTCCCTTTTCTACACTCTTCTTTCCTCTCTTGTTTTTGTAATAGCTAAATCTGAAAAGCTATACCATGCTTTTAAACAAAAATCCAAACCCACCCAAGAGAAGAACAAGCAAAAAAAAAATCCCCAAACCAAAAACCAAACACCCCAGACATCACCCCCCAAAAAAACCCCCAACCAACCAAACAAACAAACACAAACCCACAGAAAACCAAGAGTCCAACTTCTGATCTTGGTAAAGTGATAGGCTGGCTTACCTGAAGTAGAATTCCTGGGAAATAGAAGGTAAAGGTAGAAAAAGAAAATTGAGTTGTAAAATCAGTTAAGAAAGTATCTCTGAAGGCAAATGACGCTCATGGTTGTCTTTCATCTCCCTGTATTCTTATACATTCAGTGGTTCAGCCATTGAAATCTCATTTCTCTGGACCAGTTGTGAACATGCTTGATACATTCTGTGCCAAGCTTGGCATAGGATAAAACTGAAAAATGAAAAAGTACAATATAATGGTCATTCCTGGAAAGCAAGAGACTGCATTGTGTGATACCTAATACATAAAATCTTTCTGTACTTTTGAGTTATGTGTGAATGACTGCACTGAAATTCTGCTTATACCTTGAGTTCCTATCTCCCATATTCAGAATAAGCCTTCAGTATTGTTAAAAACTGTTCAGAAATTCCTGAGGGGAAAAAAATCCATTTGAAGCAAATTTGATGGAGAGCCTTAAAGATATAAAACTTTTACTAGTGTTGTGACATTGAGTAGGTAAGCAGAAGGGCTGAATTTTTTAGTTTCTGGAAGGGAAAATAAGCAACATGAACTCAGTTACATTACTGATACTGGGGAATACACCTAGCACACAAAAATGGGGTGAACCAATTGTTAGATGTATAGTTACAACTTACGAGTAGTAAATTTTGTTTATTAAATTAATTTGTTCTAGAAATGCATACTGTGTCACTGAGTCAGTGGTTTAGCAGCCTGCTGTGGGAGGATTGCCTTTTCTAGTTGCTAGCTGCTCACCAGATGGCTGCCTGAATCCCATATGGTAGAACTTTATTCTCTTTTCTTAAACCTATGTCTGGTTTGGGTGGGCTTCAGGATATTTTATTTTCAGCATGCCTATCCTTCCACAACAAGTCTGGTTTGTTCATAAAACACAGAACTTGAGGTGCATTAGGCTCTAGTTCTAACCACCAAAGATGCAGTTGTGGTGTGTTTCTTGAAGCAAATGCAGTTTTGTGGCTTCATGTTTCAGTTGTTGCATATCTTAAATTCAGAGGCAATCTAGAAATGATTACCCTGCAATTGAGTATCTGAAATGAACAGCCTATGGGCTGCATTTTGCTCCTCAAGGTAAATTATGTGGCACAGTTGCTGCTTTTCTCCTTCCTAAGGAACTCTGCTATGGGTCCAGTCACATGGTGTCAATATGTGAAAGTACAGGATTTGGAGAGAATTAACAGGAACATGTCACTTGGCATTTTTTGATCTGCTGATGGATGGTCTTGTAAAATGAGACATTTCCCTACCAGACAAAAGTTCTACTGCCCTTTCTGGCTTTAGAAGAAGACAGAAACATGGAGATAACCTGTTCTTTGCCCATGCAGAGCCTGTGTACTTTTTGCCACTCAAGTCTTCTGAGTTGCCCCTCTGTGTTTAGGTCAAAGTCCTCTGGGTCATCTGCACTTCAGATCTCAAGTGTTCTTGGTGTCCATCATTTCCCACTTCTACTACTCTATATAATTCTGTAAAAACATGTTCTTCTCAACTTGGTCAATTGTCTGAAGGTCCACACCTTTGAATTTCATACTTAGGAGTCAGTTTGTTGGTGACTGTATTTTCTTAGTTTAGCTACTTCCTGTTCATCTCATGCCTCGTTTTTATAGTTTAAATGAGTTTAATCACCATTTTTACTTGTCTTCCAGATGAGAGCCTTTTCTGGCTCTCTTCCAGTATTCCATAAAATTACAGAGGCTTTGGGTAGTGATGTGAACCATAATACTCTCAAAATAGAGCGGGTTTTTTTGTTGTGTGGTTTTTTTTTTTTTAGGTGGCAGTATTACACGTATGCTACAAATACTAATTTGTATTACAAGTTATTATTATTACTTCTGAATTCACAGTGTCTGGTGAGAAAATGCCCTGTGTCATTGAGAGCTCGTTTAAGTACTTTTGAAAAAATGGTCTTTACAAAGACATAGCAACTGTTTTTTGAAGAAAAACTTACGATTTTAAAATAATTTACACACCTTTTGTGTGCTTATAGGCATCTGCTCAATGTGTGGCAAGAAGGTCTTGGATACGAAGAACTACAAGCAAACGTCTGTCTAATTGTATCGATTAGTCTTTTTATCAACTTTTAACTTCTCTGTACAGTAACGTCTCTAAATTTATTTGTGAATATTATATTCTGGAAGATAATAGATCTACTTGGAATGAGATAAGGAGGTAAAGACAGCCTTATTGTTTGCATAGCAATGCACTTAATTGGTTTTTTTTGTTGTTTTAGCACTAATGATATGCAAAAGAATTGGTTTGCAGGAGCTGATGCAGTTTATAGTGAACAAGGATATAATTCTAGTGGATAGGTTTGAAACTATCTTACCATCATAACACAGTTCTTGAAAATTAACACTATTCTTTTGCTGTATCATTGAGTCTCCTACTTGTATAGTAGTGTTTTATAGATGTATAAAATATCAGCTTGTATCACCTCATTAAAGTAGTATCTTCATTTAATTCTATACTTAAGAGTGTTTGTAATTATTCTGACCCTGAACTATTATGTCTTTTTCTCTTAGTTGTTCAGCTCTTCAGATTTTAATGCAATTATGCTCTTGGATTTTCTTACTTCTGGCAGTACAGTTGGTTCAATCATAAACTGTTAAAAGTAATAAAATCTAATGTGTTACCCTGCCAGTTCTTAACTTTTGCAGGAAGGCTGAGTAGCTATTCCCTTATTAGTCTCCGAGGAAGGAGGCTTTTCATATGGCATCTGGTGGCCCAAGGCAATAAAATAATGAGCATCAATTTATAATGCCACATCTCAGTCTCATAATTTCCTATGTTAGTCTGGCTTTTTAATACTTGGTTTGAAATTGGCTCTCAGATTCTATGATGTATTTGCTTATGTATGTGTCACCTTTGAAAGATCAAAACAGGCTGCCTTCTCTTAAGTACTGGTTTGATCTAAGACATGAAGTGAGCCTCTCTAAAAGTGAGAGGCTGATCATAGCTCTGCATTTCTTTTGTCTGTCTGCATTTCTTTGTTATTTTGTACAAAAGAGAACAATTTTTCTTAGGTCGAGTAAGAAGTGTTCGCTGCATGCATTTTAAGGGAAAAGAATGGTACTTTTAATTCACCCTGCGGGTTTAACTAGGCCTATTTAAGTGCTTACTTCTCTCAGCAGTCTCCTCTTGGCATTCCGGTATGCTTTTTGCAACTTTGTTTCAACTGTAACAGAAAAACTATCAATGGCAATTTCCCTATGAATAGATAGTTTCGGTTTCGGTTTTCTTTTGTTCTCAGGTCTGTTACTCAGACAGCTGCGTGACTAATTGAGAATGAAAAATTGCTGTTCTCTCTGATAGTCAGAGAAAAAAAATACTGGATATATAGTGATTTTATTTGCTCTTAGCTCCTGCCATGCTGTGGTTGTGCTGAAAGTAGCCCTCTAAAAGGGGTTGCCTGGCATTTTCTGACACCCTTAACTAGCCAGTATTGAACATTTGAAACCAAAATTTGTTGTTCCAGATGTTTTGACATCTTGTACTTGCTAAAATGGTAATGCTTTTCAGCGTGTTATATTTACTAACAAGCTTTGTCAGGATAATGGAATGAGCTGGAATCCCCAAAAGAAGAAAGAAATGCTGCTGCTTTTCATGTTAAAAGCTTCACCAACCTTAATTGAATGGAGGTACCTGGACTAGCTGGTGATAGCTGGCAGCCTGCAAGCTTATTTTCACTTAATAGTGGCCATGTGTTTCCAAACACATCAAGGAATTCTAATTCTAGTGTACATCTCTATTGCACATCCTCTGTGTGGATGAAAATAAAATGTCTATAACTGGCTTCAATTTTTGCAGAAGGTGCTTGTCAGCAGAGTGTATGGCACTTTCAGGTGGCAGATAGTCCAATACTCTTCAAATTGGGTGAAGAACCTATGGGTGTGTTCTAGAAGATTGATTCTTGCTATTTTGTGAATAAAACTTGCCTTCCTAAATCTTTCTTGCCTTCCTATATCTTTCTTCCTAAATCTTACCAATACCTCTGTTTCAGAAGCTTGACTGGGTAATTCTTGAATACATAGTAAATATTTAAAATATTTATTTAAGTATTTACTCTTAATATTGGCACTGAATGAACTCTTACCTCATTTGTAACTTATTTAAGAACATCAGGTATTTAAATTATATAATCCTTTCTTGTGGGAGACGGGCTTGTGGAAAGCATCAGACAACTCAATATGAGTTAGCTGAAGCAGACATTTATTTTTAGGTTCCAGCACAGATATATACTACTGACTTCCATGCACGAGGATTACCTGGCACGATCCTTTCAGTCATTGGTGCTTACAGGTGTCCACGCGCCTTCGCCCTTTACTGATTGGCCACAACAACCCCATGGGGAGCTCCAGGCTGGGCACAGAGTGGCTGGAGAGCAGCCAGGCAGAAAGGGACCTGGGAGTCTGGATTGATAAGAAGCTGAACATGAGCCAGCAGTGTGCCCAGGTGGCCAAGAAGGCCAATGGCATCCTGGCCTGTATCAGGAACAGCGTGGCCAGCAGGTCCAAGGAAGTGATTCTTCCCCTGTACTCAGCGCTGGTGAGGCCACACCTCGAGTACTGTGTCCAGTTCTGGGCCCCTCAGTTCAGGAAGGAGATTGAGGTGCTGGAGCAGGTCCAGAGAAGAGCAAGGAGGCTGTGAAGGGACTCGAGCACAGATCCTATGAGGAGAGGCTGAGAGAGCTGGGGCTGTTCAGCCTGAAGAAGAGGAGGCTCAGGGGAGACCTCATTGCTGTCTACAACTCCCTGAAAGGAGGCTGTAGCGAGGTGGGAGTTGGACTCTTTTCCCAGACGACCTTCAACAAGACAAGAGGACACAGTCTTAAGTTGTGCCAGGGGAGATTTAGGTTAGATATTAGAAAGAATTTCTTCACAGAGAGGGTGATCAGGCATTGGAATGGACTGCCCGGTGAGGTAGATTCTCCGTCCCTGGAGACATCTAAAAAAAGACTGGATGTGGCACTCAGTGCCATGGTCTAGCAACTGCTCCGGTGGGTCAAGGGTTGGACTTGATGATCTCTGAGGTCCCTTCCAACCTGGCTAATTCTATGATTCTATGATTCTAAGAGAAGGATCCACTTAAGGTCTCCATTGCCACACACACAAAAAAAAGCCTCAGTTTAAACTATTTATTTGTGCTCCCTATAAAGTCAAAGCTCTGAGCAACCTGGTCTAGTGGAAGGTGTGCCCAGCCATGCAGGGAGGATGGATCTAGCTGATCTTTAAGGTCCCTTCCAACCAAAACCATTCTGTGATTCTATGAGCACTTTCCCCTCCCAAGTAAATATCTATGGTAATGGCAGGGATCATGTCAGGAGGATGCTTATTCCTGCTTTTCATTTTTGTGAAGCAGCATCTCCTCCTAGGGGTTTCTATAAAACATCTGAGACTTCTGAGGTCTTAAGTTCTTTCTTGTTTCAACATCAACAGTGCAATGAAATTGCCTTCAGCACACAGACAGCTGCTACTCTCTAGTTTTTCCCCAGAAATAAAGTAGAATAAAATAAAAAAAGGAAAACTTTCATTTAATTTTTAGTTCTTCAATTCAATAACTCTAATAAATTAACTCAAGAAATACTCATGCCTCAAAGGTAACCTTATTAAGTCAAGCTCTCCAAGTGCACCACTTCTACCATGAGATGGAGATTTCATCTGAATGTTTGGGAAGGACTTTCTCAGAGAAGTGGTTCAATTAAATACAAAAATCTAAATTCACCCTAGTAATGTAATCATTAAAAGAGTTTGATGAAGCAAAATCAGAGCAAGTCCCACATTTCCTTGCCAAAACCCACGGGAGGTTCCAGGGCAGGTGGGCACCTGGCAAGTTTTACAGGGTTCCTGCCATCACCAGTACTTGTGTGTGAAAACAAATACTTTGGGAAAAACACCAGGTATTCAGCAAAAGGCACTTGTAACAAGTGCCATCATTCATCTGAGCAGATCTTTCTCTCTAAGAGGCAGTGGCAATATGTAAGAGAGAGTGAGAGTACAAGGGAGAGCCAGGTTATTTGCTTTGATTAATTACCTGAAGGGATATGCACAACCAGGAGAGGGGACAAAGCTACTTAAAAATGGTAACAGAGAAGAGCCTAGGGGAGGAGGGGCAGGCAGTCTTTCCTGTGGCCAGGAAGGATTTGTATTCACTGCTGTGTGGTTACTTTGCACACAAGATGTATGCAGCATTTGGCAGTATACAACCATTTTCACCAGAAAAATAATTTCCATTTGTGATAGAAGGACTAAATACAAGTTTTCACAGGAATATGAGCCACCTAATGTTACAGTAAAAGGAAAGGCAGCTAGCACAGTTCAGGAAAAAACATTCAAATGATCCTTCAGCTCTTTCAACTTTGTCATTACTTGTCTCTAACTTTACCCAAGTAGATAGATAAAATAGTACAAGTAGCCCCGGATGACCCAGGAGACATTGCTCTATGATCTTAGGTCCCTCTTCAGCTCTCCCAGGAATCTGGGGACAGAGAATATAAGTCTGCATGGAATGGGAAGCAGGACCTCAGTTCAGTGAAGCAACTCAATACATGCTTAGTTCTAAGCATGACATTAATCTTTATTTGGAAATAAATTTAAAAAAACTCAAGCATCTCCTGCACTGAACCCACCACAGGACTTCACTGTTGTCTTTGAAACTTGGAGAGCTGCCTCCATGAAGCATCCCCTTACGAGCTCTTGAATAAGGGTGTAGAGGGGATTTTCTTCATCCACTGAAGACCATGCACATGGCAAGTGCGTTTCTGAGTCACAGCACACAAAGCAAAACTCTTTAAGGCCACCCAGGAGCTGGACTTGTCACATTACATTGCTTTAGGCTCCTAAATATCCAGTGGAAGAAGAAAGCACTATCAAGGAACAATCTATCACTTCTGTTTTAAACATCTACTTTAGGATGAGATGACTTATGCACTGGAGAAAAAACACACAGGGCACCCAGAATAGCTCAGTTTGAGAAGTCATTGTTACCCAAAGGAACACCTATATCCCAGCCAAGCAAACTCTTATCTATCTCAACAGTCTCTGCCAAGATCATTCCCCCATCCATTTTTATCACACTACACTTCAAGGCCTCCTTTCACAGGCTCTTCCAGTTCTAGATCATCAAATGTAAGCTTTTAATCTTTGTTTTCCATTTCTCTGCCTGCTTGTTCATACCTGAAAAAAATAAAAAAGCCATCTCCCATTCTGGATCAAGACTTTAATCAGCTGGTGAGATTTGTTCTCAGTGTCCATGGAATGCTGACACTGTACTTCTACATCCTCCACAAATTGTTTCTTTGACCCCAGACTTCATGATATTTCACTGCTGCTGACCAGTGCTACCAAACTGCCTCATTCTTAATTCTCTTTTCTTTCCATCCATTCCTTCTTCTCTTGGGCTGGAGCCCACCTCTAGTATTTGGAAAGCACATATCACAAGGAAATTTAACTCCAAAACTGGAACAAGAGAATGGACTTTCACCACCTGGAGGGGAGTTTCAGAGGAGTCAGACTCTTCTCAGAAGTTGATAGCAAAAGTACCAGAGGCAGACATCATTCACAAGTTGCAGCTAAGAAAAATCTCACAGGACACAAAAAATTAGGCACCGTGGCAGTGGTGCAAAATCATAATGAAAACATTATGCCAAATACTATGAAAAGGTATTTTAAATATTTTTATATTTCAAGATAGAATTTTATTTTAAACTTCTTTTATCTGTCCAAAAGAAAGAAATACTGAGTGTCTTACAGGACTTGAAAACATCCATAAAGACACTTTTTTTTTTGGAGAAAGTAGGGGTTTGTTACACCAAAGAGGGTCTCTCAAGTCCAGGATGGACTTAATAGCCCCAGTAGATAGGACATGAGGGAAGATGAGGAAAAATCTTCATTCCATCTGATTTAGAGCTCACCTAAAATCCTGTCATGTGCTCTGAGACATCATTCTTGGAAGCCAAAGGGAAAACCCTTACTCTCTGCATTGAAAGACAGAAGGAGCAGACTGGACCCTAGATGTCCCTGCCTCCAAAGCCAGGGAAGAGCAGGAGCACAGCATTCCTCTGGGGACTGGAACTGAGAAAGCAGCAAGGTTACCCCTGGGAAGGCCACACCATGAAGTGCAGCCACGACTGCTGGCTCATGGGCCACCTCTCTGCTTCTGCTGGCATGAAACCCAAGCTGTGTCTGGGCTGTGGGAGTCTGCTACTGCCACTCAAAGGGAAGCAATTTAGTCCCTGGACTGAGATTCCTGCTCGCAGAGCCTGGCTGGCAACCCTGCAGGCAACCTGGTTGGACTCATCAGCACACTTCCTTTTACTGGCTTTTGCCTCCTTCCCTCCTTCCTTTCCAGGGAAAAACCCAGCCCTGCTGGAGGACAAAAATCCCAAAACTAAGGCAGCACAGAGACAGAACCTAGGGACAGAGAGACTGTCCCATAGCCCTCAGAGGCAGGTGGCTCCTTCCCAGTTCTCTGGCACTTCAGCTACAATTACCAGGGCAAGGGTTCAGCATTGCAGTGAGGACAGCTAATGTATTTTAATCTCCATCTGCATTGCTCACTATTTACTTTCCTAGCATACACAACCCAGAGGGGGAAGTTATTCAGCCAGGATTACTCACAAGTCTACAGAGCCTTAACGAGTTTCATTTTCTTCCAGCTCTGTTGAAGAAGTGTCTTTCAGCTCTTGAGATACCAAACGGATTTGCTTTCTTATTTAGTGACAACAAGCAGCCTTTCTGCACAAACACATGCCATTTAATTGATCATTCCCAGAGAAGGACAGCTTCCAAGCTCTCCAGGAATTTAGCTCCACAATAGAGCTGTCAATCCCGGGAATCAGATGGGCACGGGCAGGAGCAGCACGCTCCCAGCACCTGATTCCCAAAGCAGGTTCATGAGCCAGAGGTCAGGACAGGACAACAAAACCCATCTCAGTGAATTGGCCTTCTCAGGACACTGCTGTCCCTGTCACAGCACTTCCCAAATGGCACAGCCTTGGGCAAGACCGTGTAGAGCAGGCAGAATCACTTGTGAGAGGCAGCCCAAGGGATTCCAGAGCTAGGGAACTGATCAGTGGGAAAGTATGACATATCTTCAAAAGCACTGCAGGAAACATCTAACAATTATCCCCACGTTGGCACTGGAATTTATGAAATCGATGAAATTCAAGCATCTGTTAATTTGAAGGTCAGTGCTTGTTGGCTGACTGATCACAGAGGTAAATGGCCAGTTTCTATTTGTCTTGTCTTGTAATAACAGCTGTGGCAAGGTGTATCCAGCTCCTCAGAAGAAAGACAAAAACCCCAAACATAAAAAAAATTCTTTACCCAACATTTGCCACTTCAAATCAATTGCAGCTATTTTCAAAGATATTACGAAAAGAGGAAAAAAAAAAAAGAAAGAAAAAAAAGAAAAAAGGAAAAAAGGAAAAAAGAAAAAAAGGAAAAAAGGAAAAAAGAAAAAAAGGAAAAAGAAAAAAGGAAAAAAGAAAAAAGGAAAAAAGGAAAAAGGAAAAAGAAAAAAGAAAAAAAGGAAAAAGAAAAAAGAAAAAAGAAAAAAGGAAAAAGGAAAAAGGAAAAAGGAAAAAGGAAAAAGGAAAAAGGAAAAAGGAAAGAAAAAAGAAAAAAGAAAAAAGAAAAAAGGAAAAAAAGAAAAAAGAAGAAAAGAAAAAAGAAGAAAAGAAAAAAGAAAAAAGAAAAAAGGAAAAAAGAAAAAAGAAGAAAAGAAAAAAGAAAAGAAAAAAGACGAAAAAAGCAAAAAGCAAAAAGCAAAAAAGAAAAAAAGAAAAAAGAAAAAAGAAAAAAGAAAAAAGAAAAAAGAAAAAAGAAAAAAGAAAAAAGAAAAAAGAAAAAAGAAAGAGAAAAAAGAAAAAAGAAAAAAGAAAGAAGAAGAAAAGAAAAAGGAGAAAAGAAAAAAGAAAAAAAGAAAAAAGAAAAAAAGAAAAAATATTAGCAGTAAAATAAACTAATTCTATCTAAAGAAATAATTTGATAAGGCAAACCAGCAGGAAGTTTTTAGTTGACAAGGCTGGTTGTTATGAATAGGAAGGTAAGGAGGACAGTGTTTATGCAGGGCTTTGGTACTGCACATCTACAGGAGCCAAGGAGGTGCCACGGGGCTCGCTGGACAGCTCCAGCTTTCCATCCAAGAATTAATGTTTAAGGGAGGAAAGACTACGTTTGGGATGAAAAGTGGTGGAGGTTAAAAGAAAGAAGGACGTGTACACGATCAAGATTTGATCTGTGTATTTCAGTTTATAGACACAAAGTGGCAAAATAAATTCCCGCAGAAAAGTGATGTGCTGGAGAAAATGTTAATCTAAAGTAAAACAGCTTTTCCCCAAAGCCTCCTTCTTGGATTTGCAGTGCTGCAAACCTAAAAGTAACATAGTAAAAAGGATCAGATTCAGAGCTGTTACTACCCAAGTTTCTTCACTTCCTCCTCCCTCAAATACCTATTAACTATTAAAAAACACAGAAATGTGCCAATGTCTAAGAGTAATATATTTTTTAAATGTGTTTAATGATGTATAGGAAGAAATCAAAATAAAAAGAATACAGAAAGAAGTTGATATTATCCACTGCTCTGCTCTTCTCATTGTGAATCCCTCAGCTCCTCACATCACAAGCAGGATGTCACAGTAATCTCTAACACAAAGCAAGCTGATCACTCAATTCCAAGCAATGAAGAGTTTTCCTTAGAGGAAAATACCTCCCTGAGAGCCCAGAGCAATTGGAGCACAGCACACCCCATCTAAGCTAATAAATCAAACGGTGCAAAGGTCTGTTTTAAATACTTAATAATTTATACTGTTAATTCTTTAGAATGGTTCCTGGCCACAGTTTTGCCCCAAGCACTCTAGGAGTATCTCAAACAGTTCCCAGGAATGATCTGGGAGTCAGGCTGCACCACGGACCATTCTCAATGGGCAGTTAGTGAACACTGTCCCCATTCTGGAAGCTGAAGGAGCTTAATAGCAGGGGCACAAACCCCTTGCTGGCATTTGGCCTAAAGGCTGAAGAGCTGTCCTGGCAATCTTAATGTACTAATAGAGATAGAACCTTTGGGATTGCAACTAAACAAGTGTGCACCTCTGCAAGAGCACAAACTGCAGTGAGACCCCTCCCTCAGCTTCAGCAAAGGCACTTGAGAAGCAGGGCAGGCAGATTTTAGAGGACTTAATCACTATTCCTCCTTTGCTCTGGACAGAATAATATGTAAGCAGATGCCTTATATGAACAAAAGCTAAAGGCTGCCTTCTTTCTAGCTAAGGGCATCACTGAAATGTCTCATGGCAAACCTACCAGTCAGCCAACATCATCCATTCTTCCTGCATACAGCTACCTCCTTCAAATATCCAGTAATTACTGCAAGATGGCTACAGACTTAAACTCTGCCAAAGTACTACGCCAGAAAAGGCTTCTCCTGATGAGATGTTTATGCTGGAGTAATTCACAGTAGGACTGAATTTTGGCAGTCTCAGACCAGGAATATTATTTAACTTGTCACCACTGGCTGATACACTCAAACTGCTCTGTCTCTTTTAACAGCTTTAGGAGAGCATGTGAATTCTAGCAAATTTTGCTCTTGTTTTTGATAAATACCTCCCCCACCCCTCCAAATGATGTGAACTCAGAAAGGACTCCACATCAAAATGTCAAAAGATTCATTTGTCTTTGTTTTATGGTTTGTTTGTTTGTTCTTCTTATTCAAGTAAATGCACTTTCCAGTGTATCATATGTACACAAACCCTTTAAGAGAACATAAATCTCAGAGCCTGCTGTGCAAGTCTTCACCCATTTGCTGACCAGCCCTGTGAAATCTGACAGGTCATTTGCACCAGCATGTTCATGTAGCAGATCTAATTCTGTACTAGAAACCTGCCTCACTTTGTAAGTGTTGCAGACCTGCAGTTCCCATAAAACCCAATTGCTCAGCTGCTGTGAAAACTTAAGCTTCCTTAATCGTGTAGGGGCCTGCCCCCACGAGCAGCTATGTCTTTTCTCAAATCCAGAAATGTGAATAAAGCCATTGACTTTGAGTCAACTTTCAAGTGTTTTCAAGCTAAACATGAATTTAAGAGCTTTGGAGTGGAGCCAAAGTTTTAAAACATTTCTCTTAGGCTTCTTGGTGCAAAGTTTCATCCAGCTGTAAACAGAGAGAAAGATTTACCAACAAGAAGCAGATGAAAAAATACACCACCACCACCCCCCCCCAAAAAAAAAAAAAAACAACCCCAAAAACCAGTAAAAGTTCAGCAGCTTTGTTACAGCTGTAGCAAGAGCTGTTCTATACATGAGGCTGAAAATCATTTTCCAACACACTATTTCCATGTACCATACAGGAACACACTTGAGACTCTATCATCTACAATTATGCTACATCCTAACAAGCTCGTCCATGCAAACACACTCAGAATACACTCAAAATTCACATTTCTCTTAGGCTGACTGCATTTTATGGCAGCTTGACATCCTGGCTCTTAATTTGTACTACTTTTTTAATTTTTTTCCTTTTAAGGCAGCTGTTTTGTTTTTAAAGCACCAAAGTAGCTACCAAAATTTACAGAAATAATTAAAAGTTACAGAGGAGCTGGAAACCTGCCCGTAGACTACAACTATAGAGAAAGCAGATTTTTTTATTCATTGAAAAAGAATTAATCTGTCACCTCTGAATGCCTGGATACTTTTGATAAATTCATTGGGAAGAGTCCCCCGCTGTACACATAAACTGAAATATTCTTATGGACCATAAGAAATCAGTGAGGGAAAACACAGCCTGGAAAAGAAAAGAACTAAGAAACAAAGATTAGGAAGAACCTTTTTGGGACTGGAAACACCAAGTGTGTAGACCTGTGCCACTCTGATTCTATGTGTAGTGATCTCTAACTAGGGAAAAAAGACCCCAGCAGAGATGAGAAAATATTCCCTGGTTTCTAAGAAAGCTACTGCAAACCTTTTAAGATTAAATTGTTGCTTGCCTTTGTAGTGGTTTGCTTTTCCAGACCTGGCTTCCTTCAGAACATAAGGAAACAGAACAGATGTTCTTTCTTCATCTACAGCAATGTCAAAGATGGGCCAAGTACACTCCAGTCCAGAAGGATCATTGCCACTTTTTTTTTTTTTTTTATTGTGGGAACAGCTTTTACAAATTCTGCATGAATCAATGCACATCCTGCTTAATCTCTCCCATTTGTTTTGCAAGTATCACTTACCACACTTCAAACTATCACTTAAAACAAACAAGCCACTAGAAAAGTCAGCCTGAGTTCGGGGTGTGGGCTGGGAAAGCTGTTTTAAGTCCAGGCTGACACAGGCCAACCTCATCTCCACCTCAATCCAGCATCACCCCGGGGGAAGCTGGTGATGAAAAAGGACAAGGAAAAGCCTCTCTCCTATTTCCCTCCAGAAAAACTTGGAGCAAACACCTGGATGGATGGGCAGGCTGATCCCTGAGGTGAAAGAGTGAGCGGTGCTGAGCACATGCTGAGAGGAGAGGGGACCAGGGTGAGAGGCTGAGGACAGTGGACACCGGAGAGGGCCACCCACTGCCCCATCGTGCCAGGAAAACCCCTCTCTGTTAGGACAGGGAGCTGCAACCCCAGTGGTGGACCTTTTCTGGCAAGGAAAGGGGATGGGAAGGTGGCTGCTTGACAGAGAAGGGGTGACCAAGGAGGGCAATGGTTCAGCCCAAGGATTTATTGAGGGTACCCAGAGATGAGCGGCCATGGGGTGTCCCAGCGCCTAGAGATGGGCGGGAGCATTAACCGCAGCCGGGACGGGGGCTCTCAGAGCCCGGCTACGGGTGGGATCTCACCGGGAGCAGCAAACAGCCACCGGGACGGATCCCGCAGCTCTCGGGAGCAGGCGGGACCCGTGCGGGAGCAGGTGGAGACCCCGGACGGGGTTTTTTCGGTAAACCCGGGCACGGAAAGCATCTGCGAGGGAGCGGGTAAAGGGTCCCCGGACGGGGAATCTCAGAGCCCGGGATCGGTGAAGGAGCGGACAAGGGTCCCCGGACGGATCCCGGAGGCGGGCGGGACCTGTGAAGGACGGGGCACAACCCCAATTCCCACACAGAGCGAGCGGGCTCCCCACGGTCCTTGGTCGTCCCCCACCTTCCCTCCCTGCCCCCGTACCACCCTTTCCCCGGCCTCGGCACTTACGGGCAAGAGCAGGAGCGCGNNTCTCCACGCTGCCCCGGAGCTGCCATCTCCCCCAGGCTGCTGCCCTTGACCCCTGCCCGCCGCCGAGGAGCCAACCCCAGAGCCGCCGGCGCGTCCCAGGGCAAACCCCCGGGAGGGAGGGAGGGAAGGAGGGAGGGAGCCGATCCCGCCCTCCGCCCAGGACGCCTCAGGATGGAGGAGGCTGGGGGAGCGCGACCCTCAAAGCCTTCAGGATGAAGGGAAACCTTCTTTTGCCTCTACACTGAATGCGAGAGAAGAGGGATATTACACATACACACCCCTCTCCGCCTCCTCTGCTCTGCCAGGCGCCGGGTGCCATAGGAACTCCACTGCTCAGAGGCTTGCAGAAGCTATGGGGTAACCCCCTCCCCAAGCGATAAACGCAGTGGAGATCCCGTCCCCTAAGCGATGGATGCGATGGGGATTCCTTCCATGCAAGCCTCCAGAAATAACGGGGATCTACTCCCACCCCAGCCCCTCCACCCCATAGGCTGCAGTTTGCTCTTCCTCAGAGCTTCTGGGAGCACAAGGGTTCCCCCTGCCCAGGCTCCAGATGGTTTCCCCTTTGCAATATTAGATGCAATACAGACAACCCCACGATCCTCCAGGAGCAACACGAAGCCCTTCACCACCACCCCCTTCTTCCAAGCGTTAAGTGCACCCAATGTTAACCCCATTGTCCATGAACTCTCAGGAGCAATGGACTGACCAGGCACAAAGCGCATTGTGGATGCTCCACAAAACTCAAGAAGGAAGGGTGAATCCTCCCAAGTGCCATGTGCCATGAGAACCACCTGCCAGTCCTCCAGAAGCAAGGGTACACCCCTCCAGCCCTAGATGCAGTGTTGCGAGGTGCAATGAGGACCTCCACCTCCAAGGTAATGAGCAGCAAGTCTTCCAGCATCCCTCAGGGGCAAGAGTTCCAGCCTGTTGGTAGCCAGATTCGTCAGCACACCTTCCCCCAAATCTCCTAGCCTGTGGGGTATCCCCTTTGCTGTTCCACAGCTGCAATGGGAAGCCTTTATTTCCCCAGGACCAAGACTTGTAAGACTCTCCAACAGCTTGTCTTAGCTGGGAATGTAACACTCCTCCAGCCAAGCAACCCAAAAGCAGCCTGTGTGGTTGTTTCTTGTGCACTTGGTCTCTTAAACAACAGACACCAGTCCTGCTCTTTTTATTTATGGATACTTGCCAGAATGGACCCCTATGCAAGCAAAAGCAGAACAAAGTCACCTTCATCCCATACATGCACATTTGCCCAAGGGATTTTCTACTCTAATGCCCTAGAGTGGCTGTTGGAGCTGAAGGAATTGGAGTCTCACAGATTTGGATACTCAGCCCTATTGGGACCCATAAGCTCCTGGGACCAACAGAGCCTTTGTTACTCTCTGCCTTCTGCATCCTGCTAGGCCTCTCCATACAATGGATGTGTTTGTGGTATTGTTAGACTGTGGGCATCAGGCCAAGCCCCGGCCCTCCCAGTGCCAGCAATGAGCCTAATAGGATTATTTCTCCTCTGCTCCATCCCATCTGCTCAGAGGACAGCCAGCTGTGTTGTGAATCATAGTCAGTACCTGCCCACAGCTGGGGCTGGGACTGTCCCCAGAAGCTCAGCTGTTTCACCAGGCACACAAACCTCAGTCACAGCTCTTGTGAAGAAGCAGACACAACCTGCTCCTTCCCAGCCCAGCTGCTGGATTTCCACAGGGAGCAGTGTCATATACTGCCCACCACAAAAACAGACCTGTTACCAATAGTCTCATTTAAGGGATTAAGTGCCTTTTCATCCCTGAGACATTGCTTGTCCACCACCTTTTTTCTTCTTTTTTAAAAAATCAAGACCAGTTGGAATAAATATCAGAGTGGCACAGTGGAAAGAGCCCCAACCAATTTTCAGGGTTTGCAAAAGCTTAGCAAGCCTCATTTAGAAGAAGAAGTACCTGGATGTCTTTCTTTGGGGTCGTGCTGAGCTATTTTGCCTATTGTCATTTACTCAGAAAGGCATAAAGCAGCAGCTTCTCACCCTCTACACCTACAAGGAGGTTTACATCCCTATTCACATGAAAGAATCCCACTTAAAACAGCATGAATATCACAGCAAGGAGACGGACACTTAGATACACTTAGTGGACCTAGAATCCTCCTATCAAAATGGCAAAAGTTTTCACAAAAGAGCATTATTTTCTCTTCTCCTCTGGTTATTCAGTGGTTTGAATGCATTTAAATATTTAAGCTTGCCAAGTTTTCCCTCCTCTGTCAGATGCACACCAACATTTGTTTCCTCACATTATTAAAAGAAAACAAAAGCATAACCCAAAGTTGCATGCCTCCAATTAATAGGAATGCTTTCATGAAAATGCAAAAGGAAGAATAAATCCATCCCAATTTCTTATTGCATTTAAACGTCCGCCTCCAGGCCTGGAAACTCACATGCAACAGGATTATGTGAACTCATGAGAATTGGTAAAGGAAGCCTGAAGCTCTGTGTGCACAAGCATAGGTCAACTGCCCTGAAACCAGAAAGGTTTTCCAGCATGCTGCTCCATGGCTTTCTGTTATGATTTATCTGTGTTTATTGCACTGTCCAGAGCTGAAGCCTCAAAATATTAAACTCAGTATTGAAACAGAACAAAACAACCTGAAATTCTGACTACCTAAGGATTAAGCAAATCATTCCCTCAGTCTCATTTCTAGGGCTTTTCCCCTTATGGCTGATTGCAGAGTCCAACCAAAGGTTTTCATTGACTGGGTTGCTTTTAAGGTCACTCCCCTTCAGATCCCTTTGTGGTCTTTAAAGGATGAACTCATGCTGAAGCTTTTCCTTCCATTATGGTGTGCCTGGGACTCTTCTCCCAGTCATCTCCTTTTACAAATGTGTATGATCATCTCTCTGGCTTTTTGGGTGAGGTTGGTCAGCATTAAAATGAAGACAGACAAATACAGACACAGATATATGCACATGGCACGTGTATATGGCACATGAAACATAAGCCTTGGTCTTTTTAGGAAACAAACACCCGTGAGATCAATATGCAGACACTTAGGAATGCAGGAGAAGAAGGTGATAATTCTGATCAGCTGGATGGAGTGAGTCTCCATATGGGACCATGGCATGGATCCAATTGTTCAGTTCTTGCCCAAATGACTTTCAGATATTACTTGCAGAGATGCCCATACAAGGATGACACCCCCTTACTTGTTTGGTTGTGGGTTTTTTACTTTTTAAAGTTCTTCAAAGGACTTATATATTCAACTCTCAGCATCCAAGTATTCCCACTGCTCTCAGTGATGAAACACTACAGAAAGCATCCCTTGCTGGAGGAAGGGCATGGCCAGCTCTTGGTTAAACATCTAACATAGTGAGGTCCTTGCTGTGTCTGGAGCCTTGAGGAGTTGCTACAATACAACTGATTAACTTGATAAACAGTTTTAATAATAATCACAAATATCACACAGTACATAAGTACCCAAAGGGTGGAATCAATTCAAATCAGGTGCCATCTTTGTATCTCTAAACTATTGGATGACCTCTCAGAGGGTTGAGATAATTTTCAGTTAGAGTAAAGGGAAGAAACAAAAACATCAAATATGTCCTTTCAGGTGAGATCCAGAGCACTTTGCTCTGTAGGTGTTATCATCAGAGCAATGGCAGGGATGACATGATTGGACTGCTCATCTGTGGAGTGGGACAAAATGAGTGAAAATTATAGGTGCTGCATCTGTCCTATGAGTAACTTGAATGAGCACAATCTCCTCTTGAGAGTGAGCCTGGTCTGAAAGAGCTCTGGGATCAGGTATGTGGAGATCACAGACCTATGGTTGGTCACAGAATGGTGTTTGCACTTTTTCTAGACCTTCAGTGAATCAAAACCTCCAAACAGCTTGTGGTCAGTTTCTGACCCAATATCAACCTCCAACTGGGCCCTTCCTACACTCAATGCAAAGTGTGGATTTTACTCCTATTTTTTGTAATCAAATGATGCAGGCTTTTGGGGAAGGTGGGCAAGTGTGGCTGGGTCCTCATTCAGGACCTCAGAAGGGTCTTACGTCTGTTGTGCAGGAACTGAGTGGACCCAGTTTTAAGCAGGTATCAGATGTTTGTTCATCCTCTAAGCTAATAAAGTCAAACTCCTTCCACAGATGTTGTGACAGCTCAGAGCAACTACAAATCCCTGGAAGTGTTATGGTGTCCTGTCCTCTTTTGACTGCATCAGTTTCAGCTCTGTTCCTCAGAGGCAGGAGAACTGATCTAGGTATGCTGGATCTCAAAAATGTCAAGCTGGGAAAGGGAACCAGAAGAGCCCTCTCTTCTTCTTGCAGATTGTGTGAATGCCATAGGGAAGAGAGCTCACGTTGACATTTGAAACCAGAATAATGTCTGCAAAGCTGGGAAGTAAGCTGGAGGGCTCTTATTAAAAATGGATTTAATGGTTTTCTGAAATAATGGTGGGTCAGAGTCGGGAACAAGCACAGCTCAGGGTAACAGAAATCAGTCTGACAAAGTAAAGGCACATTGTTTCTTCCTCTTCAGTAAACTAGTACTTGCAATTACACTTGAATGAGGAATGTAAGTAGGATGGAGGAGAAAATGGTGTTATTTAAAGAAAGTTCCATTGTTTGCCATGGTTCCTAATAGCCAAGTCTCTGGGGTGTAGTATAAACCTTGGCATTAGGGGCAGAGGAGGAAAATGAGGTGGAAGCATCACCCCTGAGGCATAAAATAGATTTGCTGGCTTCTTTACCGTGGAATTCATGTGGGCCCTGTATTCTCATGGAATAGCACAGGACTTCTCCTTGAGACAGTATCCCCAGCTTAGTGTTTTGAACATCCTATTGCCAAGGCAATGCAATCCCTTCCCTAGAGCCCCACAAACCTCAGCTAGCACCAAGCCCAGTATGGGCTGGGCAAATGGTTCTGGTGGCTGCAGGCACTGGCAGATGCTTCCATCCCCCTGCTTGCTGTGGGACAGCAAAAATGCCACATCAGAGGATGCCAGTCTGGGTGGCCTTGCAGTCACTGTGAGGTGACTTGCTCCAGCTGAAGGCAACTGGCAGCCTGGACACCATTGCTCTGAGGGGTTCCCAAAGTTCCCTGGCAAAGGGGAAACCATTTCCTGTACGAAAAGGAAAGCATGGAACCTCCTCTCAGCATGGACTGGAGGACAACACTTTTTTTTCTTCGGCTTTCACTAGGTGAGATCCATGGCATGTACTTATTGATGCAGCTGTCTTCTTATTTCGTGTCTCAAGGTGTCTTCATCCCATGGTTTCCTTGTTTATCCAAGAAATTATTCCTGTGTATCAATAGAAGGGTAAGTTGCAACTTTTTGCATGAATCACATGAAGAAGAAGGAGGATCTACTGATTATACTGATTCAGATATGATGATCTCCATAGATCCCATACTTACCTAAACACTGAAATTGCTATAAACCTGTGCTACAATTGCAGTTACTTAGTGGGACTTGAAAATGTGTTTAAATAGATCATCAAGGAATGTTTCCCCTCACAAATGGAGAAAGAGAAAAATATGTCAGCAAATGCCTGATCTGAATTCTGATGTACAAGCCACACTGATACTTTCTAAATAAATCTGACATTTTGATGGGTCCTTGATAATTTCTAAAAAACCTTTCAAGTTACTTCAGTGGGAGTAAATATTGGATTTTCACAGAGCTGAAATGAAAGTCTGATTTAACCTCTCTCTTTCACATTTTTACCAGAAATACATTCTGCATTTTGCATCTAGATTGCTGTGTTGACCTGTATTTATCAGAGTGACACTAAAAGGGATCTGGCACTAGACACTGAAATGAAGATTGACACCCACACTTTCTGCATCCAACTTTACTCCATTGATGACACTTGAAGCTGACTCATCTTGTTTCTGTTGTGGTGCTTTCTGCAGGATGTAGTTTTCAGTTTGTTTTCCCACTTCACAAGCAGTGTCTTCAAACAATGGTCATCCTCCAAGGGGTGATTTTTTTATATTAGCAGCCATGAAGAAAAATTAATATCAAAGATTTAGGGCCAAATCCTTTTAGCTTTAAATAATTCCATATGTTACTGTTAAGGGCTCAGTAGGAAGAACTCTTATTACAATATGTGTGGACACCTATAGCACACAAATGGGTGAATTACTGGTTTGCAGAGAGACTCGAATTCCTCCCCTCTTGCATTTTCCCTTTATCTTTGGATCTTTCTGATTCAATCTATCTGAATTTTTGTTTTCTGCAAGATATGTATTTGGCTGAAATCACTTGTTCATTTCTAGGTTCCAAAGCCACCTCTCATGCTGTAGTCACTTTCATTCTGAACTGAGGCTCAGACACCCAGCCAGTTCCTGGTGTTAAAATTCTCTCATGGCCCAAGAAAATTAAATGTAGGTGTTTCCATGTTTTAGTGATGAGCTCATGTTGGAAGGGGAGGACATCAAGTGAACCCAGTGGAACTGAAGCAGTAATTTTCACTTTATTAGAAATACCTCTTTGGGGCTCCATCTCTGTGTTCTCCTGGCTCTAGGGGGTAGATCTCCTTTAACCAGAGTGAGGCACCTTGCTCACGTGGAGAAATCTGAATACAGCATGAATCCATATTTGTGCTGAATCCCATGCTGCCTGCCAGCTGAAACGTGTTTTCACAGTTTGCATATTCCCAGATGACCCCAAGTCTCTGGGAAAGAGACAATACGAGGTGCTTGTCCTCTGTTTGCTGTGTGACTGCGTGTAGGCACATGGCACTTGCCTGCAGCCAGGATGTGGTAATTCAATTAGGGCTTCACTGATTTCCCTGCATTTCAGTCTGTCACTTCTGACAATCTTCATCATTGCCATTGAAAGCTTTTTTGTGAAGTGAAGCTTCACCAGATGAAGTCCTGAGAGGATCCTTCCCTTGAGCAGGCTGCTCTTCCTTCTTTGAGGTTCCGATTATTTTAGTAGCTGAGTTGTCAGCAATTTCTGGCCCCAGAACACCCAAGTCACTTAAGCATTTCCTTGTGGGGGGTTATCACAGCACCACCCCCCTCAGCATGTCAAGAATTTCCTTAGAAAAACTTTTTGCCAATGCAAAAGTTTTATTTCTTTGTTTTATTTCTTGCCATCATCTGACAGCACTGCTCATTTAGCTTTTGTAGTGAAATATTTAAAAATTGCTCCTTTTTTTCTTTTTCCCCAAGAACTCTTTGCAGGATCTCTGGGGGCTCAAGGCACAGCAAACAAACAAACAAGGAAAAAGCGTTCATGATATTTCTTCACATAGTTGCCTGACACTGTCAGCTATAGTGGAGGAGCCTCTAAAATTTGACTCAGCAGTTGTCAGGTAAATAAATCAGCAGCAATTTTACAAATATCCACTTGTCAATCACAACACTAAAACTCCAGTTTTATACTTTGTAACCATGTGGATTTTAGTGCAGTCATGCTGGAGGAACGTACAGAAGAACCAGATTTAGAGACAACCTCAAAGATTGCATAAAATGGGGATTTTCTACATACATTTGCCTAGAATTCAGCTGTCAACAGAATTTCTCTCTTTTTATGTCTGTAGCCTAATAGTGCTGTGTCATCCCCGAAGAAAAGCATCACTCTTTTCCCAAGAATAACTGCTTTCTATTTTGGATTGTGCTTGCTGAATTTTTTCCATTCTGGGTGCCTAAAGTTAGCCACTTGAAGCCATATTGGGCATGTGAGCAGATGCACTTGTGAATAAGGAACAGGGTTTTTTTTTATTCAGTGAGTGAAGTGTCCATGCACAGCAAATTAGGATTAGGTATCTCTGTGAGTTAGGGACAAATAATTATAAAATTTATCTTGGAGCTCCTGAATGTGACCACAGATTCTGCTTTTGCAACATGTATATTATTATATGAATTGCTTGCAAAAATCTAAATGCAAGAAACTGGTAGTCAAACAAATGACTTCTGCTAGGAAAGAAAAAACAAGGAATTTGTACATAATGTTTTGGTTTGGTTATTTGTTTGTGTGGTTGGTTGGCTGGTTTTTTCATTTTACTTCCTGCCCTACAGCCATCTCAGTTTTGCTGGTTACTGGAGTCAGCAACAGCACAATATTCCATTTGGTAAACAATAAGTCTAGAAATTATGCTGATAAATAGAAATAAATGCAAGCAGACAGACTGCATGCTAAGAAGAGGTTCCTGTTAACATTTCAGTCCCTGCATAAGACATTCAGAACATCTCCAGTACGGGACATTGAACTTTTAAAAAGGGACATAGGAAGTCAGACATTGGTTCCTAGTAAACTTTCTGGCTTAACCAGTGCCATCATAGGTAGGACTGGGCTGAATAAATAGCATTATTTGTAGTGTACCTGCAGACCACCTGGCTTCTTCACTCTCCCTTTATAGCCAAGGGACATCTAAATGATACAGTCAGAGAAGTTCAGCTTCACAACACTCTGAACTCAGTGCCTACAGCCAGTCTGTTGACTCTCATCCCAGTTCTGTTTCTTCCCTTGACTATGAAAGGAGCTGAGAACAGGGAGTTCAGATGGGAACAGCTGTGTTGTAGATAACTGAAGTTAGATGAGATGAATCCCATCCAATCTTCCATGAGACAAGCAATTACACTGCAAGTTTCATTACTTGCCATATACTTAGCTGCTCTCCATTGCCAGAGTGTTACAACAGTTTACAGTGACAGAGAGTCTGGTCCAACACACTTAATTCTTTACTGAGAGGCATCATTTTAAGGCATGAGACTATTTGATTTCCAACGCCCTTTTTGTTCACAGCAATTAATTAGTGCCACCTTTGGCAATACTTCACCATGATGAACATCTGTCTCTCAGAATCTGATTCAACGCTGCGTGTGTTGTCTTATTTTCTATGAGAGCACTTACAGGCAGGAGAGCTCCAGGACCTTTTCATCATTCATGTTAATTCAGTCCTAAATATTTCAGCAATCAGCTACAGCAGTTTCAAATTTGATAGCTTTGGGTATGAAATTTTACAGAGTGCACTCAGTCAGTATCAAATTAAAATACGTGCTGGCAAGCTTAGTGTGGCTCAGCCAAGATTGCTTGTGTTCATTTCCTTTAGTCCTTCTGACCATCAGTCATAATCCCTTTCCACATGGATTCCTTTGCATCAGATGTCCTTGTATCCAACAGTCTAAGAGTCATTTTGGGGCATTCACAACTTGCTATAAGTAGAAAGAATGGTTTTACTTGTACTACCTTAGATTAGGACGGTTTAACCTTCTCTGGGATATTTATAATGATTCTATGTCAGAATAAAAAAAAATTCCACCTGAAGGGTCATATGAAGGTAGCAGTGGATCCTCCTGGGCCCTCCACAAGATAAGGCTGTGAACATCATCCATAAAATGATTTGGCTTTTGGGGTCTACATGCTTCATTACAAGCTCTACCCTGATGTTTCCATGGACACTGCAGAAAGGGTGGCAAAGCGGGTGGACTCAGCCTGTAGATTACCAAGGGAAATGTCTCATCAAAATGTAAAGGCATTCCTGTAAAATCCCAACATTTTATTCATCTTAGCAGAGATGAAGCTATTGAATCACTTAGAGAGAACTCCTTCCAAATTTTTAAGGCAGAGATGAGATTTTTATGCAGGTAGTTCACCACTCTGCGTTTCTTAGCCATCTTTTTTTCCATCTAGTCTTCTAAATCTCTAATCCATCCAGTACTGAGCTGCTGTCTCAGCTGAAAACTACCCTTTGTACAGCAGCATTTCAATTTTATACAATTAGTAGAGAGAAACTGAGGAATCCAAGGACTGTCTTCTGTCATGTCTGGGCTCTGCAGATCTCAAGCTGATAAACTACAGAACATAAGCAAATGGTGATTGCTCCCTTCACAAAAACTTTTTACCTTCCCTGATCCTTTTGCCTACCTACCCTCTGGAAAGTCTCCAGTCAGCTCAGATTTGGATGACTGGGCTTTCAGCATCACAGCCCAGACCGCCATCACAGGAGCTAAAGGAGCAGCCACGTTGGTATTTAAGAACAAAAAGCAGTGGTGTCACCAGATGCCTGAAACTAGGGCTACAAACACAGTTAGAAAATGTGTTGCCTATAGGAAAAATGGCATAACAGGCCATGTTCACAAGCAAACGATACATCAGAATACAACAACACACTTGTAGGTTGTGGAAATCATTCAGGACTTGCTGCTTGCTCAGTGACCAATCCATTTCCCTTGGCACTGTCTCTATTTCCACCTTTTCCAGCACTGTCATTCCCTGCCACAGAGACCACACTGTAAGAAAGATGGAGACCTCCTCAAAGTAGAACACTCAGCTGTAGCAGGTTCCTGTCATTGACTTTCCCCATCCATTTTTTGAAGAAAAACTTGAAGAATAGAATAGTTACCTGACAATGGACAGGAAACCCTGCCCTTGTTTATTCTAAATGGAGAATTACAGAATCACAGAAGCATTCTGATTGTAAATGACTTTTAAAATCATTGAGAATCACTTCTCCACGTCCTTCAGGGATGTTGATTCAACCACCACTCTGGGCAGCCTGTTCCAGTGCTTAATAACTCTTTCAGTGGAGATGTTTCATCTCACATCTGATTTGAACCTCACCAGGAACAACTTGAGACCATTTTCTCTTGTCCTGTTGCTTCTTGCAAGGGAGAAGAGACCAGTCCCCACCTTGCTTCCACCTCCTTACAGGCAGTGCATTCAGGTTTTCATCTTCCCACCATAAGGTCTGAAGGTGAAGAACCACTCTTGGTAAAAACCATCATGAAAGGAAGATTGCAATTTAAAGTCATACTGAAGTATTGGTGAAAGTAGCTAATTCTGCTATTAAGCTATGAAAGGAGTTATGATGGTTGAAAAGGGATGCATCATTTCATGCTTATTTATCAGAAAATTAGTAATAAAGGATTTGGTGTTGCTAAGAAATTGTGTTCCCTGGATATTGGCTGTTTGTCAAAAAATGCTGCAATACACACTGAGATATGAAAAGGAAAATTATATTGCTAGGGCTAATGCAATTTACACTCTAGTGAAAACAGAGGAAGAGCTAAAGATATTGAGCTAAAGCACCTGCAGTTGAAATGCTTAACAGTGTGTAATTTCTGTCTTGTTTGCTTTTTTTTTTAGGTGGAAAGCAAGTAAATCTCTTTTTCCAGCTTACTGATGGCAGCAATTGACTGAATTCTGAGCTTTCCAGAAAAAAACAAAACATTGCAAGCTCTACTCTGTGAAAGGCAGAAAACTTATGTATTAAATGGTTCAACTCCCCTTTGACTCCAAAAATAGAAGGTATTTAAAAGACTTGACAAAGGATTTATTCTTTCTCATTTGAAATTTTTGTAACAGCTGGGGAATACATGTAAGGATGGATGGAATAATATTTAGCACATTGCTTCTGCTCCAAATTGGAAAGAAGTACCATATATTCTACGTTATTTAAGGGTAATGGATTAAAAAAAGTTTCTATCAGTGCTGCAGGAAACTAATCTATTTTAAAAATAAACCTGGGGATTTTACATACACTGTTGAAAAAGTCCCTGAGCTCAGGATGTGAGTAGCAGTTATACTAGATATCTCCAGAAGTTCCTTCCAACCCAAGTTTTTCTATGAACCTGTATTTCCTTGCCACTTATTACTTCTAGAGGTACCATTTTTCCTTTGGGAAAAATCTCTGTAGAACTCCTCAGGGGAAACAAGGTGAAGATTAGTTGTCATCAGTATATTGTGGTCACTGTCAGGTTATGCTTTACCTGTGTGATTTGAACTAGGAGCCAGGTGATGCATAGAAGAGCTTTATATCCTTCCACCTGGACCTTCTTTCCATGTACCTTCCTGCCAAGGGTGATATCAACCAAATGGAAGTATGAGAAAGCTGAATGAGTCTGATCTGGCTCATAAATAAAAGTGTGGAGAAGATAAACAGAGCCCACAGAGCCACAGAGTAAAACACAGACAAAAATACCTTTATGAAAGAAAGGAAAAAGGATTTCTGGCACAGCGAGTTTTCAGCAGCTGAGTGACTCTCCTTAGAGCACTGCTTTAGAGGATTTATCCCCATTCTTGGCATGGGACCATACCTGTCATCTAAATAACTTCTGTAGCAGAGTTCTAAATCCCATTCATCTATTTGAAGCAGTGATCAGGATTAAAACAGACAGCAGGCTTTAGTCTAGTGAGCCCAGTGGGGAAGTCCTTTACAGAACAGGACTCTAAGTTACAGAAATAAAGCTTAAAAACAAGAAAAGGCAATCCTAAATACACCTGACATCTGCCTCTTGTTAATCTGCCAGTCAGGTGGTGAGTGCAGCAGATGAACCATCTGAGCAGTACCTCTCCCCTCTGGTGCTGTCTTCCAGAGGGTTCATTGCTGGCAGAATGTCCCCTCAGGGACTCAGAGCAAAATTTGGGAACACCCTTCCCCTGTTCAGTAAAGGAGACTCAACGTGCTAAGCCTATAATGGGTGACTGGGAGAATGCAAATGGCAGATTATCTCCAATTTGCCAAGCATCAGGACGTAATACTCTGCATTCTCATACTATGCCAGTCTTTCTGTGGAGGAAGCCCACTGATTTTCAGCTTCCCCTAACTTTTCTCTTTCCATACAGCCAGACGTACATTACAAGGCTTTCCAGGATGTGTAGTTCCCATACAAATCAGAAACTAATTAAATATCTTGATTGTTGCATTCAGAAAAAAAAAACCAACAACAAACTGCAAATAAAACAAAATAAAAAATAGAAGAGACTGTCCCAATCTACTGGCTTGGGCATGAGAGCCAGGAATTTAAATTTCATGCATTCCACTGTTGATGTTTTGTGCTTGAAGTCAAGTCTTCTCTTTGCTTTCCCCACCAGTAAAGCTGGAAAGACCCAGAATGTTTTCTGCAGTCACCATAAAATGCAGCATCTGTATGCAAAGTGTTGAGCATGTGGTGTTCAGATTAAATATTCTTTCAGCCTCAGTTTTGAGTTTGCCATTTCCTGTATTCTTATGGCAAATATGTTACAATAGCCTTTAAGAGTCAGGACCACTGGCATAAGGCCACCAGGATTAATATAACTAAGTAATCCAATCTTAATGAGGTTTAAAAAGGAGCTTGACAGAAGCTCAATAGAACTTATTAGATGTATGGCTTGTCTGTGATTACTGAAGCATGCAAAGAATGTTATTAATAGGTCTGCAGTCTTTGGATTAATTTCATGTAGCAACAGGCAGTGGTGTTTTAAGTAAGTGGAAACAACAATGACAAACATGTTGATAAACCATCCAAGAGCTTGAGGAAACAGCAGTGGAAACTGGATATGTGTAATGTGCTGAGGAAACATTTGTACCTCAGATTCATCCTTCAAGCACATCTGTTCCACTCACCTCAGTTTCAGAAATCCCCACAAGTAAACACACACTTTCTTTTCCAGAACTGAAGTTTGAATTTATGTCCCTGGCTCTTCAACTGGGAGAAGGCACAAATGATTATTGAAAAGTTCAGGATCCAAGTGAAAGGTCCTACACTGGGATAGGGACAATCCCAGTTATCAGTACAGGCTGGGAGAGGATGTGATAGAGAGCAGCCCTTCAGGAAAGGAACTGGTGGGCAAAAAGGTGGACATGAGCCAACAATGTATGCTCAGAGCCCAGAGGAGAAATTTCATCCTGAGCTGCATGGAAAGAAGTGAGGCCAGCAGATCAAGAGAGGGGATTCTGCCCCTCTGCTCTGTTCTGCTGAGACCTCACCTGGAGTGCTGCATCCAGCTCTGAAGCTCAACACAGCAAGGACATGGACCTGGTAGAGAAGGTCTGGAGCAGGGCCATGAAGATGATCAGAGGGCTGGATGATCAGACAGGCTGAGAGAGCTGTGGCAGTTCAGCCTGGAGAAGACTCCAGGGAGAGCTCAGAGCAGTCTTCCAGTATGTGAAGGGGGACTATAAGAAAGCTGGGGAGGGACTTTTTACAAGGGAATGTAGCAACAGGACAAGGGGCAATGGTCATAAGCTGGAGTAGGGTAGATTTAGATTAGACATTAGGAAGAGGTTCTGTACTATGTAGGTGGGGAAACACTGGAACAGGTTGTCCACAGAGGTGGTGGAAGCCCCATCCCTGGAGGCATTCAAGGTGAGGCTTGATGGGGCTCTGAGCAACCTCATCTAGTTGAGAATGTCCCTGCTCACTGCAGGGGGTTGGACTTGATGGCCTTTAAAGGTCCCTTCCAACCCAAGGCACTCTAAGATTCTACAAAAAAAAATTGATCACAATGAACAGAAAGTGCAGATGCCACTGACTCCTGGGCAGTGTGAGCAGAGCAGTGAGCCCAGGTAAAAGGAGGAGAAGCCTCTTTGAATTTGCAATATTTTCAAAGCACCAGACATTCTCTAACTGCATAATGATGACTCTGCCTCAGCAAAACAAGGGGCTATCCAGCTCAAATTCATGGGCTAGGACTGTATGACTACCATCAAAATGGGACAGGCAGACAGTGCTTTCCTGGAGTATTTACCTAGCTCCTGGCAATTTCTGTCCCAGAAATTTCCTAGCTCAGGTGCTTTGTCTTAGCATTTCAAAACTACTTTTAAAAACAGCTTTTCTATGAATTTGCCTATTCCACACACGTTTCACATTTATTTCTGTGTATGCCCATTATTTTGCACCCACGTGAACTCTTTTCACAGGATGCTGTGTAAGGAGCTTCACAGTTCAGGCAGTGTGAAGAATAATTTCCTTCCATTGGTTTTGAAACTGACCCTTGGTATTTTGCTTCACAATTTTTAGTTCTTGAACTGAAGGAAACAGCAAACAATGATTCTCTCACTATCTTCTGCAGGTCCCAAATCTTTTAGACAAAGTGGTGCTTGCAAGAGAATCCATTGGAAATTCACAGAATAATGTTGTGACGTGGAAATAGAGAAACAGAGGAAATAACCTTTCTTGATTTTTGTATTTGCCATCTCAAAACTGAGGACAAAATGATTGCCAGGTTCACACATTGAAGTAAGAAGTTCAATATCTAAAGGCAGGCTGTCAGTACAAGCAATAGCACAAACAAGCAGCCAATCTGTAGAGAATAAAAAAAAAGCACATAAGCTTGGGGATTTTTTAAAATAATGAAAAAACTACACACCTTTGTGAGAGCATCATCTGAAGGAGAAAAGAGATAATGTCCTATTGCTGGAGCAAGTCAGCTTTGCTGAAATCATTTTGGTTTCATAGTGATGTGAGTGATGATACAGCTTTGTCGTTTTAAAACGGTCTGACTGCTGAGCCAGATCTTGCCTTTGGTATGTGTGAAAGGCAATAATTCTCACCAGCCTCAGTGGGGATCTGGGCTTAAAAGCTGAGTCCCAGTCCTGCTCACTTGTTTTCAAGAAACAGATTCCTTTCAGTAAGTATGCTTTTCACTAACAGTAAATTAAGTCAGCTGAGCTTCTGAAGCTATTTAAATCTAGAGACTTAAGAGATTAGTAGGGGAATGCTTATTAAAAGCCAAGACATTAAATCTCACATTAAAGATTTTCTCCATGGCAGTATTCTCATGATAAGGAAGCATCAGGTCACCTGCTTCACTGAGTCCATGTATTTGTTTAAGCAATTCATTAAGGCAGAACACAAAATGCAGTGATCTGTCTGCTTCCAACCTATCCAACCCCCTCCCTCCCCTCCATGGAATTACTATAACTCTTTTTAGCATCCCACAAGTTGTGCCTCTACTTTAAGAACTGCAGATCATACAAAACCTCCAATCTGAAACTTTCCTAGGGAATGTTTTCCCATTGGGAAATGTCAACCTGTCAAAAGAAAAATGTGTCATGGAAATACGTCAAGTCTGATAAAACACTGTATTGAAAAATCAGAATAGAACACATCTATAAAAATATTCTCTTGTCATTCTTTCAGGAGCAGCAGGGGTTTGGGGTTTTTTCCATTTTAAAATGGATTTTTGTTTTACTTTATTTCCCATGAAACAAAGAAGTAATAATAAAACATTTTAGTGCCCCCAGAAAAAGAGCGTTTGATGTTGCTGATTTCATTTCAAGGCAAAATTTGTTTTCCTATTAGCCACGAATAACTGAATTTTGTTTTCACTTGTCAGAATTTCAAGTGAAATAGAAAATCTGTGTCCTTCTGTTTTAAAGAAGCCACTTCCTTCCCAAAGATAAAATCTGAGGTAGAGTGGTTCAAGTCCCACAATTTTTTTTAAACTGGGTAGAAACAGGGACTGTGAAGTTGTGGTAGGAATGTAGGGCCAGAAAGAAGAGACCAAAAACTCCAAACAAGTAAAGTAGTGTAAGGAGAATGACAGNAAAGGAAGGAAACAAGAAACTATCTTGTGCCACTAAATTGTGGAACAGGCTGGCGGGGAACAGAAATACTTTTTACAAGGGTGTGCAGTGACAGAACAAGAGGCAAAGGTTCTAAGCTATAAGAAGGTAGATTTAGATAAATATTAGGAAAATTCTTTAGTGTGAGGGTGGTGAAACACTGGCTCAGGTTGCCCATGGAGGTTGTGGATGCCTCATCCCTGGATGTGTTCAAGGCCAGGTTAAATGGGGATTTGAACAACCTGGTCTGGTGAAAGGTGTCCCTGTCCTAGAACTAGAAGATTTTTAAGGTCCCTTACAACCAAAACCATTCTATGATACAGTCAAGTGAGTATTCAGAGCCTCCCCTGAGAAGTACTTGATGCCTATATACTTATAAGTGACACTGGTAAGCTTTGGATGTTTAAGAGGAGCACTACAGTACCAGTAGGTTAAAACAGAAGTTTAATGTATAGCTTTTGCTTAATCCAGGAGACACTGAATGAACCCAGCCTGATCAGCCTTACATATCCAACAAATGCAACAAGGGAGTTTGACAGGGGACTGTAATTCCTTTATTCTTATAAGCAGCTGTTTAGTCCTGTACCAAAATTAATGGAGTTTGGATTCCTTAGCAAATGTTGGAAGAAGAGTTATGGTCTCTAACTTCATGGGTTTTTCCTTCAAAGGTTGAGCTGATGGAGTTGAAGAATGTTTGCCGAGTCAGCCTGAGCCATGGCAATAATATTCTCCAGATTAAATTTCAAAGCTTTTGAGTTTATGGTCAAAAATATGTATTTATATCACCCTCCTAAAATACAGTGCACCCAAGGAGTTTTTAAGTGATATTTTTAAAATGCAAAGTGGTAGAAACTGTCAGTACAAGGGTTTATCCGTGTTTGGTGCTTTTTTCTCACCCCAACTGATTTAGTGACCCAGCCTGCAGCTTGGCTCTCAAAGAGCTGTAACAGCTCAATGACAGTGCAAGTGAACTGACATGAAGATGGAAGTGAAAAGTGAGGGAGCATGAACCATCTTTGCTGCTGCAGAAAAAGCCATATGGGACCATGATTTTTGCTTAAACTATCACACTTCTGAAATATTGGCCAAAGTGAAGATTGCTGGATGCTCAGAATATGGATCAACTCCAAAAAAGAAAAGACAGGTTAGTTTTTTCCCTCCTTTTTTTCTCTGTACATCATAAATCAGGATTTGCTTTCATTGCTGAAGAGCGTTGGAAAGATTTTATTTAAAAAAAAAACACAAACACCATGAAACAAAACCAAAACAGCCAGAAAACAAACTCCCAAAGAAACAAAATAACCCACTGCCAAGTCTGAATTATTAGGTAATCTTGATTGTAATTACTAAGATATGATAAAAAGTTACCCAAGAACTAGGAATGTTAGAAACAGCCAGCACAGTGCTTGAGCACATTCTCATCCAGCCTGCTTCTCCAGCATCTTCTGGTAAATAAGCAGATAGGAAGTGATTTTTAAAACAGGTGTTGTCAATGCTAAATTTTTAGAAATAATAACAACTCTTCTAAAAGAGGAGTTTTGAAGATGCTTATTTACAAGCCTTTCCCTATAGTTATAGGAAATACCTGGTTTCTTTGCATCCCGTGTTTAGGACTCTCTCCACTACCCATCAGTGCAGAAAAAATTTGGAGGGGTTTTCTTCACTAAGTTCCTTTCCAATGGCTTCACTGCAGAGGAATAATAGGAGGAATAATTGATGTCAGCTAGTAAGCCACTCAGAGTGAAGGGAATGAGCTGAACTGTGCATGAAATTCATGTGCTCTTCCAGATTGGTGGGTAGCACANAGAGACAGGAATAATGTTGTGACATGGAAATAGGGAAACAGAAAAAATAACCTTTGTTTTGATTTTTGTATTTGCCATGCACATTTGTAGTCCACTGGCTAACAATCTCTCCTTCTCTGATAGTTCAAGATCTAAGCTCAATAATTCTACCCATCTCAAAACTGAGGACAAAATGATTGCCAGGTTCACACATTGAAGTAAAAACTTCAATATCTAAAGGCAGGCTGTCAGTACAAGCAATAGCACAAACAAGCAGCCAATCTGTAGAGAATAAAAAAAAAGCACATAAGCTTGGGGATTTTTTAAAATAATGAAAAAACTACACACCTTTGTGAGAGCATCATCTGAAGGAGAAAAGAGATAATGTCCTATTGCTGGAGCAAGTCAGCTTTGCTGAAATCATTTTGGTTTCATAGTGATGTGAGTGATGATACAGCTTTGTCGTTTTAAAACGGTCTGACTGCTGAGCCAGATCTTGCCTTTGGTATGTGTGAAAGGCAATAATTCTCACCAGCCTCAGTGGGGATCTGGGCTTAAAAGCTGAGTCCCAGTCCTGCTCACTTGTTTTCAAGAAACAGATTCCTTTCAGTAAGTATGCTTTTCACTAACAGTAAATTAAGTCAGCTGAGCTTCTGAAGCTATTTAAATCTAGAGACTTAAGAGATTAGTAGGGGAATGCTTATTAAAAGCCAAGACATTAAATCTCACATTAAAGATTTTCTCCATGGCAGTATTCTCATGATAAGGAAGCATCAGGTCACCTGCTTCACTGAGTCCATGTATTTGTTTAAGCAATTCATTAAGGCAGAACACAAAATGCAGTGATCTGTCTGCTTCCAACCTATCCAACCCCCTCCCTCCCCTCCATGGAATTACTATAACTCTTTTTAGCATCCCACAAGTTGTGCCTCTACTTTAAGAACTGCAGATCATACAAAACCTCCAATCTGAAACTTTCCTAGGGAATGTTTTCCCATTGGGAAATGTCAACCTGTCAAAAGAAAAATGTGTCATGGAAATACGTCAAGTCTGATAAAACACTGTATTGAAAAATCAGAATAGAACACATCCATAAAAATATTCTCTTGTCATTCTTTCAGGAGCAGCAGGGGGTTTGGGGTTTTTTCCATTTTAAAATGGATTTTTGTTTTACTTTATTTCCCATGAAAGAAAAAAGTAATAATAAAACATTTTAGCGCCCCCAGAAAAAGAGCATTTGATGTTGCTGATTACATTTCAGGGCAAAATTTGTTTTCCTATTAGCCACGAATAACTGAATTTTGTTTTCACTTGTCAGAATTTCAAGTGAAATAGAAAATCTGTGTCCTTCTGTTTTAAAGAAGCCACTTCCTTCCCAAAGATAAAATCTGAGGTAGAGTGGTTCAAGTCCCACAATTTTTTTTAAACTGGGTAGAAACAGGGACTGTGAAGTTGTGGTAGGAATGTAGGGCCAGAAAGAAGAGACCAAAAACTCCAAACAAGTAAAGTAGTGTAAGGAGAATGACAGCCTTCCCTCCATCAACTGTGCCTTTGGATCCACATCCCTCCAAATCATTTTCCCACCTGGATTTTACCCATAAGTGCACCACTGTGTAATCACCATGGGTTTTCATGTTTCCTGTGCAGCTCTGTGCCAGGCTTTGTAGCTCCCAAGACATGAAACATCCTTACCTGCAACTCAGTTGCTACAGTTGAGGTAAAAAATAGGACTGATTTAGAATGTGTTTTATCTCAGGAGCCACAGGACATCACCATGGTCTAAAATTCCAGTTCTTTTCTTGCTCCCTCTCAAGGAGGTGTTTGGGACTCATTGTGTGACTGCCACAAGAAATCCTTATCTAAGGAACAAGCCAGACAAATCAATCTCCTTCCCCCTCAAACTAGGGGAAAAAAATGGATTTTTTTCCCCCTATAATTATATGCTCCCACCATGAGAAGCAAAAATTTAGAAAGCACAGAAATACACAGAATTAGTAAAGAATATTGGAATATGTATGGAAATAAAAGGGGTATACTCAGAGAAGAAAAAGCTATTAAGTTGTTTTTTCTTTTTTTTTTTTAAATAAAAAGGTGTATCATCTAGCCTTGGGAACCAGACTGAAGGCACTAAAGTCTTCTCAGACATGAACACTTTAATCTTAGCAGGTGTGGACTGCTACCAGGGCTCACTTCAGTGCAATAATCACCATAAACTTAGGTTGATTCTAGCAAAGAAGCAAGAAGCCACAACTCATCTCTTTGTAATTTGGTATATTTTACTTCTGAGAATAGTTTGCTTTACCCATGAGTCTGCATTGTTTTCTTCTAAAATAATTTGTGCTCTACTTTCTGTGGGAAGCTTTGGATGACAGTCATGGAAAGTCATTGTGTCAGAGGCCATACCCCCCCCTCCAAATGGAGCTATGATGGGTCAATTAGCAAGGCTAATTTCTCTGAGTGGAACATCCTACTAACACAAGTATATTGTTTCCATGTCCAGAATTAGCTTGGTTGGGACTAGAATGAATCTCTCAGCCCTGACAGCACACTGCAGAACACAGATATTTCCCAGGAGACAGATCCATAATCTATCTGCTTTAGAGACAGATGCTGTAAGCCTTCACAATACCCCAATTATTGCTTTCCATATATGATCAACAGCAATATTGTGTAGATTTTCTGGCATCTTCTTAGCTTCAGAATGCATTTAAGCTCCAATGTATTTTGGCTCAGTTATTTTGTTTTGTGGTGGTGAAAGAACGTGTGGGAGAATTGAAAAATGGAAGAGATCTCCCAAGACTCAGGTGTCCAACTCTTTCCTGAAGAAAATCAGGAAATGAAGCTGCATAAACTTCTTGTCCCATATGCAGATATCAGTAGCACACAGGAGTTTGTCCTGGGCTTTGGCTGAGAACCACTGGACTGAGTGAGCCACGGGGATGCAGACATGTTCTGTCCTGGCTGATGTGCAGGTGAACATCAGGGAGTTGGATCCCAGAATGTCCTGGAGGTGAGAAATACATTGATTACAGAGCCTTAGCAGCAGAAAGATGGGAATGCTCTGTAAGAATGAAGTTCCAGAATTAGAAAATCTGAATCATCTGAGAAAGTGGAGTCTAACTGTGCAGGAAGGCTTCATGGCACCTTGATAAAGAAGCTCTGCTGTGCTTTTCAGGGAGCCAGTTTCTTGTTTGACTTTTTGATTCTTGCATTCCAGCAGCATCAAGTTACTTTTCTTGGACCTTAACTTGCTTCCTGCCCTTCAGGCAAGAGCAAACCAATCTTAAGAGTTCTTAAGGAGGCATTAGCTGATTCAGTTGCTCTCTTGTCCATACAGAAACCAGTATATTCCTCCTATGGGGAACTACGTAGCATTCAATAACTCAAATTCCAGTTTTCAAAAGTGTCCTGCTTCTCATTGGGATGAAAAGTTTCTACTGCAGGAGGGCTTCATTTTAGGCTATGCCCCACCAGAAATCAAGACAGACTCAGGAAAACGTTAGATCTGATGGGAGATTCATCTATTCCTTCATCTATCTCTATTTCCTTCATAATCAGTGGACAGAAATGGGCTGCCAGAACCCTGAGAATACTAATGGACCTTATCAATCCTGCCCAACCTCTCCTGAGCCTTCTGTGCACACCCCTTGCTCATGGGCTCATTTTAAGTTCATCCCTGGTCCTTCGGCCTTGGCCTGGGTTGTGTTGTAGGAATAATTCTCATAGCTGTGTCTGGACATGGACACCATTTGTCTGGACTCTGACACACAGGTTGGCTTCCCAGCTTGAATCTGGACCTACCTTGTCACTCTGGACCTTCGTGTCCATGAAGTGTCTGACTAGTTATTGCTGCTAGATCTGATCCTAACCTTGATGTGCCTCGTCAGCATGAACTTGCCTGATGATTTGGACTTCTGGCTGAACTTTGGTGCCATTTCTAGTTCTGCCTCACTTTTTAGGCATGAGAAAGAAGGATCTTGGCCAGTGAGGTTTATCTTGGCTGGCTGGTTTATCACTCCTAGTCCCTGGCTTCCTGCACCTCAGGGAGCAGCTGCCCAGTTGTTGCCCCCTGACAACAGCATTTTGTAGCTCTTGCTGCTGCATGACAGCTCTGAACTACAACCTAGAACAGCATCAACTCGTCACAAAGACTGCCAAATCTCCAGAAGGTGGTGAGCAATTTTTTATTTGGCTCATTCAGCAGCCATGCTGAACAGCTCAGAGCATCTCCCCGATCCCACCACAGACAGAACCTCATCTGTGGAGAGAGAGACCTTTAAAAAGGAAGGAAACAAGAAACTATCTTGTGCCACTAAATTGTGGAACAGGCTGGCGGGGAACAGAAATACTTTTTACAAGGGTGTGCAGTGACAGAACAAGAGGCAAAGGTTCTAAGCTATAAGAAGGTAGATTTAGATTAAATATTAGGGAGAAATTCTTTAGTGTGAGGGTGGTGAAACACTGGCTCAGGTTGCCCATGGAGGTTGTGGATGCCTCATCCCTGGATGTGTTCAAGGCCAGGTTGGATGGGGATTTGAACAACCTGGTCTGGTGAAAGGTGTCCCTGTCCTAGAACTAGAAGATTTTTAAGGTCCCTTACAACCAAAACCATTCTATGATATAGTCAAGTGAGTATTCAGAGCCTCCCCTGAGAAGTACTTGATGCCTATATACTTATAAGTGACACTGGTAAGCTTTGGATGTTTAAGAGAAGCACTACAGTACCACTAGGTTAAAACAGAAGTTTAATGTATAGCTTTTCAATAACAGGTATTTTTTTCTTTGCTCTTGCTTAACCCAGGAGACACTGAATGAACCCAGCCTGATCAGCCTTACATATCCAACAAATGCAACAAGGGAATTTGACAGGGGACTGTAATTCCTTTACTCTTATAAGCAGCTGTTTAGTCCTGTACCAAAATTAATGGAGTTTGGATTGCTTAGCACATATTGGAAGAAGAGTTATGGTCTCTAACTTCATGGGTTTTTCCTTCAAAGGTTGAGCTGATGGAGTTGAAGAATGTTTGCCGAGTCAGCCTGAGCCATAGCAATAATATTCTCCAGATTAAATTTCAAAGCTTTTGAGTTTATGGTCAAAAATATGTATTTATATCACCCTCCTAAAATACAGTGCACCCAAGGAGTTTTTAAGTGATATTTTTAAAATGCAAAGTGGTAGAAACTGTCAGTACAAGGGTTTATCTGTGTTTGGTGCTTTTTTCTCACCCCAACTGATTTAGTGACCCAGCCTGCAGCTTGGCTCTCAAAGAGCTGTAACAGCTCAATGACAGTGCAAGTGAACTGACATGAAGATGGAAGTGAAAAGTGAGGGAGCATGAACCATCCTTGCTGCTGCAGGAAAAGCCATATGGGACCATGATTTCTGCTTAAACTATCACACCTCTGAAATATTGGCCAAAGTGAAGATTGCTGGATGCTCAGAATATAATGGATCAACTCCAAAAAAGAAAAGACAGGTTAGTTTTTTCCCTCCTTTTCCCTTTGTACATCATAAATCAGGATTTGCTTTCATTGCTGAGGAGTGTTGGAAAGATTTTATTAAAAAAAAAAACAAACACCATGAAACAAAACCAAAGCAGCCAGAAAACAAACCCCCAAAGAAACAAAAATAACCCACTGCCAAGTCTGAATTATTAGGTAATCTTGACTGTAATTACTAAGATATGATAAAAAGTTATCCAAGAACTAGGACTGTTAGAAACAGCCAGCACAGTGCTTGAGCACATTCTCATCCAGCCTGCTTCTCCAGCATCTTCTGGTAAATAAGCAGACAGGAAATGATTTTTAAAACAGGTGTTGTCAATGCTAAATTTTTAGAAATAATAACAACTCTTCTAAAAGAGGAGTTTTGAAGATGCTTATTTACAAGCCTTTCCCTATAGTTATAGGAAATACCTGGTTTCTTTGCATCCCGTGTTTAGGACTCTCTCCACTACCCATCAGTGCAGAAAAAATTTGGAGGGGTTTTCTTCACTAAGTTCCTTTCCAATGGCTTCACTACAGAGGAATAATAGGAGGAATAATTGGTGTCAGCTAGTAAGCCACTCAGAGTGAAGGGCATGAGCTGAACTGTGCATGAATTTCATGTGCTCTTCCAGATTGGTGGGTAGCACAGAGCTATCGAAGATTTTATGTAAGAAAATGTGAATCACTGATGGATTTTGATAGTGTGCCAGCCAGGGAGAGTCAGAAAGCTTATTTGATCAGGTTTTCAGACTTTCTAATAGAAATGGAATAGCCATGAAGATCTGAGGACACTTAGGGACACATCCAGGATATTTGTGCACTGTCTTGGAGCTGCTCTTTTATTCCAGCAACTTTTTGGAACCTGGTGTACTCTGTCAGCTCCACTGTCTCTCCCTCTCAGACATTCTCAAACAAAGTCATTAAATATGATCTTTCTACTCACCCAGTTACCAGAACACACATAGATGCTTCCTGTTTAAAATGATAGCACTAAGTAATGAGATTTCATAAGACAGCTCCAACTCTCCTTTAAAAATAGCAGTGTGTGTTTGGGAACACTGCCTGCCCGTTCCTACCACAGGGACTCACTCACCATTGCATTTCCCTATTGTGTCACCGTGGGACTTTTGACCCTGGAGATGGAGCCAAACTTTCAAATTCATCACTGAAATCCCAGCAGCTGCACCTCCCTCATGATGAGTGCTTCAGTCAATATATTTTTGGAAAGGTTGCTTTAAAGAGTCTAATTCTGTCCTCCTTTGCCCCAGGAGTAACTCGAGGTAACTTCTGTGAATTAAAGGAAGCTGAAGATACCAAACTGGCCTCTGCAGCAGCAGATCCAGGCCTCACAGTTCCTTTCCAGCTCAAGTCAAAGTCAGATTTTACCCTTGCTTTTAATACAGAGGGTGTTTCACCACTGTGGTGACAGACAGTAGGATAAAATAAAACTGGGCAGTTTTATAAAACTAAAAATGGAGGTCACTTGGGCAGAAAATATGGGGAAAAGAGGATTGGATAGACGTGATTTCTGTAATCATGCAAGTGCTCCAAAGCAATTTGTCTAACACATTAGCATAGCCTAAAATACTGATTGTGTGTAATGACCTCTGAGGAGTGCAAAACAAGGCTGCTGCTGGCTAGCTGAGTGGCATGTGGCAAGTCAGCAAGAGGCTCTCTGCCACTCATTTGGTGCCTTTTGATTTGGGAGTGGTCATGGTTTCCAACCTGCATTGCATCAGGAGCGTGGAGTTGAAGAAGATAACTCTATCTGTAAGTTAAATGCATTCCCTGGCCCTACAAAACAACCTGCATAGAACCCCCCACATCTACTGTATTAAATTGGGGGCCCACAATCAGAGATGGGAAAATCCCAGAATGGTGGGAACAGGTTCTGGCCTGTTAATTCCTGACCTTCCTGGAAGATGCTTGTTAGCCCAGGCTTCAGCAGCAAACTCTCCATTGACAGGATAGTCCATTAGATTTCCAAAACTCTTTCCCTGCATTCTTTAATCTCTTAGTGTAGGAGAAACTAAAGCAGGTAAGGATGCAGCACTTAAAGTCAGACCTTCTGCATTGTGCTGCTGCACAGTGCTTGGGGTGGAAGCCTTGACAGACCTTGAAGTCAACGGGATTTTTTCTCATCAATATTTAAGTCATATCTTTAAAACAATCCAAGAAGGTATTCTTCTGCCTCCCCCTTCCATGCAAGATCCAGACATCCATCCCCAAGGATCCTCTGGGCTCTGAACTCTATTTTTGTGGCAGGAATTAACTACAGCTAGAAGTGTTTGAATCAAGAGGAGAAAGTGTTTCTGATGTGTCCCTCTCTTCAGCATTTCCTACTGGCCTGCTCAGCAAATGTAAGAAGTCTGAATTACAACTGGTATGGACACCAGTCAGCATGAGAAATCCCAAATTTCCCAACACTTGTCCCAACCTTGGATTCGTCTCTTTGTCACTAAATTATGCTGTGTACCATTAAAATTATCTTTTTAACTAAACAGTCTTCCCAGTCCTATGGATTAAAAAACAGGCTATACCTTTCTGGTTTCTTTCATAGTTTCATTATAAACCTTAAACTCTAAATTGAGGCAGATTAAATCTGCCAATTTTTTAATACTTTCTCAACCACAGATCTTGCTCCCAGTTCTGAATGCTCCATTTAAAAATCTAATCAAGCCTGATGTTTTCACAAGGCACTTCAAACAACATTTTTAGAAAGGTGCTCCTTAATCCACTGGATTATTGAATTAATTGTCAGTGGCAATGCCATTGCTGTGTATAGATAGGAAAAGGAAAGCAAAACAAGCTCACTGACTTGGAATCCAGACAGTCCCCTGGGGATATTAATGTCACCAAGTCCGTAAAGGGATCATATAGTTCAATAAAAATAGAAACAAAGTCAATGCCTTGTTTAAAATGACACAAAAAGGTCAACCATAACTTGATCAGGGCAATTCAGGGAAAGAGAACACGAAGGAAATTGTAACACATTCATCAAAAATGAGCAAATACCTTAAATGAGTGATTTATCCTCCTGTGTCTGCCTGTAAATTGTCCTGGCCCAATAGTTAGTACTCCTTTCCCCCCCCCTCTCTGAAACCCCTATTAAAACACAGCAGTTGATTGCCAGAATGCAATATATGATCTTGAAGAATCAGCTTGTTTGGACAGGTTGCAGCAGGTTTCTGTGTTCTCCTTGCAAGAGGAAAACTCTTCAGATGAGATTTCCTTGAATTGCAAAGTGTCACATCTAGAAATCTGACAACAGTAATTAGCAGTAAATAGTCTCTTCTGGGTAATGAGTTTTTGTGCTTCTAAGAACCAGGCTTAATTGAAGAGCAAGCAGTTGTTTTGTCCCCCAGGCCACTGAAGCCTGCTGAAGAGGAAGGAGGTTTTTTGTGTGATGTTTTATGTCAGCTCTTGCATAAGATCTCCTGTTAGATGTGTTTACTTGGCTAACACCAGTCATTAATTTTTTTTTTCTTAGGGTGGTTTTGCAATAGTAATTACAAAATTATCCCTTCTTATAGTTAGTAACACTGCTACTGATCACATCAGACCCCCAAACCAGACCTTTTCAGGTATATAGATATACATATGTGCAGGTATATATCACGTTTCACTGCAGCACTGGGTTTGGAAGGCACCAGAGATGTCACTGGAGTGATGTGACCCCCATGGCCTCGCTGTAGCATCCAAGAGTTAACCAGCAACTAGTGGGGGACCCCCTGAGTACTGAGCTACATGGGCTGAAGGGTTTGAAAGAGAAGTAACTGCAAAATCTTGACACCAGACCCAGGAAAAATCCTGCTTTGCTGCAGCAAATCTTTCTCCTGCCCCACACATCTTTGTGGAGGGTGAATGCTTGCTCATAACACTCCCCTCAGCAGATGCAGCTCCCCTCTTCCTGTGGCTTTCCTTACATTCCCAAATTGCTTGAAAAAGTCCAGCTCAGAGCCTCCAAGATGATGAAGGGAATGGAAAATCTCCCTTATGAGGAAAGGCTGAGGGAGCTGGGGCTCTTCAGCTTGGAGAATGAGGGGTGACCTCAGTAATGTTTATAAATATGTAAAGGGAGAGAGCCAGGAGGATGGGGCCAGGCTCTTCTCAATTATGCCCAATGATAGCACAAGAGACAACTGGTATAAACTCGAGCAGAGGAGGTTCCACATAAATATAAGGAAAATTTTTTTCACTGTGAGGGTGACAGGGCACTGGCACAGGCTGCCCAGGGAGGTTGTGGAGTCTCCTTCTCTGGAAACATTCAAAACCCACCTGGATGTGTCCTGTGTGACCTCCCGGGAGGTGACCCTGCTCTGGCAGGGGTTTGGACTCCATGAACTTTCGAGGTCCCTTCCAACCCCCTAACTTCCTGTGATTCTGTGAAAGGCAGGAATGCTACCCAATTTACAGACCTGGCAATTTTTGTCCTTGCTGGATGAGCCAGAGTGACTGGTAACCCAACATGATCGTTGGTGAAGCATTATTATTGCAATGAATCCCCTGACAAATTGCCCTCCAGGGTACTGACAGGGTCCTACAGTGATAATACCACCACCAGCAGCTTGTTCATATACCTGCCTGTGGCAGTCTGGTTCTGCTTCCTCTCAGAGAGCTTTCTTACATTGTGCAGATGTGTTTATGGAACCAGAATGTTGTCTTCTGTGTACTGAGTCTTTGTATTTTTAAGACCTGTGACTGAGTGGGAGAAGAGCTGTTGTTTCTCTATTACTGCAAGCCTGTTCAGACACACACAGACCCTCACCATGCTCTCTCCTGGGCAGTGGTACAGCTGTTCTTTTATTTCTGATAAATGTTTTATTATTGTTATTCAGCTAACCTGAGAAGTAGGTCGTTGAAAATAGGCAGAAAGCTAAAGCAGAGAGTGTCAAGAGGACAGTGAATGCACTAGAGAAAAAAGAAATATTACACTAAAAGTCTCTTAGGTGGTACTGACTGATTAAAAACTAAATCTTATTTTCAGCATCAGCACCTCGCAGTAATACAGGGGTCTGAATATAAGTCCTTGGTCTAATCTGACAGGAGAGAGTTCTGAATTGCAGCCTCAAAGCTCCTGGAATATACAGTGAACAATTGGTCCTTTAGTCAGACCCTTGCTTGACCAGACATTACAGCCCTGTTGAAATGCTATGCTTATTTCTACAAAAAGCTGACACATTTGCAGGGAAAATAAAATAAATAAATTAATTAAAAAGCCAGGAATTCCTTGACCAGAACTTCTTAGGATGCCATTAGCCTCTATCAGAATAATCTATTCCGTAGGCACTTTCTCGATCTCATTTATTTGCTGGTGTTAGTTAACAAATGAAAAGGTTTCTGATATGATTTGGTCCCATATACAAGCATTGACAAAGCTGCAGAACAACCCAGAATTCTGCAAATAGATATGTCATTGTACCAGAAATTGCTTGTTTCCTGCACTTGAGGTAATCTACATGCACAATCCATCACTCTCTCCTCACTGAACTTTCTCCTGGGAGGTTAATGGAACCTCTTGGACACCATGAAATCCAGGCTGAAGGCAGTAATATGCATTCCTGAGGCTGCTGGTGTCTGGGATGGCACCGATGCAGTTTTTCTCCCTGATCATGATTTTAAAAAGTGGATGTGGGAGCCAGCTGGCTCAAATTCCACACCCACCCACAACAGTAGCATTTTGCTGCCTCCATGTCAACAGTTGACAGGCCTAAATTGTGAAGCCCTTCAGGAACAGTGGAAAAGTTGGGATGCACAAGCTGAAGGTTAAAACTGTTTTATTTCAGGGTGCATAGAGCTATGGGTGTGACTGACTGCAATGTAAATCAAGTTTTTTAAAGGATACCAAAAATACAGTAGTATTGTTAATATGAAGAATCTTTAGGTAGCAGAGCAGACTCTCTGTGTTATATATATTTTTTGTCATTTAAACTATGAATATTCAAGAGATTTTCAAGAAATATTTGCTTTTGGCTTCAAATAAACCATGGTCTATCCTCATATTGCTACCATGTTTGCTTTGCGCAACAGTCCAGAGAAAGAATTTATTTGTCAGCTCACATCTGTGAGTGATTCTTGGGCTGAACTTTCTTTACAAGCATTCATTACGTAGGTTGGAACACAGGGATTCAAAGTTCAAGATGTGTTGGGTAGCTGCTTTGCATTTTCATCCCTTGCATAGGGAACTGAGCTATTAGAATTGCATTTCCTCAGGGAATAATTATGTTTACAAATTTCAAATATGCTCTCTGCAAATATGCTTGAGTACAAACCTAGACTGTTATGTTCCCACAAGAACAGCAGATGATTTTATCCTCCTCTGACACTGGACTGTCCAATTAGCCCCTCATTTTTCACAGCTACACTTTACATGACTTCACCCTTTTCTTGTAGGAGGTCATTACAGAAGCAAGAAACAGTTTGCTACCCGGTGTCTTCCGTAAGACACAAACTACAGAAAATGTTTCATGTCAGTAAATCAGACTGTTCATTTTATGTTTAATCAAATTCCAGTTTATCCCACAAGGAAAACTAGCCACAAACTTCAGTTCAAGCTGGGTCTCCCACTCCCCTGGCACTCCATGCTTCAAACAAAACCTTGTCACAGCTTCATTTCCCCTTGGTACACCTCTGCCACTCTAACCAATTCAATACTTAAATCAGCTTCACATGGAAAAAAAAAGTAGAATTGGACTGAAAAAAACCCCAAAACTTCACTAGAAAGCCTTGAGAGATTTCTCTACCCACTGGCAGAATTCCAAGCAAGAGCCCTTTGAAGATTTCAATTTGCTAAGGGTACAAGGATCCATCCTGATCCTTGAGGTCCCATCCAACCTGACATCCTATGATTCTATGATTAATAAGTTCTCTGTACTCCTGCCACTCTTTCATGTGCATGCTGGCATTTCTGTACAGGGGTTTAAGGTGATCAGTTTGTGGTTTTTGGAGGTCTTTCTCTCTGGGGACCCAAGTGTCATCTCAGCTTCAAATTCTCTGATCAGTTGGGGACTGCAGCAACTCTGCCCTGTGTTGGCCAGGAACACCTCTGTCTGCTTGGCTGTTACTATTCCTAAGGAGTCACAGCACAATCAACCTGACAGTCGAGGGCTCCAAACATTAATGCCCTGTAGCTGCTCAGGATTGACACTGTCTTGGCCTTAGCTGGAACAAACCTCCTTTCTTTCTGCTTGCCATCAGTCCCAGTTTGAACAGGAGTGCTAACAACGTGCCACCAGAGAGCCAGGGTCAGAATGAAGCAGAGCTTTCAGGCTGATTCTGTTTGGACCCATTTGGAATTTTTCCTGTCTAGGCTGGCTTTATATAACTTCTTTGCCCAAATGAGTATTTCAAAAGTCTATCCCAGCAACTGGCATCATCTTTCTCTGTTTCTCCTTGTGTGCTTTACAAGCCTCCACTGATGGGAGCTTGTAGGGAATGAGTTGTTGTCAAGGCTGTGGGCTGCAGGTTTTTCCCTGTCTGCTTAGAAAAGGAACTGATTAGAAACAAACCCATCTTTTCCTGCCTACCTACTAAACCAGGGCTGAGTTTTTCTGAGTGAGTCCTGGTGCCATGCCAGTGATATTTCTGCTTCTTTTGAGAGGTGACCTCTTGACAGAGGTTAGAGAGGATGGTGATTTCTTCCCTATCCTGTGTACAGAAGTTCTGAGCAAACTTTAAAACATATATTTCAGAATATATGAATTCCTGGATGTACTTCTGCAGTGAGCATAAATTTTTCAAGGCTGGCATCTCCAAATCACCAAATTTATGGAGCATGTAACGTTACTTTCTAAATGGAGTAGACTTAATTGCATTATTCACACCCTTATAAAGCCACTTATCACTACAAATTACATGGCATGCAAACATCAGGGCACGAATTCTCACAGTTCCTCTTGCAACGTGAAATATTATTATCATCTGTAGCTGTAGATGAAGTGATAGAATATGACATCTTCTGAAGTGTCTAAGTGATTTCTAGGATCCACTTAGAAGACTTCCTGTGATTTATCCAGGATATGAAAAGGAAAAGATATTAAAGCCCCTGGCTAAGCCCTGCTTACAGGTGGGGCTGTAAGGCAGCAATAGGAAGTCCTGGAGTATGAACTGCTACAATTAAGCCTCAGGATCATCTTCAAACTTAATTTTTAAAAAAATGCAAATTGTAGACAAGATCTCCAGATATTTAAGGGAGGGAAAAAAATTACAAGCTGTTATTCTAAAATCACAGAATAATTTCAGTTGGAAGAGATTTCTGGGTCTCTCTGAACTGGCTGCTTGGAGCAGGAGTAATTTTGAGGTTACAGCAGCTTTCCCATGGGTTTGTCCAGTCAGGATCTGAAAACTTGAAAGAAAAACTGTTCCAATGTCTGGCCCCATCACTGTGAAAACATATTTTCAGTTCCTATAATGATTTATATAGCCAAACCCCTTTTCAAGGGTTATTCTTGGAGCTATTCTGAGTAGAACAGGAGGTTTTAAACCCATGTATCATTCCAGTACCTATAGACAAGGATTCTTTCTGAAGTCTTAAAAAGTAGGTAAACATGACCATCTATTCACTCACCCTCCATTATAGCACCCACATCCTTCCATGCCCCCTGTTCTGATCATGTGCTTAGGAGAGAGATACCCTTGTTGGGGTTACATGGCAATTTTAACCCGGTGTAAATTCACTTTGGCATTACTGTTTCTTTTCTGCCCATCAGATTGTGAATCATTTTTCTGCATTCCCACCAGGCCTTGCTCAGAGCAAGAAATCAACCCCAGCTCACCCATCCTGGTCTGTTTCTGACAAAAATCCTCCATCCCTGCGACCCCTTCTCTGGAAACTGAGTCTACGCTGAGCTACGATGTCCCTGCCACTCAAATATCAAAAATTTGCACAAAGCACATACTCTTCAGAAACATATATTTAGACAGATGTGTCTTGCAACAGCCTTTGTGAATTAGACTTTTGATGGCTGTTCTCCACTTTGCATCTTGGCTGGAAGCCTCTCTACTATGCCTGGTGTAACCACTGATCTCCAAGAGTCAAGGTCTCTGCACATAGAGCCACAGGAGTGTCCTGGTACCCTCCACAAAATGTTTGTTCTTGACCAAGAACCAGCTCTGCCTGAGACCCCAGCCATACTCTGGTGACCTGATGGCACCTGCAGCAAATATGTGTCCTTGCTTCAAGTTATCTGCAGGATCTGTTTGTTCCTTCACTTGCAAAATAAAAAAGCTAAATAAACACTTGGGAATTCAAAGACATTTCACCTCCAGCCACTGAAAACCATACAACAGGTCCATAAAAAGTTCAGGCTCTCATTAGATGTGACCAGACAAGACAATCTTTATATATCTTATATATAGCAGAAATAACAATTGAAGATAAATGAATATTTAAGAAAACTGGGCTGCAACAAAGTAAGGAGACAGTTCCAAAGCATTCCTTACCATTACAGAGATTTACACAGATGGGCAGTGTAGACCCAACTGCTAAAGACAAAATAAAAATTAAACCAATAAAACAAGATGCTCTAAATCTGGACTTGAGCAGTTATTGTTTGCAGTTCTCTCGTCCAGGCTGAATTTCCTGGAGAGGAGACGGCCCAGTGCCTGAGAACAACCAAACTTTCCCAGGTAATTCTTGATGGGATAATTGTAGTGGACAGAAACAGTGAGAGCCCAGGAAGCTTCCTTGTTCTTGCAGATATACCCTCTCTCTGACTTAATTTCCTTATACTTGCACTGCATACTGTACATTCCATCAACAAAACTTATCTCTGTCTCTTGTTTCTAAGTCCTATTATATTTTTCAGTCTCCTGAAGGAATCTATTGTACACCCTCCTCTCCAGATTTACTCCATTAAAATGAAGACTAATGGGTCTGAAGATAATCAGATTGCATGTACTGATCACATCCACCTAGCTCAAGTCCCTGCTGTTCTGTTTTATGGAAGGATTTATGTCCTTCTCTGCTTCCTATCACTAAATTTCTTTTTCAGACAGGGACACCTGCCAAGAACAAGGAGGTGATATGGCATTAGATTCCCCAAATGCCCTCTGCAGTCAAAATAGATTACTCAGTAATTACCCAAGCTGAAATCTCCACAGAGTAAACCACACAGACACCTGATAGTGGTGGTTGTAGTTTTTTCTTTCCCCTCATCCCCCGCTCTACCAATACATTCTCATGGAAACTTTTCTGACAAATCAGATTTTAGAACCCAGCAACTATTAAGTTTTCAACAACCCACTCAGGAGTGGGAAACAAAACCCACTAACACAAACTCCAGTCACTCTGCAGACTCTCATGCTGATGTTGCTGGGCAAAGTGGGCAAAGGCAAAGAAGGGCAACTTCCATGCTCATGGTTAATTTGTGATTTTTCTAAGACTCAGAGGGGAAAAATGATCAGAGGCAACAGTTGACTTTGGCTTGGTTTCCAAGTTACACTCACCTGGACCCTGCAGCCAACAACAGCCTTCTCCAGCTTCTGTATCCAGCTCAGGCCTTGGAGCCTTTAGGGACTTAGCAGCATCTCAGAATTCTTTCCTGATTAACCATCTTCAAGGAGAGGAATGCTCCTTGGGTGCTGGGGAAGAAAACCAAGCACTTGGTCTTAGCAAGCAAAATCAGACAGTCAATTTTCTTTTTTTTTCCCCTCAAGGTTGCTGTATCAAAGACTCTTTTTGCTAAACTTTTCATTCTCTGGTAGACTGTCACCTCAGCTGCAGGAATGGAAGCTATCAGAGTCTTCTAGACTGTGCAGCTTTGCTCTCCACGAGTATCAGACAGTCTCTCAATGAAGAACTTTGCCAACTCCTATTCCCTGACACACTGCACTGCTATTATCCAGATTTCCACACCTTGTAAAAAACAGCTGGTCCATCACCTTTGATGTACAACAGAGTATTTCAGTGAATATCTCCATTTAATCCCCAAAGTTTGGGCAAACTGGTCACCCAATGAACTGGTTTGCTGCAGGGCTACAGAGGAGTCATCTCCGCTCAACAGATACTCCAGGAACGACCAAAAGGCATAAAAGGCATAAAATGTTCTCTGGAGCTGAGTGATGAGCAGAGGCTGGTGAAGACAAGAGAGTCAGCTGAAGATTATGGGTGTCTGCATAACATCAACACTGCTGTTGGAATACTTTCCCTCCAAGCAAAGAGGGTTCGTGGTTTTAAGTCTTTTCTGCCCCTCCCCATATCCCAGCAGAAGCTTTCTGAATGCTAAACACTTGCAAACTCATCTGCAGTTTAATGCTGTAAGCAAAGTGATGCAGATCACCTGAAACTGGAGGTCTTTTCACTGAATATGCAGAGTGGGATCATTATTTGCTGCATGGCAAATACAAGGGAGAGAAAGCACTTTCCTCATTAAAGCTCAATTTGCAAGTATGTTTATCTGCTGGCTTCTGACTCCAGAGTTTTCTTTCTTCTTTGAAGCATGGACACTGTCACCTGGACAAACTGGGAAGCCAGAACCTTTTCCTTCTCGGTTTTACTGCCTCATTAGACCAACTGCAAATATACTTAATGCTGAACTTCAGTGAGAGAAGAAAAAAATCTTTAAAATCTCAGATCTTTGTGACTGAGAAACACACCAACACCAATTAATGGAGGGGTGGGAAAAACAGGGGAAAAAATCCCTCTTCTTGTGCTTTTTTACATCTGCATCTCGACTGGGCTTCACAGGATTCATGGATGTTTTCTTCAAGCAGGTAAGTTGAGAGATCAAGAATCTTGGTCCAAGTTTAACTCTCCTCTCTGTTCAGAAACACATCAGCAACATACACAACATTCACCTCTGCCACTTCCATGAAGTCCAGCCCAGAATTCACCAATTGCAAGTTTGCTCTAATGCTCTCTGTCCCAAGACTTGAAATACCTCTCTGTAGTCCTTAAGCAAAACCCTTTAAACCCAAAGCAGATTCTTCCACAGCATTAAAAACAAAACCTGAAGGATAAAATGTGCATTATAGTGAAGACTTTCTTTCTGGAGTCTGCCATTCCTGTCCCACTGCTATTTCTACTCCAGGAGAGATGAAGGGTTGGGATGAGGCACTGGAGCCTTTCTTTAGAGCACTGCATGAATTTTAAGAAAGAGCCAGGATGTGCTGACAGTTCTGATACAAGAGGGGTAAAGCATATAGCACAGGAGGTTGGCAAGGCTTAAGGAAACATTCCTACTGAATCAGGGATTGTCTTCAGCTCCTGCACTTGGGACTGGTGTGCCTGAGTCTCTCCAGTTTCTAAAGATTTCCTCCTGCACTGCTTCTTCTTGTGGACTTATGGCCCTCTCTTCATCCCTAGTGATTTCATGCTTATTTTTAGGCAGAAGATGTTATTTGTAAAAACAGAAGAAAAGAACTATTTCCTGGAGAGGTGTGTGCTTTCTCACAGACTTTTGCAGCCCAGTGTGAAAGAATTTTAACTGCCCAAAACGTGCCTGTACCAAGGGATCCAGAGCAAGAGTGACAGTTTATACATTCTCATGTCTAGGACTCACCACAAATTTATACATCCCATCAGAGCTCTCTTGTCTTCAGCAGCCCATGGGGTGGGTGTCATCCCTGGCCCATGGGGTAGAGGCTCCCCTGGGACCAGCAGGCTCTGGGGATTGTTTCTCTGTATAGGTTATTGGGGTCTGTCACCCCTCAGTGTTTCTCTGTGCTCCTTTCTGTGCAAAGTGAAAGCCATTCAGCACATAACCCTCAGGTCTCCTTATCTGCCCTCAGTTACTTAAAATGAAGTTTCTGGCTCAGTTCTGGCTTGCAGACTTCTCTGAATGAATTTCCTGAAAGCTGCTTCAAAAAACCAAAACCACTCCAAAAACCTCAACCAGCTAATATCCCAGCTCTCAGAAAAAAAATCTAATTTACACACATCCTGCTTGTTCTGCAGGTAAACACCACACAGCTGTTAAGTTGCTTCATGTTGTCCTCCATGCTTACAGAAAGCTTCATGGCTGATGAGGCTTTAAATTACTTGGTTTTTCAGCACATGCATATTTGTTGACTTGTCTTTTGCATGCACCAGAAATCCTTTTAAACACTCTCTGGAGAAACAGACATCTCCTGGTTGTCATAACAATTCCTTCTTGGGTTCCAGCAGCCCCAAACTTGCATCCTCCTTGGCCCTAAATAACCACTTGCTCTTGCATGTGCTGGTGCCAGTGGGAAGAGGTTGGGGAATGTATAATTAATTCAGCTCTCTCACTTCCCACATCAAAAACCAAGAGGGTGTTGTTGCTTCCTACAGTCCTTTCTGCTGGAACCTGGGACTATGGGAACAAGGAAAGGAAGCAGATGGCCAAGGCCACGTAGAGAAGTGGCTGGTAGTGACCATGACCATTGCTATGATTCTATGACATTGTACCTAACTGTGAGAGTCAGATACAATCTAGACCAAATTTCCAAGGCGTTTCTTGGAAATCTTCCTGAAAGAAGGCAGATTTTGAAACAATATTGGAAAAAACAAAACAAAACAGAGCATCTATGACTTGCAGGATTTGGAAGTGAGTATAAGATTTGGGTGGAATAACTTCTGTCCAGAGTTTAAGCACTGTTATATGTTCTGGGTTGGGTTTTTTTGTTTTTATTTGGTTTTGGTTTGTTTCTGGTTTTTCTTTTTTTTTGTTTTTTTCTAGTTTTGTTTTTTGGTTTTTTTTTAGTTTTTTAATTTGGTTGTTTTTTTTTTTTTATTGGTTTTTTTTGTTTCGGTTTGGGGGGGTTTATTTATTTCTTTTTTTTTTTAACCACTTATCTAGTGACTGGCAACCTGATGACATATTTTTAAAAGTTCAGCCAGTGCAGCATAATTTATGGCATTTCAAGAACAGAAGAAACACAGCCAGACAAGCATCAGTTTAACTAAATTCTTATTACATGCTCTCTGCCCCTGAGCCTCGAAGTGATGCTAAAATAACCCAAGCAGGAATCAGTAGATCAGGGAATGAAAACCAATTCTATTTTTAAATTAATAAATGAAGTAAGACACCTCAGGTGGTTTGAAGTGGTTTGATAAGGTCTGACAAAAAAAAAAACAACCTCAACAAAACCTTCCTCATGCTGCTTACCCACAGCTCCATAGACCCACCAGCTACTGAAGATATGAAACTGCTGGACTCTTAAAGGAAGTTATATGTAAAAATAAACTGACTCCTAGGACTTGCAGTGTTTCTGTGTAAGCTTTTGAACCTTTTGTCACCTGGTTCCTGCCAAATTTTTAGATAAAAATTGGGATTCAGCACCTGCCACCAAAGAGAAGTCCTCATTGTAACTGGAGAGAAGCTGAAGAAGGGTGAGGTGGGTGGAGGGGAGGAGGAGGGTCCACATCCCCTCTCCACATCTCCACCCCTCTCTGAAATGTTAGACTACTTGCTGGTGGACAAAAATTGTGTCTGTTTTCAGCAGGAATGTCCCAGCAGAGTTCCATCAGCAGTGCTGAGGCTAACAGAGAGATTTCTGCCTCTTTCTACACAGAGTCAACCACCCTGCCAGAACTCACAGCAAACCAAGTGCTTACAAGGTTCTGGTTTTGCTCTTTTCAAGCCTGGAGTAAAACCAACTGCTTACTGCCCCTCAAATGCAACCAAAACCCAAATGTCTCTGATTCCAGAGGATGCAAACAGTCAGGATTTACTGTGTTGGCATTATGTAGCTGGCAGATGTCCAGTGCCCTTGAATTTGCCCTCCTTTCTGGACTTCTCCCCTTGTGCACTCTGCTGTGAACCCTGTGCTAGGCTGATGCAAATGCAATTTGAAATTTTATTACTTCTAAGAAGAACCAGACCAGCCTGAAGCCCATCTGGGCTCAGCTCATGGCTCTTACCCTGACTTGCTGTGCAAGCTTGGCAAATCTTTCAGCTTTGCTGTGACACTTTCCCTTTATCAGCTCTTTCAGCTGCAATTGCAAGCCCTGTGAGACAGGAGCCATCTCTCACTGTGTTTCAGCAGCACATGGTCCGTGGTCCCTGACAAGAAACTTGATTAGATCCTGTAGGGCAAAAAATAAATTTTCTATAGAAAATAGAGCTGGTGGTGGGTGGTAGCCAGGGTGCAGCTTGGATAACTCAAGCCATTTTCCTTGGGCTGTTTACCTCTTTTGGAGATAATATCACACGGGTCAGGAAGTGAAAAATAATTTTGGATTTCCTCTGACACAGGAGAGGGTTTGGAAGGGATATTGGATCTTTTTCCTAATGCTTTCTCAGAGGGAAATACACGAGCTGTTTTCCATGGGACACAGATGCCCTGACATAAAGATTGTCAAGAGAGTCTACAGTAGTTATGCCCTCACTGAATTTCCACTCTTAATAACTCTTCTGATGCAAGGGAAGTGAATCAACCAGGGACAACATCAACTTCCCCCTCCCCTTCCCCGAAACTGAACTTTAATTTAATTAAAATCTGATTTTAGGTTCCATAATTCATGAGGTTTGTCTCTTTCAATCAGTGACACGTGAGACCTGAGGCTGAAGACCAGGAGAAGTCATGAAGCAAAGTGCAATCCAGGCAGCAGCAGATGCAACACTTCTTTCACTGCAGATGCAACAAAGTCAAAGAGAAATCATAATGTACAAATAATGAGGCAATACCAAATTGCAAATCTTATCAAGTATGCACATTTTTACAGCTTCGTGGAGCAGCAGATGGGCACTAGCCTAAGGTGAGTTGCTCTTCCCCATTGAAATACCAAGCCTGTGCTTTACATTCCTCTATTTTGCCTTCCTCTCTTTGTTAGAAATTCAAATTAGCATTTCTTTTACTATTCTGTTACATTCACCACTGCACAGTCAAGATATATGGGATCACTGTGCTCTGAGCATATGTCTATGCATACAGATACTTATTGTTATAGTAGATTTGTATTTTTCAGCTTTATTACTTTACAAGCATTAAATTCAGATGTACATTCCTCATTCCCTAATTTGCATGATTACTTGCAGCCTTACATTTTTTATGAAAATTTACTTCCAGACTGTAGAATATTGGCTAATCACTAAGCTACTTGTACTTCATAAATCATCTCAATCTGTAACTGGAGATGTGGCTTTTAAAGCAGGCATTAGCCCCAATACTGCAGTTTGCCTAATTAGCTAAACTCTCATTTTTGGTAAGAGGAAAACAGAATGGTGAGGCTTTCAGTCCTTTCCCAGGTAAAGGAAATTTCCCAAAACTCAAGATATCCTTTGTGCCCAGACACAGGAGGAGAGAGGTCCCTCCTCAGGACCATCCAGATCAGACAGGATGCTCTGCAGGCAATGCTCAAAGTGAGTCAGGGTGAGGCAGAGCTGACTGTGTTTATTCCAGAGACTGATTTTTAGGTGAGATGAACAAAGATAAACTTTTCCCTTTACATGGGTGTAAATGAGACTTGATCCTACACACAGGGAAGCTCTTTGCTGTGGCAGGAAAGCAGGAGAGGGACTTTTTACAAAGTGTGACAGGACAAAGAGGAACGGTTTTAAGCTGAAAGAGGGAAGATTTAGGTTAGCTATTAGGAAGAAGTTCATTATGGTGACAGTGGTGAGACACTGGAACAGGTTTTCCAGAAGCTCTGGCTGCTCCATCCTTGGAAGTGTTGAAGGCCAGGCTGGATGGGGCTTGGAGCAACCTGGTCTGGTGGGAGGTGTCCCTGCCCATGCAGTTGGAACTGGATGAGCTTTAAGGTCCCTTTCAGCCCAAACCATTCCATGGTTCTATGATTAGTTTCTGTAGGGACCTGCTGGGAATTACTATGTTTACTGCAAATTTTTCCTGTTTTCTTTAATAGCTAACAACCCTCTTCCACTCTGGATGGAAGCTCGACATCAGGGGGCTGTAGAAGATGAATTCTAATTTTTAAAACTAAACCAGCTCTGATCTGGTGTGAGGCTGACATATGCCTTTAAATCTTGGTGCAGAAGTTGCCATTCAGAGCACTACCCTGAAGTTCCCTCATATTGAAATCTGCTTTTGCCTTTGTACTTATTTTTAACAGGCCTGTGCTCCTGTCTTTCTGTTTCAGGACACAATGCAAGCCAGAAAACAGTTGTTTAAGAGAACACCATATTCCAGAGATTGCATGAAAGGACACCCTACTGCAGAAATAATTCTGTGCTAAGCAGATGCAGTTTAGGAGTATGATCTCTCCTTATTATAAAGGATCAGAGTTATTACTTGCACAATTTAACAGCCTCATTTGTCTTGACCCTACATTTTGCATTTAATTCCCACACTGCTGGGAATTCACCAAAAAAGAGAGAGAGAGGGGGAGAAATCCCTGTACATGTTCATACTTCATTATACATTCAAACTTCCTTTGAAAGTCTTTTTCACTGAATAATAAGTTGCCAGGCTTTCCCAGAGCACCCTGTCTCTGAGGCCAGAGTACAAATAGTTTTCAGTAATTATGGGGAAAAAAAGAAAGAAAAAAGAAAGAAATTATAGCAATTTGAAAATGCCAGAATGACCTTGAAAAACACCCCAAAGGTTACCAGGAATGGTGTCCCTCTTGTCCTTGTTTTTCCTCAGAGGATTAACCCAGTCTCTTCCTTGTTATTTATTATGTAGATAGAGCTGAAGCCCACAAGTTACTGGGACTCAGTACATACTAAACAGAATTTATGAGCTGTAATGGAAGCATCAGGTCTCTGATTAGATCCTTTACTCTTCATCATATCTCAGTATCAAAAAGAAATGCAGAGATCTGTTCTTCAGGGACAGTCATAGAGCTGGGGAAAAAAAAAAAGAATGAAAAAAAAAAGAAAAAAAGCAAAGAAAGAAAAGTTTAGTTAGGGTGGGGATATTCATTACACACCACTTGCCATTTTTTATTTCCTGGTCATAGGAATTTTGTCATCTGGTCAGAAAGTACAATGTCATAAAAGTAAGGCCTAAGTTACTATCATATTTTGGAGGTCTTTACTGAATTTATCAGCCCACATGCACCTGCTCCTTTTTTCAGGGGTTGCAGTGGCCCCGTTCAGGTGGAGCAGTAGGATTCTCCCCTGGTTCTGGGGCTCTCCAACAGAGGATTAAATTCATCTAAGATCACCCAAAAAATTGCTCACATGAAGAAACAAGTTCTACTTTGTTTCCTGGGTGTTATTCAAGGCAGGAGGACTCTTTGCTCAAGCCCCTGCAATGGGCACATGGTGTTTTCATGCAAAAGAGGCCATCTCCTTAATGATGCCAGCATCAATCTCTCATGTAAAATGTGAACACTGGCCAGCATGAAACTCTGCTTACCCAGAAAGCGAGGAAATAGATTGCAGACATGTTACTCATCTCTTCTTGTGGAGGAGTGAAGAAGATCTGTACAAAAAAACAGCCAAAATATCAAATTCAGAAGTGAGAGAAAGGAATGATCTACCATTTGATGAATGTGTAGGTGCAGGAAAGCAGTTGCCACAGGAGACACACAGGCCAGGAATAAAGGAAGATTCAAGGAGACAGAAAGATAACACAGATATCCTGAAGTATTACAGCTGTTGCAATGTTTGTTTTCAGCTGATACAGCAAATTTGAGGAGAGGGGTAATGAGGATGTGGGCAGAGTATCTGACACCTGCTTATCCCAGGACAATTCTTGGGCCCTGCTCATGAAACAATTGGCAGCAGTCTTTGAGAGAGGCTTCTAGAGCTGGAGATAAAAGCTTACAGCCCAAACTATTCAGTTCTCCCATTTTCTTTTACCCATAAAGATGGAGTAGCCAAGGCAGAGCTTGCTCCAGCCATTCCATGCTCAAGTTCATGGTGCCAAGGGCTTTTGTATAGCTGGGTAAAAGCAAAAAGCCTTCACACAGGTCCAATATCTGACAGGGCTCTTTGAATATTTATTAGTTTAACAGTTGAACTTGATGCTCTTAAAGGTCTCTTCCAACCAAAACAATTCTGGGAAACCCATAGCAGTTCTGGGGTTTGTCTGCTAGGGCTGGAGTAGTGTCTAACTAAATCCTACAGATTAACTCTCCTTTAGTTTCAAAAATTAAACAGTTAGTCACAGAAGATGATTCAGAGGGAGGAAAAAAGGAATCTGCAAATTGTATCTTCCAGGGTGCCAGGTGCCTGGTGAAACAGCTTCTCAGAGCAGGAGATCCTGAGAGAAGATCTGGGGCAAGGTGGTGAGGAGGGTGCTGAGTCTGTCAGTACCAGAGGAGAAGTTCCTTCACCAGCCTCGGATTCATCAATAAGGCTTTTTGACCCCTTTGCTCATTGTGCCCATTTTCTCATGGTGGTGGAGCATGAATCTCAAGGTTGTGTCAAATCACAAGCTAACAGAAACATTAAATGTGTGAGTTTGGTGTTCCCCCCACCACCACTTTTTCTGTATGACATCCTTCCTGATGATTGATGGGAGCTATTCTTGTTTTATCTGCTTAAAGAAGACAGAAAATACAAGAATTAACCATTACTCTTTGTGGAAGGTTAAAATGCATTTCCCCTAGAAATCTATGGAAAATTAATGTCTTGAGTCCCTAAAATGGGACATCCTGCCATAATTATGGCAATCAATCCTGCTGATTGATTGCCAACAGGCTTTGGTTCTCTTTAGCACAACAAAGCATTTCATCTGTTCAGAATAGAATTGTCAAATACCTCAGAAACATCAGCATTGCTAAATTAATCTTTTGCTGTTTCCTTTCTTCTTGTAGCTGATAGTTTCCCAGGTAGTTTTCTGAAGATTTCTTTTCACCTGCCCAGAGGCACCATGTTGTAGTGAATGAACGAACAAAAAGAGATGGTTGAACACTTCTAAAGTCAGTCAGAGGATGGATGACAACAAGGGTGACTACCAAACCCTCCTCCACCAAAACATCCTAGAAAACCCATAACCCCTAAAGTCAAACAAACTCCAGGGTATTCAGCAAAGAGGGGATTTTCCTCCCATTAAAGAGGTCACTGCTCAGCAAGACATGAAAAAATGCAGATTAAAGGACCAGGCAAATGGAAACATGATTGTCATCTGTTGAGGAAGGCCTTGAGCCAGAGGAGGATGAATTGGATGCATCTGTGTTTGGTATTAAGCAGACAGCAGTCTGAAAAAGCTAACACCACAAGGAGCAGAATCTCCTTGAGCAGAGCCCAAGGTATGGGGTGCCTCTTCCTTTTCCCAGCTTTTAGAGAGAGAAGGTTAAACATCAGTATAGATGAGAGCACTGCATTTTGGGGAGAAGGAGTCAGTTTAGTTTAAGGGTGAAAGCTGTGCCACACCATTTATCTGCAAGGAGAAAGAACACTCCTTGGCTCTGCTTCACTTACTAATAGGACACAAGCTTGCAAGGTACAAGATGCAGTTTCATTGAGCACCCCAGTTTCAGTTGGATGGGAAATGATCCTTAGTTTCCCAAGACCAAGCTCTTGGAACCCTCTTAAAAAGCTTTTCTCTAATTACTGCAAAGAAACACACATTACTTATTTTGATGATCAATTTTCAAGCCTTGTGACACTTTTCAAGCAGCTGGAGGAGAGGAAGTTTTGACCTTTTCAGCAGTATTTGATATTAGGTTTGAGAGATGGACTTTTTTTTGCTTCAGCTAATACATAGTTTCTGGAAATTGTGAGTAAGTCTCATTTTTTAGAAGTCAGCCAGGCATTTAAGAACCTGAGTTCCACTGAATATCAAAAAGATACGAGATTCCCAAATCACTATAATCCTTAAGTTTAAAGCCATACTTTATGGCTTTAACTCTACCACTTACATTCTTGGAGTTATAGCTTGCTCTGGGAGCATTCACAGCAAGACTCAGTTGCTACAGAGGCAGCAAGGAATTGTTGTGTACTTATAAATGCTACAGAATTGGGTTGTGTGTGGTCAGATTAATGCATTAAAAAAAAAAAAATTAAAAAGATTGACTCTGCATCATTTGTGTTACAATAATGATCAAGGGCAGCAGGAAATACAAAAATCACAGCTTAAGCACAAAGAACCCATAAACATCATGCAATGTACAAATAGTATTATGACATTGTTTAAACCATGGAATGCCCGTGTGAAATCTGTAGCAACTGCATTTCAACTTTTGTCCTATGTTGCTGAGTGGAAAAGGAAAAGTTTCAGTGTTTAGGTGGTAATTTTCCCTGTCCCCTGGTGAGGGAAATCGAAATGCCTGTCAGTAAGTCCACCAAGTGTACTTCCAGAGAGATGTTTTAATAGAATAAATCATTAATTTTTCAAAGTAAAAGGAACTTCAGCTGTAAGAAAACCATCTGTCTCTACCCCAGAGAGCCTAGACAGGCAAATCAGACCACAGGCCTGGAATTACAGGATATTGATCCAGTTTATATCCACAATATCCTACCGTAATTCCACAGTTTGTACTGTTGTGTCATGTCAGCCTGTGCCACTGATGCTATGGGACAGATCCTGTAGTGTTGTTTGTGCCTTCCCAGGGCAAGCTGACTGATGACATGTGGGATATTGGGATATTCTAATGCGCAGGGTTTTAGGCAGAGCTGGCAGAAGTGTGGATGTTTCAGTTCAGGGGCTGAGTACAGAGAGACAGTTGTGTTTTGTTTTCTTTTCTTTTGTTTTACCCAGCCAGCTGAGATGAAGAGGAAATGGGCAGGAAATAAGAATCATCTGAGCTCATTTTGAATCAATTAGTTTGAACTGAAATGAAATGTTCCATGAATTTAAGGGAATTAAGAAAATTATTTTAAGGTCGATTTTCAATTCAAAGCAACATTCTCAGAGTAAAAGAGAAAAATTCTTTGTTTAGCATATCTGAGTGCAGCACGTTGCTATTTTTTTTTCAATATTTTTCAAGCAGCTATATTTGCCAAATTTGTACAAGAGCCATACACAGGTTAGTCTCTCTAAACTTCCCTCTCCAATAAATTTACTGCATAGTTTACTGAAATATTTACAAGACCAAAAGCCATGGATTTATTTTCTGATGCTTGCAGTAATTATAGTTTGTAGAGAGGGAAAAAAAAAACCCTAAAAAATTGTTTATGAAGACATAAATCAGCTGTAAATTCACCGAAGCCAATGGCTTCGGATAAGTGAAAGAAAAAAAAACTAAATGGCTCTATGTTAATGCTCAGCATTCACTCACTGATTAATGTTAACTTAGAAATGAAATGATGTATCTTGGTGTTTCTTCAGGCAGAAAGTGTGAGCAGACCTTTTTGCTCCTACACTTCATTCTCTTGAGGGTCATAAAAATGCAATTTATCTCCAGAATAAACCTAACCTCTGACAAAGGAAAAAAAAAAAAAGGTCCTCTTATTTGCTTTTTTATACAAGATATTAATAGTGCTTACTAGCTGTCATCTTCAGCCTTCTGAGCAATCAATAATTATGTCTCTCTCACACACATTCAACAATAAGCATCTCTAATGAATGGCAGTAGCAAAGGTTGCTACCATTTGAGAACTCCTTAGAGAATCAATTTTAAATATTGTAATTCCATCTGCTCCCTCTCCTTACGTATTGCAGGGGAGAATTTCCCTGGCTCGTGGTGACTTGCTGGAGCTGGAGTAATGTCTTTCTTGTTATTCAGGAGAACAGTCACAGAGAGGCAAAATATATTTCAATTCCTTTCTGAAATTCTTTAATGAACATGAGTGAAGGCAACAGGAAGAAGCTGCCCCAGTGTTTTTGTAAAGGAAATAGGAATTGTGTCAAAATTAGACAATTGCCCATGGAGGTTTTCCTAATTAATATCAGTGATTTGTTCTGGATCAGCTAATGCAGTAATTGCATTGAGTCTGTGAAGCCAAAGGGATCACTGATGGCTGAGCAGGACAGAGGTGATTTTAAAATCTCAGTGAGATTTGAGTCATTTCTGCTCTTGCTGAGATCAAACTTTTCCATAGAAAGATGAGAAAGGGCAGGAGAAAGCACTGGAATGTTTGGATTGATGCCCATCCATTCAGCTTACCAGAAGGGACTGACTGCATGGACTTGTGAAGAAGATATCTGACAGTGAATGGCATTTTATGGCATTACAGATCTCGTGACACCAGCAAGTGAAAATGTTAAATCAATAAATATGAAACCAGTTCATAACTATAGGGCAATTAATAATGCTTCCTGAAATGGTGTTGTAATGGTTTTCCCTAAATGGGAAATGCGTTTGGCAAAACCACATTGTTCTCAGTAACATTTGTACTGCTTATTTTTCAGGAAAAAAGTGCATGACACTTTATTTTCTACTTTATTCCCTACCACCTCTTCCCTGCTTTGCTCTGAGGAAAACCTTCAGACACCTTTGACCAACCAAAAGCATGCAGGGCTCCCTCAAAACCATGCAGGAAAGGTTTCTGTTGTTGTCTTACAAGTAAGTACCAAGCATCCCTATTTTTCATGTCAGATGGAGCCAGTTCTAAATTAAACTTCTGAAGATTCTATTCTGAGGAAAAAAAAAAAAAAAAAAAGAATAGTCTGTGTCATCAGAGAGCAGAGAAGACAAATGCAACTGTCTGTTTTGGACTTAGAAATGGTGAAATTCTATTGAAATTCAGCTGCTCCTACAGAACTGTTAATAGGGCTGAAACTGTGCCTGTGATAAACTACACAGGGAGACCACGGGCTTGGGAGAGACACCATGAAAGAAACAACACACATTGCAGACAAGCTTGAGAAAAAGGGGTAAAAAAATCATCCAAAACATTTAGCAAATGATGTAATGGTAAATGACCATAGTCTCTCAGAATCCTGTACTTTTTCTATGGAAATAAGGATACTAAATTTCTTACACGTTTTAATGTATATTATTTAATTTTATTTTAAGCACCTGGCAGGTTAGGGCCCCTTGATAAATTAAGGTAATACATCCAGATAATGAAATTAAGACAAAGAGCAACATGATGAGGATAGAAATAAGAGTTCTTCTAAAGGGCTCTTTCACCAGAGCCACTAGCATGTTACTTGGCATTTCAAACACTCTCACTGCCATGGGCTCAAACACTGCCTGTAGGGTAACACCAGCACAGAAGATGGTGGAGGTGGTGGTGGGGATTCAGAATATTTGGCTAGCACAAGGATGACTACAGGAGGTCCTGTGGATCAGCCAGACCTCAACAAAAATGATTTATTAAGAGCTGAACCCTCAGCATTGCTTTCTTACGACAATTTAAACCCTATATTCAGAAGTATTTACTGCTTTTAACTGTGGATGCAATAAAATGAGACAGTGTAAAAAATTAAAAAAGACGTATTTCTTGCCTAAATTTTAGCATGTTTTCTGTAGTGAACTGATGGCTGTGAGATTGTCTTAGCTAAGAATTACTGGGAATGAAAAGTAAATCTCTATGCAGCTAATGCTGGGAATAATGTGTGCATATACTTTCACAGGTACCCATGTGTGCTGCTGTCATTTTTTGGACATTTTGAGATTTATGAAATGTGAAATGCAATCCTCAAATGCTGGCAATTCTCACTAAGAATAAAATTAAAGAGAAAAGCCTAAGGGAATGTTAAAGAAGAGAAAGACCTTTATGAGGGAGCACGTTCAGGAAACATAACTCATTCACCTCTTAATCCATTTTATGAACCAAGCATCCTTAAAAGTTGTTTCTGTTTTCCTGATAAATGGAGAAGAAACACCATCACAAAATTTCTGTAAGGGAGGATTTCTCAAAAAACACCATTAAATAAGATCTTCCCCACATCTGTGGTACCCGGTACCTACCCATTGCTTCATAAAACTTTTGGGGAGCTGAAGCTGTACCTGATGGGGCATGCTGCAAACGGCTTGTTTGCCACAAGTCTTGTTCTTAATATAACTGTTGTATAGCTGCAAATAAGAGGCTTATTAAAATGATAGGTTCAGTGGAGCTAAGATGGTGGATTCACTGAAAGCTGGTTAAAAAAAGCTGTTCAGAAAGTTCCCTCAGGAGACAGAAATTCAGATCAGAGACATTCAGTTCAGCTAGTGGCACTGGAATCAGTTCAAGTCATGGATCTTCCACTGCTGCTGTCTGTCTGGACATCTATGAACACAATAGTTTTCAAACTGTGAAACAGAGATAGGGACAATTCCTGCTCTCCACCTCAGTTTGTCTTGAACTTAAAAAAAAAACCAAACAACAACAAACAGAAGAATTCAGGGTCCCAGTTCCTAGTTAGGATCTCTATCTAAATATCTGCAAAGCTGAAGATTGACTCTTCAGTCATCTAAGGCATAATCTGGCTGGTATTTTATCAACAGACTCTTAAGACCATGACTCTTGGCAAGGACACTACCAAAATGTGAACACTATGGGACAGGATTTGTTTCTTTTCTGGTTTTGTCTCTATGTGCTGGTAGGTAATACCATCACATGAAGAGACCATAACTCAGTTTGTAGAGGCTGTATGCCATGGGGAAAAGAAGTGGGAAATACCCAGGATAATATCCAAGGAGAAGGCATGCTAGCCTAAAACAAAGTTACATTTCCCAGCTATTCTTGGTCAGTCACAGTGTCTGACAGGAGATGTGTAATGCAACCATTTTTGTCTCTTTAAACCAACAACTTTCAGACTTATTTTAAAAAGACCTTTCCTTGGGAATACAACCAAGAGCTCTAAACATGATATGTTTGCATCAGTTTCTAGTGAGGACATCAATTAAGGAAGGACAGTGTTATTATAATATTTAACTATAAAGCCTAACATACACATAATTCCAGTCAATCACAGTTCACTTCCAAAAATATATACTTACTGGTAAGTAGATGACTGTTTTCTTCGAAGATCTGTCTCATATATGTCCCATGCATAGCACCAGGTATTAGGCTGAACTTTGGGCCAGGTGTTCAATCTTTGAGTTCCTAAAGAAGAAAAGAGTAATTCCTAATTGGAGAAGAGTAAATTTAGATTGGATGTTAGGAACAAGTTATTTATGACGAGTGTAGTGGAAAAATGGAAGAGGATGCTCAGGGAGGTGGTTGAGGCCTCATCCCTGGAGATGTTCAAGGTGAGGCTTGAGGAGGCTCTGAGCACCCTGATCTGGGTGAGGGTGTCCCTGCTGACTGCAGGGGGTTGGACTGGATGACCTTTAGAAGTCACTTACAACCCAAATTATTCTATGATTCTGTGATTCCAAAGTTAAATGGATGAAGGAAAAACTAAATATTTCAGTGGCCACTTAAGCCCAAGGGTGCTTGAGGCACCCAGTTTTTCATATTTAGCAGAAGCTGCAGCATGTTGGATTTTGCAAACCAGAGAAAGTTAAATAGTAACATGGAAACAAATGCCTAAAGTGCTGCTCCTCTTCCCACCTCTTGTCTCTCAGCCTTCCAGTTTGAGTACAACCTCAGGTCCCAACCTCACCACCTCCTTAAATCCCTAATCCTGCAACGTTATGGATAATGTAGATAATACCTTTAATCACCAGAGTAGGTTTAGACCAGATATTAGGAAGAATTTCTTTACCAAAAGAGTGGTCAGGGACTGGGATGGGCTGGCCAGGCAGGTGGTGGAGTCACCATCCCTGGAGGTAGTAAAAACCTGTGTAGACGTGGCACTTCAGGGCATGATTTAGTGGGCTTGGTGGTTTTTTCTGGGTTGATAGTTGGAGTCAGTGATCTTAGAGGTCTTTTCCAAACCATGACAATTCTGTGACTCTGTGAATCAGCCCTCTGAAATGATCATAAAGACTTCTTTTAAAATAAGCTTATGTTAAATAATAATATCTAATACTAGAAAACTGATTCCCAGCAGGTGAAGACTTCCTGAAATAGCTACACTTTCCAAGGAAAGGAAGCCATGAGCAGAATTTTTCACTTCATCTCCAGCTCCTGGCCTGCGAGCTCTCTAAATCAATGATGTTTGTTAATCTGGCCATATCAATGTTTCATGTTCCTAGTAAAACCTACCACCCTTTAAGCCTCAAAATAGCTTGACCCAGTTAAGTGGAACGGTTCTAAAGAGGATTTCAATGTTTCTTTAAATGTGCTGCATTTTTTTTCCTTTTAACTGTTCCCGTACTTTATGTGAGAGGAGCAGAATACTGGTTTATTAGCAAGTAGATTCCCATGCTAGCTTCTTTTTATGAATAAAGAATCTCTCTTTGGAGCTATTCATATCTTGTATTTGTCCAGAAATACTTTGAATGTATTTTTTTTTTAAGTGATTTAAAGTGTAGGAAAGGAAGCTTTGCTTTGCAGATTCCTTTGCAAGCTGCTAATCAGTATTTTAATTGTACTTTTCATCGGGTTTGCAAGAGCTTACTAAAAACTGAGATAAGAGCACACTTGGGGACTGTGTGGAGTCCCAGTTGTGTGACACTTGGCAGAAAGAGAGCGGAACCCTGCAGAGCTGAGCTCAGCTCAGCAGCATCCTTTGCTTTAGTACAATCAGGAGGAGGAGAGTTAACCCATGATTTTTAGGTTTGTCTGCAAGTTATGTTTTATTGTCAGCAAACTTTCCAACCAGCCTCAGATGAGTTATAGGGGAAGACTTATTGGCACAGGTTGCCCAGAGAAGCTGTGGATGCCCCATACCTGGAGGTTTTTAAGGTCAGGATGGATGGAGCTTGGGACAACCTGGTCTGGTTGTGTCCCTGCCCTTGGCAGGGGGAATGGTATTAGATGATCTTTAAGGTCTCTTCCAACCCAACCATTCCATGATTCCATTATTCTATGTTTTAAAGCCTTGTGAATTTAGCAGAGAGGTAATCTTTAATCATATGAGAGGTGTTGGTGGGAACACTGGTGAGAAAGGGAGCAGAATGGTGGCTTGGCTGGGACTGGCTTGACACTGCTCTGCATGTACAACTCCACGTGTCCAATTAATTTAGTGCCAGCCCAGCCTACATACAGAGTTCAGAATTTTTACCTGAAATGGAAAGAAATTATTCCACATGTAATAGTAATGCTCAATTTCTTGTGCTGCTGGTGGACTCAGATTGTAGGAACACGAGGTCAAAATGAAGGGTGTGGGTGTATTGCTCTAAGTGAGCATCAAACACACTAACCTTTAGAGCATGAAAATGAGAAGCCTTGACAAAAGAGACAGAAATAGGAGGAGCAGACTGCACTTAAGCTCCACTTAATCTCTACAAATGCGAAGAAATATCACTACTGTTCATATAAAGCAAAGAAAATAATACCCAAGTGAGAATCTACACATTTCTTACCTAACAGACTATTTTTTGCTCGTCATAGCCTTCTTATGCTTGATCTTAATTGATATAAAATACTATGCAGGCAGCTGTATGTGGACAGCAAAAGGATCTTGGTTCAGTTCCAGATGTCCCTATCAAATACCATCTTGGGATCCCATCCTGAGCCCTCTGGGTGCTGGCTGAGGTGAAATTCCTACTTGCAAACAGTAAATCAAATGGCTGAACAAAGCAATGTGGGTTTTGTTGTTTTGTTTTGGGTTTTTTTTTTGAGGAAATAAATGCCCAACAAGAATTCAAGCAATGTAAATACATGACAACAACCAAGCATTTTCTGGAGTACAGTGGCACTTCTTTAAAGTCCTCCTCTCATTTTCAGGTGAGGTGACTGCCAGCCCCTGGCCACTGCTTTGCTTTTGTAATAACTCTTCACTGCCAGCTGGCAAATCCTGGTGTCTGACCCAGTCAATCCCAAGAGACCTTCAGTGAAGATACTGATGACCTATTAGCATGAGGTGCTCATGGTTGATAGGATCAAGACCCTCTGCTAGCTCACCTCACTGTTTCCTGTCCACTGTGTTAAAAAGACCACACAGAGAGAAGGCACAGCCCATGCTGCCCAGAGAGAACCAGGATTTTCAAGGTTTTTGCCCTAAGAAGGAATTTTTAGGAATGCAAGAAGGAATGTTTCCCAAATATGATAAAAGATAACCCACAAATTGAGGTTCCACATCTTGGGGTCTTCCTCTCAATTCCTTCTCTCTGACAAGTCAAAATCCTCCTGCTCAGGATTCCACCTGAAACTCTCTCTTTAAAGTCTGATCTCATCACTCATGTCTACATCGACCCATTGTGCTCTGCTTCAGGGATGCTGCACAGCACGTGCTCAAAAAGCTCTCTGCCCCTCTCTTTCATCTGTAGTTTCCCATTTATAGTTTATTGGCATTGCAGAACTGACTTAATTATTGATAGAAACTTGAAAATTTAATGACCTTTGCCAGCTCCTCCCTTAAGAAATTCCTTGAATTTTTTTTTTTTTTTTAATGTCCTAGAGATATGCTTGAACAGTGCTTAACATGAAACCATCTTCCAGACAGATCACATAGACTCTTTGTTTCTCGTCAGACCTAATGAAGAGGCTCTGAAACTGAAACCCTGAAACCTGGACCATTTTTCTCCAAAGATGTCCAGAAATAATAATCTCTTTCCCTAAAAGCCTTGATTTCCTCAGACCACTCTGACCAAACAGTGAGGTATAATCCAGGTAATGCTGGGGCTCTGAGCTGTCTTGGAGAGGTGGCTCTCTGGGCAGAGAAACATTTGCAGGGTCCTATTTAGTCTTCAATACAAGACAGGAGTAGAAAGACAGCTTCATTACCCTCCTCAGCCTACAACACTCACCTGCAGACCTTTGGAAAATACTCCAGGTGCCTTTTGTCTCTTAGGATATTCAGTCAGATTAAGGTGAACTGGTCAATGGTTTAAAACGCACCGATTTCTTCTCAAGACAACCCCCACAATGACCTTTACTTTTAATATTTCAGTTTGCTGTGGGCATTAGCAGCAAATTATTTCCTCTCACTGCACAACAGTCCTTCACTCCCTTAACTCTCCTTTATGCCTTCTCTTACCTTGCTCTGGCAATGAAGAGGGAAGTGCTGGCACAAGGCAGCCTGACAAGCTGTCGGATTTTTAAATTTCATGCTTAAAAGTGGTAAGTGGAGGCTGAAAGAATGATTTCCACTGGCTGAAAGAACAGAACTGAAATGAAACCACACTGATAAGCCCTCCATCAGAAACAATCCAAAAAGGATTATTTTCAACCACACATCAAGCTTGACCTTCAGCTTGGCAAACTGCATAATCCTTTCTCCTCCAGCATTCGCTTCTCTGTATCACTTGCCCAGGGACGTGCATTTCACAGTGTTCAAAATACCCTCCCATCTCCATCAAGGGATCCTGCCAAACCTCTGCCCGCTCTCTTCTCAGAAACATGAGTGGTCCCAGGGTGCAAAGGAGCTGTTTCTTGCCTCCTGAAATAAGCAGAATTACTTCCAAATGTTGTCACGCTGTTCTTCTGCTTTTCAAAGCAGATTTGTTCCTCCCAGCCACATGCTTCTAGTATGGGCAGATGTCCTAAGAATGAAAATCAAGAAGTACTATCTGTGAAACCAAGTTTCTCCAGATTTGCAGCCCGTTCCTCTTACACCATCCCACTAAAACCCACCACAGCCAAGCCAGATGTTCAAGTCCTCCCCACCATCTCACTAAAACCCACCACAGCTAAGCCAGATGTTCAAGTCCTCCCCACCAGCCCCAAGACTGTGAGAACACTGGTTGATATGGAGTTACACACACACCAACTGGGAAGTCAGTCACTGAAAATAAAGTATAAAGCTGAGCTGTTCCTGCTTCTTTCTTAGTGGCCATTAATCTGGGTTTCTCACATCCAGCCAGGTGCTGATTTTCACAATGCTTAAAAGAATTTATCTGTTAAGCTTCAAGATGCTCTCTCAAACTCAGCTTCTTTACATTAAAAAAATTATTGGACTGAAGACTGACAGACATGTGGAGAGATGAACAACCAAGAGTCTGAGTTTGCTTAAGGAATCATCTGAAATACTCATTTAACTCTGGATCCCCCAAATCTCTTGAATTTACCTGGTTCTAGATAATGAGAAAGTCTGAAATTTTAAGATGTCTGAACAACTCCAAGTGGAAGCCAACAGTTTCTAATACATTTGGGATTGTGTGGTTGGCAATATTCTCACCCATGCATCGATGACCCTTTGCTGGAGGGGGAGAGGGAAGGGAAATTCTCTGAAGTGAAAAATGGAAGGAAAATGCCATATGAACTTTTAGAGTCAGGAAAGACTTCAAGTGATAAATGGCACTGAGCAGGCCAGTTCCTTCACGATTGGGCACATATAACAGGGATGCTCTTCATGTATTTGATTTCTCTGAGAAATTGTCCTCGGCTTCAATAAAAGCAGGACCAAACCCTACCCATATAGCACTCAGCCTGGGAGAAAGCATTATCTTGTGTTCTGAAAAAGACTCACTTCTAAATCTTGTATAAGTTTCATATGTGGACCACTGGAGTAACAAGATGGGGAGAATACACCAAATGCCAAAGCTCTGGAAAAGATGCCATGCTGTAAATTGATCACAGAAATAAATAAGGACCAGAAGTGTGTGTGCAGAAATGCAAAGCAAAGCAGAGATGATCATGATACAGCAAGACTGTCCACTTCATTATTCTGCTGGAGAAGTTAAATCTGCACTGACTATCTTTGCCTTCAAACAGCAACTCAAAAAACACCCTTCCAAAGCTAGAGAGTTTTGTAAAGTATGTGCTATTCAGAGCCACCAGTTTCTACTTCTTGGATGAAATGAAGAGGATTGGTGTTTCTTCCTATTCCTATTTTGGTTTGGTTTTCATTCTTCCCAATTTTAGCTCTGCTAAGCACAGTCAGCTGGGAAAAAATTATGTTGCTGCGAATTGCCTCACACCTAGGAGTGCCTGAGCTGCAATGGTAATTGCTTCTTCTCACATTGTTGTCTTGAAAAAGGCTTTTTTTTTTTATTTATTTTTTTTCCTCTTTTCTCCCTTTTTTCCCCTGGTGGTTATTGTATTCTGTGTACTGCTGCAATTACTGAGCTGTTCAGCCTTGAATGGTAGACTATTAGATCCAAATCCTACTTACAGATGATTTAAATCAGAGAGTCTGAAAGTTGCAGTTTGTTCTCACGATTGAGCTGTCATCAGAACTTTCAAGTCAGTTTGGTTTAAATTTAGGCAACTTGGTACAAGTAGCACGTGCAAGTGATGGCAGGCTGCCCATCTTGATATCAAAAGGAGTAATTATCAGAGCTAACTTAGATCCCTCTAATTCTGGTAGGCAGAAAATACTATAGGGGAAGACTGTGAACTGCCTTTCCCTGCTTAACAGCTCAGGAAGGGCTGGAAGAACTTGCCTGGAAGAACAGAAGGGAACTGGATCTATCCATCCCTCATCCACAGCATGACAACAAAAGGCATAAAACCAGAGGACCTACCAAGGGCTAAGGAAGAAAACAAGAAAGCAAAGGCAGTGCAGAGAGGAACCACAGCACTCACACAAACACCAGAAGCACCAACATCCCCTCACCTTCTTCCTCCTCCTCGTGCTAATCGTGGAGGAAATCTGTAAGTGCAATATGTTAGCACAAATATACACATAAAAATACTGGAATATCTAGGTGTATGTTAATAGCTATGTATTTCTATTTTTATTTATATTTTATATTATATTATAGCTATATATTTAGTTAGTGGAATACATACACATAATGTGAATTCCCCTAGCAACTGGGCTTAGAGACTGAGTCTATCCAGCTTCTAGGCCCTGGATCTCAGCCTCTCCAGTTGCTGGCACCTGGACCTAGAAGCCACCAAGGTTTGCAGCCCCAGTTCAGCTGCTGGTACATGGTCACTCACTGGCTCTCCAGTCACTGGCTCAGACCTACAGCCCCCTCCCCCCCAGTAGTCAAATTGCAGGCCCTGTGGTCCCTCTGATATTTGTCCCCTGGGCCACGGTCTCTCTCGTGCCCAGCTCCTGGATCTCCTAACCTGGGCTTCAGCTCCTTATTGAGCTTTTGTGTTTGTGGTGAGGAATCCTTGATGACACAACCTAACAGTAAAGTTCTGTTTGGCTGTGTGGCTTCCAACCCAACAACCAGAAGTCAGGGACAATAAGAAGCAGAGGATGTTAACTCAGGTTCAACACCAAGTTCCTGACTACAAATGCATGGTTCACTCCTGCCTGCATAATGCTACAGAGAGAAGGTCTCAGAACAGGATTAGTTGCTCCTCAAGGGGATGGACATCCATGGGGCTACACATTCTGAAGCTCCTTAGCTTTGTCTTTACACAGCACTGAGCAGTCTTGATCTGAACACAGCTCATGGTGTTATGACCATGCCCACGCTGGTACCAGACATTGCCATAATAGAAGGCTGATGCGTTCTTTTTTTCCTAGGATCTCCTCCTCCATTCAGACACAGTGATGGAAAATGTCATGAGGCAACATGAAAGCAGGGATTATATCCCCAATCCTCCCAAAACTGGCTGTCAGCATGCATGAATTTTACTCTGTAATCAGTGCATGCCTCAGCTCTAGCTGTGCCATGATGGAAGGGGAGAATGGAAGTTTCATTTTTGTTCATGTCACAAAAATTTTCATAGACTTGTAGAATAGTTTTGGTTGGAAAAGACCTTTTAGATCATCAGGTCCAACCTGCCAAGCCAACCACTAAATCATGTCCTTCAGTACCACATCTACACATTTTTAAAGTACCTCCAGGGCCAGTGACTCCACCACTGCCCTAGGCAGCCTGTTCTACTGCCTGACAACCCTTTTAGTGAAGAGATTTTTCCTAGTATCCAATCTAAATCTCCCCTGGAACAATTGGAGGCCATTTCTTCTTGTCCTATCAAGGTAGGTCCAGGCACAGGGCCTGCTTGGACATCTGCTGATGGTTATCTGTACACATTGCCACAACCTGAGGAGTCTCAAGTTAGGTGGGATTTTGACCAGTGCATTGAGCTGGGACCTAAACCAGTGAAGTATGGGGTTCCTTCTGCTCCAGGTACCCAACAGCTGGCTGCACAGCTGGGGATGTCAGGAAGGATTGACTTTAGAGTGGGACAGAATTTCCTCCCTGGTTTGTCTGAAGGGCCAAGTCTTTTTATGCAACCTTGTGTGAATCCCATCAGTAATTTATGGATTTTTCTGCTATCTTGCAAATTAGTTATTAGTCCCTAGCTATGGCCTGAGGTAAGGCTGTCACTGCTCTGAAAAGGTGAATATTTGGCATTTATTTGGATGACACAATGTCCCTGACAATGCCTCTGAAGAGCCAGTAAAACCTGTGCAGACACCAGCTATGTCACCAGGCTGCTGTCTGTCCTAGACAGACAAGACTCAACTCCTTCCACTCCTCAGTCTGGCAGAGTTCTGAGCAGCTTGTAGGATGGAGACCCTAAATTTGTAGTCCTTCATATATTGCTGCAGAAAGGCTCTCAGATTCAGTGGCTATTCAACATGGCAGGCTGCTATTTGCCCACCATTTGTTTCTATGAAGGGAGAAGAATAATTACCACAAAGGCCAGCAGCAAGGTAGTGTGTATATTCTCCAGGCATTTGTCAGTTGTAAGGGTTGCCAGAAATACCCCCACCTCTCCATCTGTCACTAACAGCATTTTAAGAATGGGACTGTATCCCTTATCCCAAGAAGGCCATCGGAGGGGAAAATGACCTCTGGGGTAGAAAGGTTTTAAAAGCTTTGTCTTAAACACTGAAAGTACAGCCAGCTCAGCATTTCATACTTGGCTTTGTGCTTCAAAGCAGCCCACCCTGGCAGGGACTCTATTTCATATTGTCTGTTCCTGATGTTTGAGGTTTAGCAGAGTTCTTTGCATCAGGCCCTGCACCAGGTTTTTATCAATCCTCAATTTGCTTGCTGTGCCATATGCTGACAGTTAATTAAAAACAAGTGGTCCACAGAGGACAGAACATCTCAAGAAGCCATGAAGACACATTTTATAAGAAATCCACAGCATGGGAGGTGCCAATTTTCTGCCTGGACAGCACATGCTTGTGGAACCCTCATCACAGGACTGTATTATAGTACCTCAATGTCATCTGCTTGTCTCTTCCTGCAGCATAACTAAGGGGAACAGTGAAAAAGTGCTTGAATTACATGTCAGCAGTCACACAGATGGTCTTTGTCAAACCACAAGCTGTCCACAGTGTGTTTCCCTCTCACCTGCTCCATGGAAGAGAGACAGCAATGATGATACAGCTATAAAGAGGTTCTTGCTTTAATTCAGTGTAACATATGAGCTCAGCCTCCTCACTGCACACAGCACAGATGGGAAACATGGTACAGCCTTCCTGCTCAAAAAGGTATTTCTAAGCAAGGGGAAAATAACCTGATGCAAATTCCACGTGAGAAATCAATAGATTTTATAAAGTCAACAAATAAAAATAAATGGCGTGTCAAGAAGAGCAGCCCAGCTCATGTAAAGCATCTCCACCAAAGTCCCTGGAATCATAAAAGAAATCTAGGCAGGGTCTCTTTTTAGAAGGATGTGTACCAATAGAACAAGGGGTAAAGGTTTTAAACTGTAAGAGGATAGATTTAGGTTAGACATTAGAAAGAAATTTTTTGCTATGAGTGTGATGAGACACCAGCACTCATTTCCCAGAGACAATGTGGATGCCTCATCCCTGGAAGTGTTCAAGGCCAGGTTGGATGGGGCTTGGAGCAAGCTGGTTTGGTGGGAAGTATCCCTGCCCATGCAGGGGGTTGGAAGGAGATGATCTTTATGGACTCTTCCAACCCCAACCATTCTATGGTCCTGTCATTCTGCCATTATTCAGTACATGTAAATTCAGTTTAGGTACAAGTAGAAACAGGATAAACAGGTGTAAGCCAGAGGCTGAAGGATGTTAGCGAAATTTCTGGCACATAGACAGGAGACTGACCTCGTTGTTGGGGTATGAACACTCCAACCTCTATCCAATCTGGCTTTGTCCATCCAGGTCATAAGACCAGGCAGAATTTTCTTTCAGTGTTTCCTCTTGCTGCATGGTTTGCTGCTGATCACAGCAAACATTCTTCACTACTTGCCCAATTTAACACTTCCAGCCAACCTGTGGAGACAAGAGCAAGCCAAGGAGAGCCAAATCCAAATTAGGCTGTGCTGTGTCAGGAACCTAGGGCAGCACATTTGACTACATCCTTGCTGCTGTTACAGCTTAATCCTTTACTCTACAAATATTCTGGATATGGGAATAAGTAGGGTAATCACTTTTTTTTTTTTTTTTTTTTTCTTTTTGCAAGTCTTGATTTTAGAGGACTTGAGTGTGGTTCCCAACACTTGTCTCCCTGTGCCTATCTATCTGCTCTGGAGCCTCCCCAGGGTCCCTTCATGCCAATTCATATGTGATGGACCAATAATCATATTATATACAATATACATGTGTTCAGATACATGCACCAAAAGCCTCCCATGAAGATGCCAAGATTTCTCATGAGAGGGGAACAGAACCAACATAATTGCATGGCTTGCAATCTGAACCAGTTACAAGGTTGTGACTGGGGTCTTTTAATCATTAGATGTTTTTGTATCAAGGATAAGGTAGGCAAGGAGAGAAAAGAAAAACACTAAGGGCAGATGCAAAAGACACATATGTTACAGGTCCATAAGCTGAAAGGCAAAACATAGAGTGGCCAGGGTTGGATGGGACCTCAAAGTTCCAACCCCCCCTGCCATGGGCAGGGACACCTCCCACCAGACCAGGTTGTTCAAAGCCCAATCCAATCTGGCTTTGAACACTTCCAGGGAGGGGGCAGCCACAATTTTCCTGGGAAACCTGTGCCAGTGTCTCACCACCCTCACAGGAAAGAATCCCTTCCTCATGTCTAACCCAGTTTTCTCCTCTCCAAGTTTTAAAACATTTGAAACATCAGCCATGGTGTATCTGTAGGGAAGCACAACGCAGTGCTAGGAACCCTAAACTCTGTTTTTTATGTGCTGATAGACCTCTTAGTCAATAAACACAAGAGGAAAAGCAGCAAAGAGTTCCTGAGTGACCAAAGCCCAAAGGATTGGGAGGACACAGGATCTGTCTGGTGTGTGTTGTTCTGAGATGGGTGCAAAATCAGGGGCTGAGTGAGGGATGACCCACCAGCTGCTAACTTCAGGGAAGCACACAGATCTAGATCTGACTCTGGAAGCAGTGTTAGCCCTGAACAAACGAAAAACCTAAGCACACTGCTGAAAGCACAGCAGTCTGTGTTAGTTTATTGTATTCTCTCCCTCTGCCAACAGCAGTCTTGCTTCTGGCCACAAATGTGTTAGGCTCTAGGGAACAGGTAGCTCATGCAAAAGAAACCATGACAGCACTGAGATATCAATCATTGCTGTATTCATCACTCTTTGGTCTTAAGTAGTCCCAGAGGACCTTATGCTCCTTGCATCAATCCCTCCAATCCCATTGGAACAGCCACCTTTTGGGAGGAAGAGCTCTTGGGGATTTCAGTGCCCATGAAGCAGAGAAAAATACATCATGACAGCAATAGTGTGATGTCAGCCCTGACAGTGTCTTCTCCTCCAGCCTCACTGATGTGGGCTGTTCCTGGCCACACCACAGCCATAAGGATGTGTTGGAAAGATTCATTCCTCCTCCTTGGCACTGGTGTAGTGAGAAGGAAAATGAGGGAGGCGAGCATGCAGCTGATGTAAGTGAGCTGGGAGAGCAATTAGCTCTATTTTGACATCAATACCCTGCTGCTCAGTGCAAACACTTTGCTGAGGTAATTTTCCATTGCTCTGCAGATGCAGGCACCATCCAAAGGCAGATTCTTACCCCAGTGTCCTTCAGAGCTGCCTGAATCTGTAATTATGGGGAGGATGAACTGACACCAAGATAACACTGGTGTCCTTAAGAATATAATCCAGTCTGAGCCATCCCATGGGATGCACCATGCTGCCTTCCCTCCCTACCTCACAGACGGGCAAGGACTCTCATAATTTCTCATTTATTATCTTTTCAAGAAAAGAGGTACCTGCTGAGAATGCTGGACCTAAAATCAGCAGGCTACAGGAGAAACACATTGCCCATGCTGTCAGCACCTAAAATAGTCTGGATGGGATTTTATGTATTGGCACAAACTGCTTAAAAATTTGTATGTATAGTCACACACAGCATATGCACATTCACCATGCCCAACCCAGCAACCTGAGGATACATGTGTATTTATAGAATCATAGAATCATAGAATTGGCTGGGTTGGAAGGGACCTCAGAGATCATCAAGTCCAAAATGCATTTAGAAATGCATTTAGAAACCATTTGGAAAGTTCAGTTTTGGTTTTCTTATTGTTCTTACACACAATTGGAGCTACAGGAGGCCATGTCCTTCTACAACTTGAGAAGATGCACATCAGCTCCAGATGTAAATCTGATGTGCCCCTCTACTCAACACTGGTGAGACCAAACCTCAAGTACTGTGTGGAGTTCTGTGCCCCTCACACCAAGAAAGATACTGAGCTCCTGGAGCAAGTTCAGAGAAGGGAAACCAAGCTGGTGAAGGGTCTGGAGCACAGGTCTGATGAGGAGAGGCTGAGAGAATTGGGAATGTTTAGTTTGGAAGGAGGAGGCTGAGGGGAGACCTTATTGCTCTTAATAAATCTGAAAGGAGGTGGTAGGGAGGTGGGTGTTGTCCTTCTCTCAAGTGACTAATGATAGGACTAGAGGAAATGGCCTGAAGTTTTCCCAAGGGAGTTTTAGACTAGATATTAGGAAGAATTTCTTTACTGAGAGAGTATTCAGGCATTGGAACAGAGTGTCCAGGGAAGTGGTGGAATCACCAATCCCTCAGAGTATTTAAAAACATGTATATGAGGCACTTCAGGGCATGATTTAGTGGGCATGGTGATACAGATATTGCTGGATATTATTTTTTTTTTTTATTTTTGGTGGATGTTGGTGGTTGGATATGGTGATCTTAGAAGTCTTTTCCAACTGTGGCAATTCTGTGACTCTGTGATGTATAACCTGGACTCACAGACACCCTGCAATACTGAAAGAAGTAGCAGGGAGCAGAGCTGCAAGCTTGGCTGTGTATCATTTGGTGTCATGGGTTCAGCAAGGGAGCTCCAGTTTGGTGAATAATGTGCATAGCAAGGACTCACAGGCTCACAGCCCCCTCCTAGCTCAGCTCCATGGTCTGCCCTGGATGCTTCTCTATAATCCCAATGAAACACACTGGAAACTGCAAGCCAGAAATGTCTTATGAGTGAGTTTTTCTTGGAGTGGTTCAGGAACTGTTACGCCTGCTCCATGGCTTTTTTTTTTTTTTTCCTTATTCACATTTGGAAAGTAATATTTCAAATTTCCTTCTGAAATAAAAGTGATTTAAATGATGAAATACACAACACCTTTGAGACATCTGCCCCATGATATGCACTTCATTGCATCTCTCCCATCATGCTAAATCCCTGCTCCAGTGTTTGTGTGCTTTAGATTTGATGTTTAAGACCCAGCCTCCTCTCCCCAGCCTCCCTCAAGTGCCAGAGAAGGAAGAGGATTTCCCCCAACACATAACTCAGAGCTGGGGTCCCACAGAAGTTGCCTGCTGCTCCACTGACTACAGAGGCAAGTTAAGGAGAAGAACTTTCCAGATTGCATGACAAGCTACCACCTACCCACCACATGTTACTACTTCACACCATGATATTCTCATCAGAATATCACAAGTGGAGTGGAACAGTTGAGCCATATTGCTGCAGCACATCTGAGTTTAAACAGATGCATTTTTGCCAGGAAACTTTTTTTTTGGGGGGGGACATACATGTTCCAATCACTTTTTATTTCATCCTGTCTCACTGAGTTTTAGTTTAGTTGCCTTCTGGGATTGACACTTTTCAAAAATCTTTTAAAAGGAGATAAATCTCTTGCAGTTGGTTCTGAAACTGAAACAAGAAATAACTTCAAGGTGGCTTTAGATTTGGAGAACTTAAAAAAAATGATTGATTACTACAGAGAAGACTTTTACTGTGAAGGATAGGATTTGTGAACTCAGAAGGCACCTATGTTTCTTCCTTCAATACATATAACCTTCAATAACATTTTAATGGCTTGATATTTGCTGAAAGACTATCAACTGACAGAGTTACATGTATTCCAAAGGGTCTCCTTAGAATGCATTCATTGCCTACACAGTTTTAATGAGGCTATAACCATGGTATCTCTGTGCTCTACTCCTGCAATCTGGATTAGTAACAGGATTGTCTGACATCAGAAAGGCCACTGGGGTATTTTTGTTTAAATCACTCCTCCTTAATGGGATGGGCAGCAAGAAAAGCTGACAGACTGGAGATAACCAAACTTTTCAGAGAATCTATCAGTGCTGAGTCCCAGGGCAGCATGCTGTTATCTCCATCCCCTCCTCACAAGAGTACTCTCCATTGCTGACCCCACAGACATTCTCAGGCCTGAGAAACAGGAATTCATCATGAAAACAAATTTGCTGGAAAAATCTCTGCCCACATTTTCTTAAACTGGCACATGCTAATAGAGCAGGGCTAAAAAAAAACCTGAGAACACACAACACACTTTTTTTTTTTATCATCTCATTGAAATAACCCAAAACCTACAGGTTCCCTGTAGCATGTAATGACATGCTGTCCTCTAGCAGTCAGGCCTGGTGTCAACTATAAGCATCTTCTGTCTACACCCAGAAATGACAGAGCCACAGCTCTGGGTATGACCAGCTTTTCAGCAAAAAGGATGGTTGTGGCTCTTCCACTAAAAATTCATGCATGAGTTTTTCCAAAGAGTCTATGAACCAAGTAAGAAATCTGTTTTATCCCTGGATAAAGACACACTGTTTACCAACAGCCAGGATCTGAGATGGCTTCTTGCAGTTCTCCAGGTAAAGAAAGCTGTAGTGGCTCTTACTTGTAATCATTTAGATAAGGGCACTTGTTGGCATGAGGGAGATGTGGTCACTACTGATCAAACTAACAGCAAGTGTTGCAGAGACAACACCACAACTGGAAGACCAGATTCTCCCCAAACCAAAATTCACCTTCAGGTAACCGAAATACTCCTCTCCCCTTGTCACACAGCCACAGATTAACACAAAACCAGTTGATGTGGAAATACCTTGCACTGAGTCTACTTCTTCCTGTTTTAAGAAGGGAAGAGGCACATGGGCACCCTGCCATCCATCCCCATGGCTGAGATCTGCCCAGACAGCACACAATCACTGTGCCTTTTCCTTCCACAAATGGGGATCCATGCCAGATACCCAGGAGCTATACTTAACACATCACTCCTAGAAGGTTGGTATGTGCAAAACCATCTGGGTCTGGTGTGATCACTGCCAGAAGCCTGACACTTCACTGAAGTGCCAAGAGCAAGCACGTTGCCCAAACCATGATTAATTTTACAGCCAATCAGTTTTCAATATAATTCTTTCCCGCTGAACTGTAATTTATTTGTGAATACAACCACTTCATTTCACTGAATGGCTTTTTAATACCTCTAATGATAAAAAAAAATTAATTTTACCACGTCACCCCTCATTGTCAGCTCAAAAGTGGATTATGCTACTTTGGGTTTAAAGCCTCCAGGGCCTAAGTGTGGATATGTGATAAGGACCAGCCAGTCCACCTGAACAATACAGATTTACTACAATAAGGAAAGAGAATTATGTCTCTGTATGCTTTGAGTTCTCCGTCAGACTGAGGACATTTTTTTGCCACAGCATCCAGCAGTGACAAGCACCAGAGAGCTGGAAATTAAGCATACAGTAATAATAATCACAGTGTAATGGCCTCCTGGCTGGGTTGAGCATCTGTTTTGCTTTCAGCTCAGCTAGAGACAACTCTCTGCTCTTAAGCAGAAATCATTTGACTAAATAAAGGCATCTCTAAGGGAGCAGTGCCCCTGATCAAGTCCTCCTGGGCTCCCTGAACAGCAGTCTAGGGCCTGGTTGCCAATCCTTGTGTCCAGGGAATCTTGCTGCATCTCCTTTGGCATTTTCCCACATCCCCCAGAGCACCCCCTTGGTGAGGCAGCTCCTGGCCTGGCCCCAAGTAGAGTAAGTGGGGGTTTCCTTAGACTTCCATCCCATTCCAGATGTGGCAGTGATGTGAGAGAGCTCTTTGATATCTCTTGTGTGGCCAGGGACAAATCTTTCTCAATCCTGGAGCCTGTGCTGTGGTCAGATAAACCCAGAATAGGCACCATGTATCTGGAAACTGCAGATAAGAGAGTGACCCTGATGCCTTAGAAAGCCCTGCTCAGCCTTCATGCAGATATTCTGATCTTTTCTCAACCAACCCATGCTATAGATACTCTGTTTTTTCCCAGAGTGGCCCATCCATGCCTTTTCCACCTGTTCCTCTATCAAATTTTTTCTTTAGTCACTGTTTCTCACCTTGGGTAGATGGTCCCCCAGGAGCAGGCTGCTGATGGATTCTATTTCCAACAATGAAGAGGAGGCATTGTCCACTGCTCCTTCTCACCCATTCCTGGCTGGTAGTGGTATTAGACTCAAGGGACACCAAATCTGGGTTAGATCAGGCTCTCTGATGGGGTGGCTCACTTGATGGTGGATGGGAAGTTTCAGTGAATATAAACATACAGTTACATGATCTGCCCTTTGCCAAAAAACACATCTCAGCTTATATTCAAGTAGATATCTAAAAGAAGTCAGCTAAATATTGCTCTAAAGGTTTCTTCTGCCCACTCAACTCTAGAAGAAGCTTTTTTTTTTTTTTTTTTTTGCAAGGGGACTCTGGGTTTCCTGTAAACCTCAACATCAGAGAGAGCCCAGGGCCCACATCCATGGTTGGTAAGAACTAAGACTGCAAGCTGCTTACAAGGATGGAATGGCATAAGCCCTGCTCCTTCCTCTGGGGAATGCTGGGTGTGAGAACAAGTTTTCATTAAATCAAAACATCCAAACAACTGTTGGACAGCAATTTTCCATAGCAAGGCTGGGCTGAGTTTTGAACATTGCTAGTTAAATTACTAAGCACATCAGGTCATTTCTTCTTGCAGCTTTTTGACTGCAATATATGCCACTGAAAAATCAATTTGTAAGTAGCAAATTTTTAAAGTCACTTACTGCCATCATGAAAAAGATGTTTCATTATTCTCAGGAAGGTTTTGTGCATTTTACCTCTGTGATTACACTGAAATGCCATGTATGCAGGGTGTGCTGAGACACATAATGATGGAGGACAAAGGCTCTCCAGCAGCTTCCTTAAAAGCAAACCCACTTAAAAATGTGATTACCTTTCAATATAGCACAGTAAGATGAATACTTGTAGAAAGTGAGGCAAAACTAATGTACAAGCACTTCAGCAGAGAACTTGTGATCCACATAATGGAGTCCTTCACATAACTCCTGCTCAAATTGGCCAAATGTCAGTCTTATATTATGATGTGAAAAACACAGATGAAGGGTTGCACAGAAAGCACTGGCAACAGATCAGGGTTTAAGTGGTGTCATGGAACTATATAACCACTGCAGAACAACTAGTTTTCTTTGTTAAGTCCAAGGTGATAGGCAGAATCAGAAAGAGCATGAGGAGCAGAAAAATTAACTGGGATTTACCTACCACGTGTGTAGCTTCAATCCCAAGTGCACCAGGTGCTCCTAACAGACTGTTTACCAAAACAGCTCCAGTATTCCACAAAGTTTGTGGCTTTTCCACCAGGATGGCAGAATAAGTGAAGCACAGCATTGGGTTACCTCTGACCAGCACTTTTGTCAGTGTCCCTGACTGCTCCTCCAGGACTCCACTGCTACGTTAGTGGAGGTCATGGACTGGGAGGATGAAAATTTGGGGGCACCAGACTTCATTACCAAGTCAAGAATTTAGGAATATAAAGGATATCTGGAAAGCTCCAACAAGAAGGCAGAGGAGGACTGTGCTGACAGCAGCCACTGGGTCACTGGCAGAAAGAACTGCTGAGAGGAAAGGAAGAGAACCAGTGAGACCCATCATAAGCTGCATGGGTTTAGGGAAGAGGAAGCCATAAAGACTTGTACATTCTCTTCCCTCACTTTAACATTTGTCTCCCATTGCTTTATTCCTCAGCTCAATTAAATTAACTCTTGGGTTGTATCAGTATGTAAGCAAATGGGATCACACAGAGGAAAGGTCTAACTGATGAGCTATGCAAGAAAACTACTGTCAGGTGGATAGAGGTGACTAATTGACTATGTAATTAGCCCAGATGTGAAAAATTGAAGTACTTCAGTGCTTCACGTTCTTGTTTGAATTCAAGAAATATGAAGTAGAATGAGTTCTAGTTTGTTCAGCAGTGAAGATCTTAGAAGGAATGTGTGTTTAGCAGGGAATGAGCTTTTACCAGGGATATTCCATCTACCACTCAACCTTTTTGAGTATTCATCTAGAACCTGAGTTCTACATCATAGCAGAATTCAGTTGCTTGAACACTTGGTGTCATGAGAGATTAGGTGAGGTATCCCAACATTTTCTACAGACGAGTTGTTCAAGTGTCCCATGGGTCCTGTTGGACACCTGGGAGCTCAGTGCAATGTTTCGGATGTCTCAAATATTAGATGTCTTTTCATACTTTCATCTAGAGCCTTGGTGTTGTGTCCATGGACGACAACAGGTGGAAAGCTCTTAGTTATGTTTTTGAAATATTTAAAATTAATATGAAAGGTGTGGGACAGTCCAGCACAGTATTGATGTAACTCTTGGAGGCAACACCAGAGGGACAGACCATGAGAACAGCATGTACTGCCTTTCTGTGGAGCACAAGTGGAAAAATCCAAATCCCCTTTTATACCTTTCTTTAATGTTTTGCATTTATTCTTGTAACACAAAACACAGTCTTTAAAAAGTTTCTCTGTTATCATGCCAGTACTTGCAAAACTGGGATGAATTCTATGCTAGGAATTGCAATTGTGGTCCTACTGAATGACAAATAAAGACATGTCCCTCTGTACATCTTCTTTCATGTACCTATAAAAAAATACTGGCTGAAAGATTAGCACTTTTTAATACTTTTTTTTGGTCTTGCCTCAACTCACAAGCACTTTGGGAAAAGCAAATGAAACATACTTTTCAAGACAGAGACTACAAAAAACCCACCACTCCCATTCCTCTTCAAAACCACAAGGATATCATGCAGACAAAGCTAAATATTTTGTTTGTTTGCTTGTTTGTTTCTACCTATAAAGGAAAAGACAGAATGTCTCGGAGGTCCAGTAAGGACTTTTATATGGAGCAAAAGAGAGCTGGAGTGCAGTGATGCAATGGAAGCAGGGAAGATTAGATCAGCAGCTGGTAGCACAGGAACACCTCTGGTGACTGGCAAGACAAATGCAAATCTGATTACTCTGACCTTTGATTTCCTAAGAGATGACCAAGCAGGACCCAGGAGACTTTCTGTGCTAACTAGATGACTTGCTTTTTTTCTAGATTATCACTTTTTAAGCTTAGGGCTCCCAAGGCAGTACCCACAGGCATACTGGCTTTGTGATTTACGGCAGGAGATGACACTTGCCAGGTTGGGAAAAAGGCTCTTTCCAAATCTCTGTGTGACTCCCAGTTTTATAGAGCTGAAGTAAAGTTGCTCCAGCTTCAGTTGCTTTGTGTTTTAGTTATCATTGGGTTTTATGACTGCAGACTCTTTTCCCATTTACCAACTGCTCTGCCTGGAATGCAGCACTGGGTGACTTATTACGGGCAGGACAACTCCTCTGCAACTGATGATGGGGTGTTTGCCCAGAGATGGAGGGTTGTGAGTGAGCTGAATGAGGTCCAGCTGTGTCCCTGGATCAAACTAGTCCCTGTCTTTGGAGGGATAATTTTTTTTTTTCCTGAAGTATGTAGAACTATGGGAGCTTCTCTCAGAGCTGACCTCTAAGGCTTTTCTTCTCAGTTCTGAAATAAGTGCCCATTCCATCGTTCACATCTTGGCAGACAGCAAAGGAGGGACAGATGAGCCACTCCCCTGGTGGCATTAAGCCCTCTGATGGCAACCCAGAAGATTCAGGTTGTGTTTCCAACCCTGCATTGTGCAATGCACAACGTGTGTGTTGTGAGCTGCTCAAAGCAATGTTTTGGCATTGCTTCCAAAATCCAATTAACTCAGCCTGATCCCAGGCTACATTTACCCATATGATCCAGGGATGTCTCTTCCCCAGCTGTACCTGGAGCTGACACTGACAGATATCAGGATCTCCAGCTGATGGATGAAAGTTGGTGGGGAATCAAGCAGAATTATTCCCCCATCACTTCCTCGTGCTGGTGTACATAAGCTGTAATTCTAATGAGACCAAATTTTCCTTTCAAGAAAAGGGCATTGCTCTAAGCCAGTCCCACTGTACTGATTAGTTTCAAACAACTGGATAATGCTGAACTCCTTTTCCAATCAACTCTTCCCCAGCTATATCAGCACATGCACAGCCTTTGCTGCTGAGTTGTTTTTTTTCCCCTTTAATTGGCCTACCTAGGGGTTGAGTAAGCTTTCTTCTTCTATTTCCTGTGTTCAAATTCTGCTGGGGGTGAAAAGCAATCATTTTCCTAGGCATTCTGTCTCATTGCTGGAATAGCTGGGAGAATTTTCAAGGTCTTCAGGCACACTGGGGAGCCAGCTCACCTTGAGCAGTGGCAAAGAAATAACAATTATCTTCCACTTTAACTGCAGGCAGAAATGATAAATAAATACAGAAAATGGAAAACATGCAAAAGAGTCCACAGAGCTTATGGAAAACTTTGTGGGGTTGTTTTTTTGGTTGTTTTTGTTTTTCAAGGAGCAAGTTGGTGAATCAGTTCCAACTCCCTCCACTGCTAAAGATAAAGAGATAGAACAGCTTAGTGCTTGTAACTCCTTTGGGGAAAAAGCCAAAAACTTGTCATTGGGGTAACATAGCATGTCCCATAATTGGCTTCTGGTCTGTGACTGCTGCTTGAGAATCCCTCAGTAAGTCACCTTCGTGCCTGATTCCAGCACAACCTCTCCTTGCACACAGAAGGTGTGGAGGAATGGAAAAGATGCCTTGTCTTCCACTGCAAGATGGAAACCTGCCCAAATACCACCAAGCCTTATGCCATTTTACTGACCCACAGCATTACAGATGCAGGAAAATTCTGTGCTTTTCAGAGATGCCAATTAATCAACAGGAAAATAAGAGCATTACTTAAGAGTAAGGCTTTTTGTTATGGTATAGTTAAACTCAGCTGCATGGATGGACGTTGTTGGGTTTTCCATGTTTTTTTTTTTTCCCCCTGCAGTATAATACACCAGCAACAGTCTCCTGGTGTACTAATACCCCAGAGTCCCTACAGAACAGAAGTCTGAGAGTCTTGTTTCTTGGCATGGTTGTTTTTCTGCTGGCAGCTCCGTTGGGACTGTGCTCCATTCCAGGATGAAGTGGCTCCTGTTGACCCTTCAAAGATCAGGACATGAGCAAAGGCTACAGCTCTAAAGAAACTGAGGCAGTGTTACTGCTCCTTCAGGAGGAAATTAGAAGAGATATTTCCTTTGGGAATTAGACATGTCTACAAGCACCTCCTATGATCTGGAGGGCATATATCCTGTGCAGCTGAATGCTAGGACCTCAGAAACACATGGTCATACAACAAACTGCAGTGATGACAACACCATCCAGGAAACCTTTGCTGGGAGATTTCTGACCTCTCTGTCCAGATCTTGGATGACATGACTGATGAGCAAAGGTTAAATGGATGATAGTGACAGAGTCCAGACTCCCATACACTGCAAACTTGACTTATCTTTCATCCACCAACATCTACTACAGAATTAAACCTACTGAAATGCAACATATACTCACTGTCCTCAGCAGCAGCTCTGGGAACACAGCAAGGCTATGTTTTCATGTCCATTTGCCACTCAGGTGAGCTCAGGAAAACAGCTCGTGGTCTCTAACATACAGGTTAAACAGGAAAGACTCTGTGAAACACACACAGAAAATTCAATGCCAGCTCCCAGAGAATGACTTTGGTACAGGTGCTGCTGTACCTGCAGCCTCAAAGCATGCTCTGAGGGCAAGATGTAAGAGCAACAGCTGAAGAATCAGTCTGACTCAGTGTCACAAGGTAGCAGAGGGGAAGGACTTGCCTTTAAGCAATGAAAAATCAGCTTTCCTGATTTTTCACAGCCTATTGAGTTCATCACAGACGGCAGGACTGCACCTCTCAAGGCAGAGGGAAATTAGGACCTCTTGATTCATTAAGATTGCCTGGTGATTCTGCTGCCCTCTTAATCTATACCAAGGGAAACTGAAGTTAAGTATGCAACACACTTACCCTTTCCACAACTGTTGAGCAATAAATATTTTATCAGCTGGAGGGAAAAAAAAGGCAGGAAGAAATCTGTGGAGTTCCCCTGTTTTTACCAGTTACTGCTCAGGCTTCTCATGTTCTTTTTAAGATTTCTGCATACTGTGAACACATTGTCTTAATGAGCTTAGATATGGAAAACAGGAGGAAATTAATTTGCTTGTAGGTATTTCTTATTTGACAGATGCAAAATATCATACAGAGGACCTCTGGACGAGGTTCCCAGCTAACATCAACCAGGCTAACTGGGTGCCACCAAAGAAAATTAAAGCTGTTAATTCACATTGTGCTCTGAAGCAGATGCTGGCAAAAAAATTTAGTATGCACACTGCTGCATAAATATTCTGATTTAGTATCTGTAGCTTCATGGCAACAGAGAAGTGAAGTGAGGAGTTCTCAAAAAAGTAAATTTTTCATACGCTGAAGAAATCTAGAAGCTTTTTACAGAAGAGAAAACTTTAATCATAGGCTAATCCTTTCCAACAGCTTGAGGAACAAGTGGAAAGAGATTCCCGTTGGTAAGAAGTCATGGAAGTTCACCAGCACTATAGGAACTCCACTGGTGGGACAGAGGATGTGGGTCCTCTATATATAGTACAGGACGTAGGACTGAACTTACCATTTCCTGCAGTGGAAAGAACTGTTTTTTATTAATACACCACTGAGAATAGTTCAGACCACTAATTTAATCAGAAGGGAAATAACAAGCAACATCAGGTCTGGCTCCACTGTGTAATGAACCCCTGCAGGTATCCCACTTGTTCTTGGCCTTGCATAGCATGGTGAGAGCCACCCTCCCAGCCTGCCTGAGCCCCCTGAGCCCTTCCCTGCAAGAAATCTTCCCAGAAAACTGCTGCTCTGGCAGCTGCTCTGCTGCATAGCTTGGATCCCCTTCCCTCTCCACCAGCATCCCAGGAGGTGCCCTCCTGGCAGCAGCAAACAGCCACCAGGAACAGCCACTTTCTGGCAAGAAATTGAGGTGGCTCTGGGATCTCTATCCATCTTAAAACTCAGATACTTCAGGTGATTCATTTCCCCTTGCCAGAACATGGATAATAAGGAAGGTAGGCAGTGTTCTGCATCCAGACAAGGTTCATATGCAGCCCAGTCATTTCCACCAGCAGACGCTCAAGGAAGGCTGAAAGAACAGGAAAACATAAAGACAAATACTCTCCACTATTTTCCAGTTTAAGGATTTTCTGCACTAAGGATATTGCCTTAAAAATGAACAGCCCTTTATGGATTTATTTTTTTCCCCCACCACAAACTTTCTTTGTTCCCTTTTGAATTGGTGTAAATTATTAACATCCACCATGTCCTGCAGGAAGGAGTTCCACAGCTTAGGTACATATGATGTACTTAAGCCATATGCTTTGCAAAAAACTCACCTAACAATGAATTAAGCAGCTCTGCCCAGAATTTGTGCAAGAGAAAGGAATGTCATAAACTGGAATAGCCTTTGCTGGAATTTTCAGCCTAGAGGAAATACTTTTAAACCCAAGTTGTGGCTGCACTGATCAAACAGCCTCAATGAGTGGCAATTTCAGTCGTGCTCAGAGGGGCACAGAAAGTCCCACACTGCAGTGCTGTCTCTAAGGAGACAAGAAAGAAAACTGTCTTTGCAAACCCTGTTCTTGTAAAACAGGAGAAATAAAAATTTTATTTTAACTTTCCTGCAGGAAAAAGCTGATCTAAATAAATTATAGGTGCACATTAAAAGAAAGAACATCTCCTTCCCTCCTGCACCTACATAAAATTTGCTTAAACAACAAATCTGCATGTATAGGAGATATAATATAATATATTATATTATACATATAATACATTAAATATATTATATGTGTATAATATAATATTATTATATTATATAATATAATAGGAGATGATCATGTAACAGGAAAATTGCATTACCAGGAAAACAGTAAACATGTTCACTATATTTTTTAAAGTAAATTATGGCCTCTTAATATACACTTTGCTGTCATTATAAGGCAAACAATGAAATTACTGGTCCTGCATCAAAAACATCAAAGCTAAACACGCTCATTTTCTGTTGCAGCTGTTTGATGCACACAGGTCTTCAAAGACAATTTCCTGGGACATCTTGAGAGCCTCTTCACAGTGGGTCTCCAAATGTAATCTCGCTTCCCTTGAGACAAATGCTAGAATTTTGGGGATGCTACTGAGATCAGGAAAGTTTTCACAGCTTCCTTAAAGACCTACTGCTGTTATTCCCTCCAAGCTTCAAAGCAAAGATGCAGCACCAACACCATGGGAAGATGCAGCCAGAAAAACTGCTCTGGGGTGTCTATGAGCTCAGGATTCCCAGAAGTCCTGGAAAATAAAGTAAGTGAGTAGTCACAAATTTTCAAGATGCCTTATATTAAGAGTTAAGTGAAAGTGCCCTTATAAGTTAATAAGTGAAAACTGCTGTGGCTGTGTGTGTTAGGGGTTTTTTGCATTCTATGGTATGATTTATTGATCTACCCAATTAAGCTGAAATCAATAAAATTAGCTGGGAAATTAAGACACAAATATATCTTAGGTGCAATGGATGTTACAGCCAGTAGCTCAGGTTTGCCTCAGGTGAGGCAGTTTGAGCTACAGACACCTGCAGTGGGCAATTTCTGGATGTTTCTCCATCAGTTGACTCATGACCATGAAAAAATGTGGTTAATGGGAAGAGGCCATAAGGTCGAAGACTGGGGATACAAAGAGATCTTCTATCGTTCCTGGTTCAGCATAGGCCAACACACCAAAAAAAAATTATTTCCCCAAGCAACCACTGACTGGATTGTAACATCACCACACTGGGAACACAGATCTGTGCAAGTGTCCCATTCTATAAAGAGCACCCAGGGGTGGTGCAGCTCATTTCCTTCCCACTGAATGCTTCTGGCTGCATTTTATTGCTGTCCCTCCACCTGAAACATCTGCAAATGCATGAGTGGCTTAGGAAGCTGCCTGCCCCAAGGTAAGTGAACCCATTTCACCCAGACATCAGGAAGCAATAAAGATGGTTATCTCCAAACTGCTTGTGAGACATGCACAGGAACATACTTTTTTTTCAACAGAAAGGCATAACCCCTGGAGAAAGCAAGGCTTTAATTAGCTGGTTTTACTCAGCCTGACACTCAAACTCAACCCACAAAAAGCAAGAAGAACAGGGAGCTTGCAGCCATAGGTCAAGTTATCAGGTAGTATTTGACACTCAAAGCACGTAGGTAATAAGCAAGCTGTGCCATCTTCCAGCCACTTGAGGTTTGACCTCAGCAAGGGCTTTTCAGGACTTTTTGCTGATTCTCATGTGGACAGGATGCTTTATTAGATGGTGCCTGAACTGCAATTAGGTCTCTCTTGCTTACAGTTGGTAGAAACTTGAACTGGACACTATCAATAGAGACTTTACAGGCTGTGCAAAGCGACTTCAGAACTTCAAGTCTTGGAAAGACAGCTCAGAAAAATCCCACCAGGTGCCTACAAAACCTCAGGACTACATCTGATGTCAACTTAAAGAGCAGTACACAGCCTTCCTCCAATGAAGCCCACAGCACCACAATTCTCTCTGTTGCTCTGGGGACACATCAGCTGCAGGAGGTACTTAAGCCTTCAGTGATACACATGCAAAGGAGCCCCTTTTCTCCAAGGTAGTTTTTAGCCTGACTCGCTTCAGAGGATGAATCCCAAGTGTAGTGACTGAGGGGAAAAAAAAAGGGCAATGTAATGATCAATTTAAACCCCATCAGATAGTGGAAGTTTGTTCCCCACAGCAGCAGTAGCCTTATGGCTAGAGAAATTCAGTTTCCTAGAATCAGAGAACGGGTTTGTGTTGGAAGGGACATTACAGATCATCTAGTTCCAAATAACTTGCTAAGGGCAGGGCCACCTTCCACTAGAGCAGGTTGCTCCAAGTCCCATCCCACGTTGCCTTGAACATTGTGCCTCACCACCCTGACAGGAAAGAATTTCTTCCTAAAGAAGAAACTAAAGAATTTGTCCCTATGGAGTGACAGCTTTTGGCTGCACCACAGAACAGCTGCCAGCAGAGGCACAGAAATCCCTCACCAGACATGACCACACAGTTCAGCTTCTCCTTCTGTGAAAGTTGAAGGGATGTTAATCCAAACCCTGGAAGAGATTTTGGCCCAGTTTTGACTTTTTTTGAAACTTGGGATGGCTCTGGGGATGGTCAGGCTTGAGCACCTGGAGGCAGAGCCTGTGAGCTGAGGTGCCAAGTGACACAGACAGCTGCTGGGACGAGTTCTCAATCTGACCCTTCATGGGACTGCACCCAGTTTCAGTGGGAGTCAGTCTGCACCCAGCCTGCCTGCACCCCTCCCAGTGGTCCCAGGCACGTAAATCACTTTGGAAATTGAGCCTTGAGTTCTACAAGTGGAAAGGGATATGACTGACCCTAGAATCCAAAACTTGGTGAGATCTATCCCTTAGAGCTGAGCTGGGCTGTAGGGCCAGCCTGGGAAAACTGTGGCAAGTAATAAAAATCATCACTTTTCATGCCTTGTAATTTTGTTAAATCACCTTAACGTTGACTCTTGCTTAACCAGACCTAATTAAGAATGGTGTGAATGTTACCTTGGAGGAATGAGGTGATAACTTGGTGTGTTTAAATCAAAAGAGTCAGCACAGCAGTGAGTCTAAGTGTGCATTTATATGTGTGTGTTAATCACATTATCCACAGTGTGTGACTAGGATGAGTGCTTTCTGAATTAGTTACGTGTTTCACAGTAACAACAGGATACTTTATTCAATTACAACACTAGTCCTGATGAGTCTGTTTGTGTATTTGTTAATTTTCCCCTGCAGTTTTTGCAGTGGACATACATTTTTAATGAATTGAAATGCCTTGTATCTGGTAAGGTATCTTATCCCCAGATGTTCACATTATATAGAATCAGATTCCACTCCCTGAACTGAATTTATCCCCCAGTGTTTTGCTCCTGATTTGTTTTCATTATATAATCCTGGCATGTAACACAAATTTTAAAAAAACATCCATGTCCTTTCTCATTTTCAATTTCCAAGTAAGCATTGCCATGGCAAAGATATTTCTAAGACTCTTGTTCATGCTGTACATACAAGTTAGGCTGCTTTCAATCAGACTGGATGATTAAAGCATTGGATTGCAGGATACACAATTTTCCTGCCTTCCTCTGCCACTTACTCCCCTGGAAAACCCTGGTCAAGTCACTTAGAGGACATTTCTCTGCACTGTTTTGACTCTGGTCTAAATGAATTTCCCAGGCAATGGAAAGAGGCAGCTGTCTCCAGAGAGCAATTCACTTGATGCTAAAATGGGAGAGGGAGGATTTAATCACTCGCTGGAAGAGTCTCTCTACCTCTAATTAACTATCCCAACAAATAAAAGAAATAAGACATTAGCTGAGTGAGCTGGAATAGGTGGCAGAACTACCTTCTCACTTGCTCTTAACTTCAAGAGAATTACAGATGAGTCACCCAGTTTTGAGTGAAAACCAGATTTAGTCAAGTGTTAACCAAGGTATATCTTCATTCTGGGTTTGGGCTTGATCCTATGACCCTATAAGAAAAAACAAATCCAAACCCAAATAATAATAATATTAAAGAAAACCTTTCTGTGTAGACTTGCTCCAAAACATCTTTGTTCCCAGCCAAATCTAGTTACAGGCTATGAAAATAAACTTTACTGTTATAGCATGGATAAAGTAAAATTTAGCTGCATGAGCTCTGCCTGAATACTGCCTGAACAAACTAAGAGAAAAGATGAGATGGGAGGGAAAAGACCTTTTCAGAAACGTTTTTAGGTAACAAATGTGGCAAGAACTGAAATGTACAGCCCTATTCAAATCCCAGTTCAGCTGCCTAGATGTTTTAGCATCTATTGTAATCTCAGGCACTGTGGGTGTATCCTGCCCAGCCTCTAGAGTCTTTGCAGCTTCCCATAAATCCTGTGTCATCCCTGGTAGCCACCCACACATACTCGTGCAGGGTAGTGACACCAGATGCCTGAATTCAGGCAGCTCAGTCCTGCCCTACAGTCCCCTGGAACTCTTTGAGTTAAATGGAGACTATTTAAGGACTATCCAAGCATTCTGGGATACTCAGATTTTTTACAAACTTTTAGCAAGTTCAGTTATCTGTGGGAACACTGTAAGTATTTTAAGCAGTAGGAGAGATTCACAGTGCCAAATGAAGAGAGCAGCATCTGGGCCCTGCAGCATCCTGTGAAATCTCACTCACAGCTGAATTAAGTCTAACATTGAGGTTGAAAGTTGTGCAAATCTCACAACGTTTTTGTCCAAAATGAAGGAAGTGTGTACTGCAAAACCATGTCTAATTGACATGCTGATAAATTGTTAAATCATTCCCTCTGCTCAAAAAATGTGTATGGCTGAGCCCAGGTGGAATACATCAAATTAGGTCAAAGCCTCTAATCCTGTGAATCTCTCTAGAACATTTAAGACACTGATCAGCCTCAGCATAGATTATGCCTATCAATACCAGCAGAAGCTGGCTAGACTTCAGCATTTATCATATTCTCTACAGTCACTCATAAAGCCAAGTTCTGTTGGGGCATTTAATATAGTCATATTCACCAGGTAAACAGAGATTTTGCATGTACAGCTTGTTGCAACATTCTAATTTTCCCTCAAGTTATCATTTCAATATATGAATAAGGTTGCTTTAAATTGAATTTTTGTTCTATGGAAAACACTTCCAAATTTTCAGGTGCCAAATATTTTACCATCACTGACAAATCTGAATGTTATTGTTTTGATTTTTCTATTACTGAGTATGCAATGTCTATACGAGAGTAGAAGGAAAGCTGTAAATCTATTTTTGAAATGCTTCATCATGTTTAACTTGACTAACATTGTCTCAGGTGTAAGATATATTATCAGGTAACAAGTCACCTTCAGAAGAGTTGGCACACTCATCATCACCTCTTGACATTAGCTCATTTATTGTTGGCTTATAAAGAGCATCTAAATTGGTGATTTAAATCTCAATGGGAGTTCTCATCATAAAGCCCAGGTTCCTCTGGAGATGTCCTGCTTTTCTTCCTGGACTTTTTAACTGAGTGGAATCTGAGGTTTCATTACACCTGTGATTTTTCTGATGCTCAGTCCGAGGCTGCTGTACATCCAGAAACATTGGATTTACCTACACCAGGCAAGAATTAACCCAAATACTTTCTAAAAATATTGTACATTATCCATGGAAATTTTGTGATTCTGGGAACAGACCCACGTGTTGGCCTGCCTACAAACACCTAAACTGAAATCTCAAAGGATTTAACACACCAGACTAGGATTTAACTTCTGTATCTAACACAGATTTTTCTGTGAGACCCCATGAGACCTCATTTCATTTTTGTGTGTCCTGTATGTCAACAGAGGTAACATCATATCTGTTACATGAACCATCTGGAAATAGTTGTGAATTCTCTGTATTGCCCAGAATATAATTTTCTTGAACTGTTAAATGCACGTTACTGTAGTGGATTAATAAGTAATAAAATAAAAAAATAAAAAACTTCACTGCAACCAATGTTAAAAGCAGGAAGTCAGGAACATACAAGTTATACTCACCTTGTTTTAGTGTTTCACTTGGATTTTTTTCACAGAAAGTCACTAGAATTTCCTTTAGAGAGACTTCCAAAAATAATGTTAATAAACATCATGAACTTTCTGTTAAGCCTGACTCCAGGTTGTTGCAAACATGTTGAACCATCCAGGTTTGTATCCAATTGGATGCAGATTTCTCAGGAAAGGTCATAAACTTTGATAATACCTTTATAGCCATCCCAGCTTTAGAAAGATTTCTGGGGAGAATTAAGTGCCTAAAGGCTAAACTGCATCCTGCTTTAGAGCTCCCGCGTTAAGGTCAGATTTATAGGGTATAAATTAGCTTTGCCTGTTAGTTGTTCTCTGACCTTTAAGCCTTCAATGTAAAATCCTGGAGTTTTTGGCTTAAAGTAAATTAAAGAAAAAAAAAAACAAACACAAGTCAGGTAGTTAGATGGATAAAATGATATAGCAGCAAGGGTACACAGATGTTATGTTCCTGTGAAGACTGTCCTTTGTAACCTCCAAGCTGCCTATTCCACTCATTCTCCAAAACCTGCATTATATTTAACATTAAAATGAGAGCTTGTAGTGATGGGCCTCTTTGCCCATCTGTTCTTCTCTGAAGTGCTCAGTATTTTAGGAAACCAATAAAAATAACAGAGTGATAAAAGCCAAGTTTTTTTCAGAAGGGACTGGTTATTTTGGATCTGTTCTAGGAGAATTGGCCTCTTCCTAACAAGGTGTGCATAACAATCCACTGTCTTATAACAATATACAGCCTTGCCTGGGAGTCTATGGAGTCAATAAAGCTACTGGAACATCCTGCAAGGAGCTTGGGGCCAAAGTTGTGCTTAATGTGCACCTCCTAAATACTCCTCTTTGAAGTCTTTGCATTTAATGTGTCTCTAAAACTGCCTTTGGGCCTGATTCACTGAAATCACTCAAAGCTTTTTCCATTTCCTCCATCCTCTTCTTAAGCTGTAAACACATGCCCCAGAATCTCCTGGGGGGATGGAAGGAATGATCTGGCCTTTCCTGAACTTTTATTGTCCTTTTACCTCCACACTTGAAGGTGCCTGTGACACACAGTTTGACTGCTTAACTGAAGCTCCTGAGTATTTTTGCTCCAGGCTGCAACCTTGAGTGCTCCCAGATGTGGTCCTTCTTTCTGTCTCCTCCCTAACTTCCTGATCCTGTCTCTACTGTTCCCTTACACACTTCCTTGTCTTTCTCTCCACCCAAGGCCCCACTCAAGGCTGTGGTATCACTGACCTCTTCCTGACCCTGGCCAAACTTGTCCTCTAAGCACTGAGGAGAAAAAGTGATGGAGAAGATGGAAGTGATGACAGGGCCTATTTGTACATCCCAGCTTCTCAGGTATTCAAGAACAGCTCCCTGGATGCTTCTGAGGAGTGACAAGCATCATCAAAGATGTCCTGCTTACTGTCCCCCTTCAATTCTCTCCAAACCCGTGTTTGAGCCCTTGACTCTCCCATCCCTTCCCTTTCCTCTTCTTTGGCTGTGTCCCTAATAATTTTTTTTTTCGTCTGCCTCTTGTGCTCAGCACCCAAGGGATTGATGAGTAGGTCCCTCCTGACAGGAGAATGACAAAAGAATAAAATTTAGTTCTTACAGTGAGAAAGGGCAGTTGGTTAGGTGAAGTGAAATTATCTGTGCAAACTTAATGCTTACCTAGTGAGTTACTGAAGGGTTGTCACTTTATTGGCATATTAATTAAAGCAATCAATATGAAAATTATCACTGAACATTATTGTAATTGAAACACATGAAATGAACATATCATTACATCCCCTTGGGTGTCTACCACCTCTGGGTAGTGACTGTAACCAATTCAGTTGTGAGGGAAGGAGATGGAAGGAAAAAGGAACGAGGAAGGGAAAAAGATAGGCAAAAGGAAAAGGGAAGGGAATGGAAAGAAAAGGAAAGGCAAAGGGAAATGAGAAGAAAAGGGATGGGAAAAGGAAAGGGAAAGGGAAAATTAGAAAGAAAAGGAAGTAGAAGACTCTTAAAAATTCTAGATTTCATCAAAGGAAAATTGAAACAGTCTTACTTCTTAATACTCCTCATGCTTCCAGGAGTTCTGGCGTGTATCACAAGGCCTTTTTTTCAGGGAATTTTTTGAAACCAGAAGATGTTTTAAAACACAAGTTCTTGTGTTCTGATCTTAGTGTTCTCCCAAAGGAGATGCAGTTGGAAATCCAGGACTAAGCCACAAAGCAGAGCCTAAAACCAGGCTGTTGCAATGCAGAGAAAGTACTGCAGTGCCAAACAAAAAGTGGTGAACATGTCTGGGGAACCAGTGTGTCCAAGAAAAAGTAACCAGATACACCAAATAGCTTTCAGCAGGGAATTAGCTCTCTGTTTCCACTCCATGGATCACTGGAGCTTTTCTGTGCACAATCCCATGGGGTAATCATGGATTAGGTGCTGGGTCTTGCCACCCATCTAAACACCTGGAAGGTGCTGTAGCCAGCTGAAGTTCCAACAAACACTGTGGTTCCTAATCCTATGCAAGGGCAACTTGTTATTGTCAGCATCAAAGAGCTGACACTTTAGGCTCCATGACCCAAAAGCATTGACATCCAACACAGGGAGTCATTCCCAGTGGTCCTCCAGGAAAGCAGAAGTGCACTTAAGTGGCTGGCTCCAAATACATGGTTTACCTACAGGAATTCAGGGCTCAGCCTCAGTTAAAAAAAAACCCATCATCCCAAGGCCACTGGAGTGACTGAAAATACTGACCTGAATCACAGCTGTTAGAAGTTTGGCAAAAGACAAAAGCTGCACCCATAAAGATTGTTTACTCTCATTTCTGACATGTTCCCGTCTCACTCCTTCCATTTAGGCTATTTTCCCCCTTTCTCCCCTCACCCCTTCCTTACTTCTTTAAGCATAAAAATGAGTCTGTTAGACAATGCATTCACAAGGCAAAACAGTGGAACAGACTGAAACTACATTAAGAGCAACTAACAGGAAGGTTTTATTTCTAAGCTCTAGGGGAAGTGTAATGAAATAGAGAGATAGAGTTCACCACTGCTGTGAAGCTGAGCAGCTCCAGCTATAAAAAGAATGCTTTTAAATGGAGATAAAAAATGAAATACCACCTGAAAGCCTTTCTGCTTTGAGAGAAGCATTAAGCAGCACATAAGCACCGAGTTGCTGAGAGAGCATCTGGATTGGATATGTACAGAAGAAATCTGTTTAAAAGCTAGGACCACATTGTGATTCCTTAAACCAGCCCTGCAGAGGGTGCAGGCAGGCATGATGGAGCCAAAGAGGTTTATATTGGCAAGTGGGTTTCCAGGTCTGGCTTGCCCCATGTGGCCAGGTCCTTCACTCTTGGTTTTCCCCATCTGCAAGTCTGCAAGGTGTTTTAAGGTATCACAGGATGACACATGATCTTATAACTGTTACTGCACTACTCTAAGAAGTTTTAATGAATTATGGAAGCTCTTTGCACAGGCTACAGCTACAGCAGTGGAGACATTGCTCCAAACACCAATGTTGCTTTAGGATCCTGGGCCAGGACTTAAATAGAGCCTGAAGTGCAAGAGCTCTGTAAGTGTGAATGTCAGAAAGGGTTTGTCACCCCTCACCTCTGAGCATGTCGTTTCACTGACACTCCGGGTCAAACCCCAGCATCTTCTGGTGACATTGTTTCTCACAGAGAGGATCTGGAGTTTGTTTTCAGGCATCAAAAGTTCTGACTCTCATCTCCTTGGCTGCAAGGATAATGACTTCTTTTAAAACAGGGGTCTTGTTGCCTGAATTTTCCTTTGCCATTGAACAGTGGTTCTTGCTATGCTGATGTCAGTTTAAACAGCCTCTTAACTACTTAGCCATTTTTTGTAGAGAACATACTTCTAGGGTACAATCAGATAACTTCTCAATCATCTTACTGACAGACTGAAGAGACTGAGCTCATTATATCACTTATCAAAAGTGTTTTCCCCAACCCTCAAATTATTTCACGTGTTACTTATCCTCCCTGAGTAGTTTATCCACATCCTAACACCAAAAGAGTTCAGTGGGTCTGTCCAATGCTCCCTGCTAAGGTGCTTTTTCACCAAGTGCTCTTTCACAATACACCTAAAAGGTTCATAAGACAACCTCTTCCCTCAGAACGTCCACACAACTCCCAATCTGTGACTACCAGTGCAGAATTAACAGCTCAGGCTTATATTCACAATATTGTCTTCAAAATCAGTGTTTTCAAAACACTATAATCTCTTCTTCAAGAATTACCAGCATTCCTAGAGGCAGCAGATTGCATTTGTCTGTAATAAAAAGACCATTTGCACAGGCCTAGCTGACAAACAGTCAAAATTGCCCTCTCTAAATATCTTGCCTTCATTATTATTTATAGGTGCTTCATCATTTTGACACCCACAAATTTTATCAGCTGTGATTGCATATTTACTTTTGGATCACTAATGACACTGTTGACTAGTGCTGGGCTGAGTGCCAATCTTGTAAAATGTCAGTAAAGCATCTCAAAAAGCTGTTCCACTAGCTGCAGAAATGCTGTTTCCCTTGTTCTTAATAACTTGAAAGTGTTTCTACAGAAAAGAATATTGGCTCCTATGATCTATAGTTCATTATTGTCCAAAGCTTTGCTCAATAGTAATTTAAAACATTTGAAAGATGCTTTGGTATATTTATGTACAAAGCTTTCCAATTTCCCTTGATCAAGTGTCTGTCAAGACCTAAGCCATGCTGACAAACATCATAATTGCATTGCAATCCTCTGTGTCTTCACTAATCAAAACCCATATCAGCTTTTCCATAATTCTGCCCAGGTCTGGAAATCCAATAAACTGGCATGTAGTTAACTGGATTATTTGATACTTAAACAGCTAAAATGAGTTCCTTGCTGAGTTCTCAAAAATTCTACGACACTTCCCAGTGAATCCAGAAAAGATGGAATGCCTATTTCCAATTGTTTGGGCTTAATCCACTTTCAGAAATGTGATGCAGGGGGTTCTGGCAGATTTAGCTGCAGTGAAGCTGGTGAAGCTGAATAAAAGGTGTTTTTAGCTCCTTAGGCACCTTAAAAACACCTAACTTTGTTTAGCTATCTATATAATTATATCTCCTGCTTGTCACCATAGCAACCAAAATACTATACTATAAGAATGAGATTATGATTTGAGTAACTGCATTTGGGATGAATATTTCATCTATAAATATCTCTGCTTAGCTCTGCATTAATCCCTGCAGCTAACTTTTCACACTAAAGTTGCAAGCTTAAGTGAGCAGAAATGTGTGAACTCATAATCAAGGAGGAAATTTAAAGGAATATCTGAAGCTTAGTGTTTGAATTTATGGATGAGTTAGCCTGCTTTGTTCACTGTGAACAGTTTTGTCTCACAGCTTTATGGAGCTCTGCTCACAGCCCAAGACTAACTCTCAGGAGAGCAGAAACACTTCTTGGGAAATTAAAAGTATTTGTGACCTCCTTTCTCTCTGCTTTGTGTGGTGACTTGTGGCTTTTTTTTTTTTTTTTTTTTTTTAAACAGAAAAAAAGTTTCATACCTGCAGATGAAATCCAGATCTAGACAGTCAAAACAGAGTTATGCCACCAAAACTGATTTCTGCCCTCCTTAAGTCCAAGTTTTGTATTGTGCTCATCCTAGGGCCCTGAATTCTGCTATTTCATGGTCATTACTGCCAAGGCTGTCATAGATTGTCATAACCTCAAGTATGCATGGTTCAAAACCTAGAGGACTGCACATCTTCACAACAAACTCTCCCAAAACCCCAGAGGAAAATGAAGAATGGCTAAAATCCAATGACAAGGCTGAGAAAAAATCATGGGGGAGAAAAAAAATCTGTTTTACAAACCTACTGTTTGTAAAATCCCCCATTCAAACTGAAGCCAGTAGGGTTTTTTAATGTAACCTCTGGATAATTAAAGAGAAAAGTGCAAAAATCAGTAGATAACTTTACAATAATTCTAAAGAAAGGCAAACAGCACACACATAACTGCTATGACAGCGAGGATGAGGATCTTAATCCTGAAGAGGTTCAGTGATTACATACATTTTGGGTACTACACTCCTAAGAAACATTAAGAAATTCACTTGCTGCTGAACAGGCAAAACTAAAAGCCATCCTCAGCTCTCCTGTGCTGCAGGCACAGACAACCCACCCACATCCACCATGGGGATCAGACAAATCCTTAGCTGAGCCATGACAAGGCTGTACTCTGGGTTCCCAGTGAAGGTTTGTCATGGCAGAGAGAATGTATTTAGAAGCTCTGATATCTGTCAAATGTGGATGAAGAGCCTTGCATGTAGTGTAACAAATCTCAGAGGGCCAGACAAGCTTGTGCCATGCCCTGCAGACACCACAATCTATACTCTCAAGTTTGTTGTGTATAGCCTTTGATCCTGTTCTTAGTAGCATTTCAGCTAGCAGATATATAAATAAATGTTGGCCTACATGACTTTATTATTATACAGAGGAGGAAGCAGACAGAAAAGCCTTTAATAAAAGGAACAGACACTTTAAAGAAGTTGTATTAGCTTGAGTGCAGTGAAATGTTGAATGTTAAGCCCTCAGAAGTTGTAAAGTGGCCCTGGCAAAGCCTGTAAGGTCAGACCTTGGTTCATACTCACAGAATTATAAAATTACAGACTGTTTGGGGTTGAAAGCAACCTTGAAGATCACCTAGTTCCAACCTTTCTGCATAGACAGGGACACATCACACCAGACCAGGCTGCTCCAAGGCCCATCCAACTTGGACTTGAACACTTCCAGGAATGGGGCATCCACAGGCTCCCTGGGCAGCCTGGGCCAGGGTCTCAGCACCAGCAGAACCAGGAGAAAGCTGATCCATGTTCTGAAGTGGGAGCAGCTAAAAAATATGCAGGCAGAACTGCTTTCTTTAGAGAAAGGACTTCAGAAGAATGGTGGCTCAACAACATCAGAGGATATAGTGAGGCCCTTAAAGACAAGCCATTAAGTTATTTCTTTGCATTTAGTCCCTCTGGATCAGGACACAGTTGCACCTTGGTCTGATCATCTCTCAAAGGTGTTCTTGGAAAATCAGCAAGTCCTGGAACCAGCAAAAAATCAGATCTTTCTGCAGCTCAGAAATATAGATTAACAGCTAGCCCAAAAACTTGTTTGCATCTTCTGAACCACTGTAAGTATGAACTACAGTTCTGAATGTTGTAACTGGAACCAAAATGAGACATTGAGAAGGAGCAGCCACCTGCAATACTTCAGTCAGGACAGATAGATAGACCAGGTCCTTATGCTTGAGCTTGGAGAATTCCACAATAGGTATATTGTGATCTCATCTCTTCCAGTACCTGTTTTTCCTCAACATCTATAAACCTATAATTAGTCATCAATAAAACAGGCTACTATACTAAAAGAGCACTACAGAGGGCCATAACGGTGTGGAATAATGGGAAAATAAGAGAATTAAAGGGAATAAAGCATTAAAAAGTTATTTTTAAAAGATGCAGGCATATGACAAGAACAAGTCCAGCTAAAATATCCACAGAAAAGAGAGGGGTAAGATAAGGGTATGAAGTCACAGTGGCTTAGGAGAGGAGACCAGCTGAAGCCATGTGTCCTGGTTTGGGCCAGGATAAAGGTGATTTTCTGTCTTGTACTTTTGCTTTCAGCTAAGTTTCTTGTAAGTAGCTGCACTTGCTGAAATAAACAGAAGTTTCTCAGACAGTGTCTGCTTCTAGGACTGATAACACTGGATGTTTATAGTTACTGCTAGAGATTGGTATGCAGACTCAAGGACACTGCTCACTTCTAAGGAAAACATTTTACCCTCCAGAAGGAGTAAAGAGGCCCACCTGAACCCCTCCTCTGGGGAGGCCCGAGACAAGATAGATGCCAGAACTGACCAAACAGAGTATTCCATCCCATACACCTCATACTCAGTATAAATTTGAGGGATCCCAAGGGTCAACACCTTCCTGCACCTTTCCTGCCCTTTCCTCTCGTCCTGCCCTCCTTCACTGGTTCCCTGTTTGCTTCAGCATCCTGGGAGGATTCCGTCCGTTCGTCTGCCTGTGCTCCTGATCCATTCCAGCCTGAATCTGTGTGTTCCTGCCTCCAGCTCCCAACTGCTCCTGACCCCAGGGTCCAGCCTGGACTTTCCCAGGGCTGCCCTGCAGCCTCCGTGGTGACGTGAGAGTTATTGGGGGAAAGGGGGGAGGAACGTGGGATCAATCTTTTCCTGTATGTTTGTATATATTTAGTAATTTTACCTATCATTCCTGTTTCATTAAAGTTGTGTAGTTTAGTTTCCAACCCATAAGTCTCTTTCCCTTATTCTCTCTCCTTTCCTTATCAGGGAGGAGAGCGAAATTAACAGAATAAAGCGGTAAGATAAGGGTACGAAGTCACAGTGGCTTAGGAGAGGAGACCAGCTGAAGCCATGCCACAAGACTGACTGTTGACATCTGTCAGCATTAAAAACCACTTTTAGCACAAACAAAAAAGGGCATTTATTGAGTCTTGATCTGTTCACTCCTGTCAGCAAACAGGGACACTTTTCATGTCAACGTTTCTGACCATAATTGAAAAAACCTTCTGCTTAATGAGCAACACGTTTCAACACCCTGGACAGAGCGACCTTCCCACCACATCCCAGACCAAGCTGGAATCAAAGCTCATTTCACTGTGTGCACATCTCAATACCAACACTGACATCCTCATCCCAAATCCATTTCCGCCCTCACATGGCATCCATCAGCTCCCTCCTGCCAACAGTAATTCTCAAAACCACCACCAGCAGCCACAGGCAAAACCCTGGTAGCAGAGGGCTGACCTCTTCTTTCACTCCCGTGACAGACAGCTCATGTCAGAATAGCTGTCAGTTTAAGAATAGCACATAGCCCAGTGATGACAACATGGTAAAGCTGGCACAGGAGACAATTCCTGGCTGTCCTTCAAGGATGACAGCCACTGTCCACTCCCACAAACCATGATCCTCCAGACAGATGCCCCTGCTCCAAATATTGCCCAGGCAGCTCCAACGCTGTCACCGACAGCACGGTTGCGTCATGAATATTTAAGATGGTTGAGATGAGAACTTCTTCCCCCAACCACTCCCCTGTAGCAGTGACAGGGGCTATTTTGTGTTTATTTCCTGGCTCGAGCCTTTCCATTTGTTACCTTTGGCTCTATTCCACCACAGCTGAAGAGCCAAATAGCCAAGGGCAGAGGGCTGCTATTTCACCTTTGATAGATGGGAACTCAAGTTGCTCTTGGCAGCTGATTTGAAGCTTCTAAAAAGAAAAAAAATGGGGCTCGGTCACAAAAGGGCCACATTCTGCAGATCCTGATGACAGGTTTAGTTAGGACTACCTGAGCTTGGCTTTAAATCAACCTGGGGAACATACTGTTTTCAGGATTATTTTGTTGAAGGGCATGTAGAAAAGTCACGGTGGGCTTAAATAGATTATGGTAAGAGCAGTTACAGGCTCTATAAACAAACAAACAAAGACCCACCTCAAAAACAAAAAATAAAAAATCCTCATTTAGTCTCTTAATTCCCAGCTCAGTGTTTCACTGTTAGGAAATACAGACCCCTACAAACCATATTCAAATATGAGAAGAGAGTATGATGAAGGCAGAGATTTTAAATCTTTTGGAGCATACTTAACTACAAGAGGTCTAGACCCCAACATTTTTCAGTCTTCTCCCTCTTTACTACAAATTTTAGAAGCCCAGCAGTTATTTATGGTAGACATATACTATTTATAAAGATCAACATGAAGTTTTGTAGCAGCACACCCGGTAAGTAAAATAAATTATAATGTCAACCAGCTTTTATTTGTTGTCTTTTTATCAGGAGAGCTCCAAGACAACTCACAGGGTAAGAGCATCGTTTCATTTACACAGGTAAGAAACTGCAGCACAATTGATTTGTGCAGGATCTCCTACCTTGTTGTATCTCATACAGATTAGCTAAAAAACCCCTGTATCCCAGCCTATGTCAAGCCTAATTCAGATCTTAGCTAGTGGAAGTGAAGGCAGACCCCTAGAACCCAGTGGAGCTATATTTAGGTTTGTCAGCTGAAGGCTGGATCCATTATATTTCAAATGAATGCATTAGGCTATGTCTATTCTAAGTGTTTCTTAATCTTTTATTATTTCTACACTAAGCAGCAGAATTTGCCAGCTTTATATAATTTAGACATTTGAGAACACCATAACATTTCATTTTAATTCCTCTTTCTAATGGATAAGTATATAAAGCCATCCCTAATCATTTAGCCTTTTTTTTTCAGGGACAATCACTGAATAGTTCAACTGTGATAAAAATGAGCTCTGGGATACTAAGTGCCATAGATGGCTCTGGCATGTTCTAAACTCAATGACAGATGAATCCAGCACCAGTCAGATCCATGGAAGTCTGTTTGCATTCCTGCAGCCAGGAAGGATGAAATCCCATTGGAATCTGAGAGCGTTTGGGTAGAATTTTTCAGTCTTGAAACGCAAAGATGTGAAAACTCCAAAATACCTAAGTGACCCAGAAGCTGAGGTTTCCCTTCAGACAGGCACCTTCAATGACAGCTTGCTCTCTCTCTCTTTCAAGATCTAGATCTAAAACTGATGGGTGGAGGTACTAGTTTGTTAAAACAAAGTTAGGAACCTGTGGCAGTAGGTAATGGACATATTTGGGGAATATAGCTGCATCTTTAGTCCTCTAGGGATCTTCTTAGGTTTTAACTTCAGCTCTGATCATGTAAATGTTGGAAATAGGCCAGTAATCCCAGAAGGTCCTTATGGGTTAGCAAAACCTTGTGTAAGCCCAAGCCTGAACCACACAGACAGACCTTCTGAGAACGTCTTTTCACAGAGATCAGGACACTCCAATAACTCAGGGGTTTTGTTTTCCATAATCTCTTCAGCAATAGTGTCCCAACACATTGGCCCAGTGAGCTGATTTAACCCCTCTGTAGCTACCCAGACAGAAGCACAGCCCTGAGGGAACAGAGAGAGAAAAAAGGTTTATGACAGTAGTTTTGTATGCTCCTTTGGCCTGAGCTCTTCCCAACAGGCATGTGGTCCCCATTCCCACCACATGTGGTTAAATACTGCAGTATTAAACACTTTCCCTCCTGAAATACCAAGGGCTTACTTTGTTTGGCAAGCTTAGAATTTTCAAATCTAGCTATTTCCCTTCTGCAGGTCTTCCCTTTCTTGTACACACACCCTTTTGCAGCAGGACCAGCTTAACCCAGACAGCAGCTGCACCCTGGGCCAAGGGGCTGTATCAACAACTAGGAGCTGCAGTGAAAAACCAGCAACTGGTTCAGGTGTGCAGAGTATAAATGAATACAGTGACACAGCCAAATAAGTAGTAATAATACTAATAAATGAATAAACAAATGCATGGCTTTCTTCTCCTCCAGAGGTTTTACAAGTGACCTTGCCTGTAACTGAAAGCAGTTCCCCTCTGTCTGCTGTCCCTTTGGTTCCTCATGCAGGTATTTTCTCCAGGTTTTCCAGATACAACAGACTTTTTTACCAGTTGTCACAGGGCAGCATCAAGATTTTGCTTTTGGCTGCACATGTGTATTAGTGAAATGCTGTGTGTTCAGAAAGATGCCAAAGTGTTGGAGAAGAAACTGGACCCAGCGCAGCATCAGTTATTCCTTTTTGAGACAGAGATGGAAATGAACTTCATTTCACTCCAGGAAAAAGAAAAAAAGTGCTGGTTTTGTTGATATGAAAAACACAGAATGCAGGGGTATGGGAAACCTCTGCACTGATTCTTGGCACCAAGAGATCAAGGATTAGCTCAGTTTCCTAATTTCAGTCCAGCAACTTCCCCATTGTCATTCAGATTCATAATTTCATCAGTTCATGAACTTTGATTTTAGATACATTTGAAGTGATGAGATATAAGTACACAGTACTATTTTTTTAAAATGAAAACGGATGAGAAACACGTGCAAAGGAAAAGAAAAAAGAAAAAGAGAGCACAATAGACATTTGAGGTCCTATATCTGACATGAATGTTGTAGTTTGAGGAATGACCTGGAGGTGTACATGGGCTTAAATTTCTGCAAATATTTAGGGTAAGATTGACTGAACATCGGGATACTAACTCAAAATTACTCCAAAATACTGGCAATCATAGCTATGACATGTAAATGTACTCAAATACTTACAAGAAGCAGGCTTGTTCCTTCCTGCCAGGAAAGTAGCATAAGCCAGGAGGGTGGCAAACCTCTTAAGGATAAGCAAGCTGAGATGTTTTAGGCAGAAAACAATTTAGAAATTGCTAAATACCACCAGCCAGCCATAAGTCCTGTATGACAGGATTGATCCGAAGGACTCTGACAAGTCTTAACCATGAGGAAACTTAACATCTGGTTTCTAGTCAAAAGCTACTGATTGTGTACCTGTGGCTGGCTGTTCTTGGAAGAATCACCCAGGCAACCCACATCTGTTGAGTTGGTCACTTCAATACCAGTGCATTTCCCTAGAAACAATGATAAAACAAATCTGGCTGAGTATTTTATTAGTTTCTTTGATTTTATTTTTTTAAGGTGGTACAAAGTTAACTTTTTCTTTGTGGTTTATATATATATATATATATATTCAAGTTAATATATATATTCAAGTATTATATATATATATATATTCAAGTACCTACTTGGGAATGACACTCAGAGAAGCACAGGATCAACAAGTATTTTTGCTCCTAAGGCAAAACTGCACAAATCTATTGAAGACAAAGTCAGTCATTGACTCTTATCCCAGTTTCTAGCATGTATTTAACCTTGCTTGCCAAGATGATGTTGTCTGGAATTTGCATTACTTCTCTGGCTGTCCAGTACTGCTCTTGGTTAAAGGACTGATTTATTAGCACCAAGTGCACAGAGGTAACATTGGTCCTTCAAAAAGTACTTCAAGAAGTTTTGTTCAAGCAACTTGGAAATTTATATACAATAAATAACAAATTTTATCTGAGAGATAAAGATTCCTTATTTCCTTAATCATTCAATAAAGACCTAAAAGTTTTTCACCCCAGCAATAGTGGTCAATACCAGTTTGACAGAAGGTTTTTGAAGGGAAAAACTTGGTCACAACAAAAGCAATTAACAAAAGGATATGAAAAAAGAACCACCTGTGCCACTGACTGAAAATCCCATTCTTACAGTCCCCTCTTCACAAAGCATCTTGCAAAATTAAATACTTGCAGGGAAAAGTGTAATGATTCCTCATCACATCAATTATTTCTATTAATTATGTCAGTGTCAGGGGTCTGAGTGAGATGGAGCTGTGTTACATCAGCCCCTGAAGAACAGTCTGGTGGCAAAAGTTTGCAAAATAAGTAGAAAAGAGTCAAGCAGAGTGAGAAAGGAAGAGTTATTCTTGTTTTATGGAAAATCTGAGGGGTGAAACCATTAAAGGGCTTCTGCAAAGGGTCAGCAAAAAATCTATCTTCAAACTGAGTACAAAGTTCAGACATCTGTGGATTCTCTGGAGCACAGCAGCAGGCTAATTGTCCTCAATACCCATCTGCTAAAGACCTTTTTAGAGTATTTTTGCTCAAGTCAGACAGAAAATTCCCTCTCTTACCTCTGCACTACAGCCTGAAGCCTTCATACAGTATGTCAAAGTGTCTGACAAGAGTGCTTCAGCCACAACAACCACACTGCTCACCAGCACAGTCCCAGCAATTTTATTACACCAACACCACTTCCACACCAGCTGTATCCTCATCTAAAAGCCTTCTGCAGAAAGGAATGGCTCCCCCCACCCACTGAGTGATCCTCTTCCTCTCCAGGAGGACTGGAAGAGTGAAGGAAGGGTTTTATAACTGATTTGGAATTAATTTTGCCAGTAAATGAAAAATGCAGTGGAATTTGTGCCAGTAATTTTGTCTCCTCTTCCTCGTCATTGTTCTTGGGGCAGCCTGAAATTTGGTCTTCTGAATTTGCTCATAAATTGGACACCAATTTATCTTTAAAAGAATTACTAGAGCTCCCCCCCCCCTTACCACACTTCACAGCTACAGAATTTTATTGAAATTTGAGTTATAACAACCTATTTCCACAGAACCATACTACAAATCTGATTCTCTTCTCCCCTGTCAGAATGCTTTAAGCAATTATATTCAAAGCCTCTATAGGAGAGTATCTAATTTGTCCCTTTATGCAAATCCAATCAATCATATTCTACATCTATGTTTTCTACATCTACTCCGAAGTGGAAAGCAAGCTTCACAGCAGAATGAAGACCCATGTGGTATCAAGAGAACCATGCTTGACCAAACATTAACATCTCACTTGACCAGATGCCAACGTACACATAATTAATTTGTCATTTTGTTTTTAACGAAGGCCACCAAGTATGCATTGTAACCCTCTCTACTCACATTAAATGAAGATAGAAAATATGCAGGAAACATGCATTTCGCAAACAGAAATGTCACTCTTGGGGATGAAACAATTTACTGCTGGCAGCTAAAGAGAGTCACTTCTCTCTCCAATGTTATTAAATCTCCTCTACTAATGCTGCCATAACTGAGCCCTGAAGATGTGCACTGCTTTGTAAGAAGGTCATGCCCTTGGGCCAAGACAGGCATGCTCTGTATTTTTAAAAACTTCTTTAGAATTATACCTGTGTGGTTCTGACCTCACTGGTTTGCAATTGTCTCAAAGGAGCAATTTTAAAATGAGTAGCCCTGGCTGGGGTGGAGGACTTGCCTGGCCAGAGGTGAGCAGGGGGTGACACCTCGGGATGTGATAAGACCTTCTGGATGGAGACTACTCCTCTTCTCTGAGCTCCAGCCTGCAATGCTGGGTGGTCCCTCCAGGCACAACTGAGCCACTTTGATGGTACTTTCGAGGTACCTGGCTAAGGGGGCTGGAACAGAGCAAGGATGGTGCCAGGGAGAAGATAAGAACTGATGACTGGGTGGAGGACTGCACCCTTCTGCTCCCCTCCAGGCAGCCTGTCTTCCAAGGAGGCTGCCTGCCTGACAGCTGCCCCTTCGGAACAAAAGGGGCTCAGGGGTATAAATTTGGCTGTCCCTGCTTGGGTTTTGTTGTCTCTTGACCCACCACCATTTCTGCATCGGACCCTGTCCAGAATCAGCACCATCCTGAAGAACCTCTCTGGACAGCTGGACCCCTGGTGGTGACTCTCAGATGTGTAT
>JAAWXA010000022.1:15204973-15353396 GCA_038090715.1 Florisuga fusca
CTCTCTCACCACCTCTCCTCTGACCTGCAGATCAGAGGAGAGGTGGTGAGAGAGCAATGCCAGAGAAAAGACACCAAGGTGACTGAAGGAGAGGGAGAAGGTGCCTGAGCAGAGATTTCCCCTCAGCCCATGGAGGAGGATGGTGGAGCAGTCCTTGAAGGACCACAGTGGGGTAAATGTGGATTTGTAGCCCCCGAAGTGTCCCAGGTGGTCAGACATGGAGCTGCAGCCTGTGCAGAGGTGAGCAGGGGGTGACACCTCGGGATGTGATAAGACCTTCTGGATGGAGACTACTCCTCTTCTCTGAGCTCCAGCCTGCAATGCTAGGGGGTCCCTCCAGGCACGACTGAGCCACCTTGATGGTACTTGTGAGGTACCTGGCTAAGGGGGCTGGAACAGAGCAAGGATGGTGCCAGGGAGAAGATAAGAACTGATGACTGGGAGGAAACTACTCCCCTTTCCTGATGGCCAAGCTTCAATGGTGCCCCTGGAGACATGATTATGTACCTGGCTAAAGTGGCTGGAACAGAGGAGGAATGGCATCTGGAAGAAGGAAAGAACTGATGACTGGGTGGAGGACTGCACCCTTCTGCTCCCCTCCAGGCAGCCTGTCTTCCAAGTAGCCTGCCTGCCTGACAGCTGCCCCTTCGGAGGGTATAAATTTGGCTGTCCCTGCTTGGGTTTTGTTGTCTCTTGACCCACCACCATTTCTGCATTGGACCCTGTCCAGGATCAGCACCATCCTGAAGAACCTCCCTGGACAGCTGGACCCCTGTGGTGACTTTCTCTCTCTCTCTCTCATTCTTCCCACTTTCTTACCCTTTTTTTTCTACACTTTCTCTCTTGTTCTTTCTTACCAATTCCTCATCACTTTTCTCTTTCTGTCTTATACCTTCTTTTCCTCTCTCCCTCTTTTACTTGGCTCTATATTTTTGGCTGTGTCAATTATCAAACAAAATCTGCTTGCACCCGACCCTTTTCTACGGTTGGACTTTGTTTCATGTATCCAAAACAAAAAGAAATTTTAATGTTACCTCAGACCATAACAATATCCTAGTTTGAAGCTGCAGAAGTACCTTGGGAATAACCCATTAAAATCCATGGGGTCAAGGCAGTGAGCTTCTAAGCAATGTAGAGATGCTGGTACCTCCTGAGAGCCAGTGGATCCTTCTAGTGACCACACAGAGACAATTTAGATTTCCAACTTAGGAAACTTGTCAGCTACCAGAAAATGAAGCCAAATAACTTTCCCACATACATACTAAGTCACTAGCAGGATGACAGGAACCTCAGACCAAGAGACTGAAAACTTTCTGAACTGCCAGACACAAGGGGTTGTGATCAGTGGCATGAATTTCATCTGGAGCTAGTGTTGAATCCCAGGGGGCTCACACTGGAGCCAATATTGTTTAATTTATTCATTAGCAGCTTGCATGTGGGCACAGGGTTCACCTTCATCATGGACAATGCAGAACTGGAAGGGGTGACTGATGCAGCAGAGATTTGGTTGTGCTGCCACTCCACAGGCTGGAGAAATGGGCAGAAAGGAACTTCATGAACTTCAGACAAGGCAAATTCAAAGTCCTGTACCTCAGGAGGAACAAAGAGCTCCCTGCATTGGGCTGGGCTGGAGACTGAGCAGCTAGAAAGCAGCTTTGCAGAAAATGTCCTGGGGGACACCAAGCTCAACATGTGCCAGCAATGGGGCCTTGAAGGAACAAAGGATGACAGCAGCATGGGCTGCACTAGGAGTAGCATCACTAACAGGCCAAGGGGGGTCATTTATCCCCTTTGGAAGAATGGTCAGACCTATCTGGAGGGCTATTTCCAGCTCTTCTCAGTGTCTCCTAGTGTCTACACAGCTCCAACAGCTCTCCACTGACGGTCGCCGTGGGTAGTTTTTCAGTCACTTATACCTAAATCCAAAAAGATTTTCACCACCACTTGTATTCACTGTGCTGATAAGACTATCGTTTGGGTCTTGTCAAGAAGGTGAACCCAGAAAACATCTCCCTTATCTAAAAAGTTTTTTTCTCCCTCTCAGAAAAGGGCATACACTGTTGTGCATAAAGGGTACAGACAGGAAAACTTTACAGACAAAGAAAATGGCAAAAGTGTGATGAAGCCTGAGGCTCCAAGCCATTAAAATGTAATTTTAATAAATCATAAAGTTCCAAGAAACAAGTTTTTATGTTTATGATAAAATTGGTGGCAGTTATGCCTCACAAAAGAAATAATTGAAAGAATGAAATGGTTGTACTCCAAGTCATTGCTTTCAGTGCAGTGTTGGAAAATGAGATGAGATCCATTGAGGCAAAAAATAAAATCATTACACAGCAATGAAAGTGTACATAAGTGGTTATTTACTATGAAAAACTTCAGTACTAGTAAAAGAACAACAAAAAAATTAAATTCAGAGTGAGAGGCTTGCTATACTCCACACCAACATCTCCCCTCTCAGGTTCCCTTTCACAATGTGTGGGTTAACCTGCTGCTTTTTTGTGTGCATCTTGGTAGGCTGGGATGCACAACAGGTTTCTGCAAGGAGAACAGCCCTGAACAGGAATGCTGTGCCAAAAATGATAACTAAAGACTTCAAAACAACTCCCAGGACACTCTGGGAGGTAAAAACCTTCTTCAGAGATTGCCCATCCTCTCCAAGGGCACAGCTGAGCCTCGGCATCATTTTCAGTGTGCCACAGCACCCCCAGGCATGACCTCAGGAGAGACAAAAACAACTCAAAGAAGCTTCTCCCAAAAAAGAGCACAACCCAGGCATTGCACCAGGCACAAAATGAAACCAGTCCCACACCTGCCCCAGAACCCCAGGAGTGACAAGTGCAGTATGAAGGCTGTTTATTCTGAGCATAAGGCACATAGAAGCCACATGAGGTGACTGATTCTTCTCCCCTATTTCTCCTGCACATGGATGCATTCACACTCCAATTAATGTGAAAAACAACAATTTTGCTCATCCCTGCACTGTCACTTGGGGTGAAACGTTGTATTTCTGAAGCCTCCCGTGGCCTGCACAGCCTCCCAGAAGACTCTGCAAGGTGCAGAGCACTGATGGGTTTGGGGGAAATGGAGGCACACATCACCCAAGTGATAAAACCAACCTCAGCTTGGCTGAGAAAGAGCAGTATGGAAGGGGACAGACAGGATGAAAAGAGAAAGAGACCACTAGGCTGTTCTTTGAGAGCCAATGGTCCTTGCAGCTCCTTAACATGGCTGAGAAGCATCTTTCTGCATCCTCCCCAAGCTCCAGGGAAAGTGAAGGTGCAGCATCCATCCCACTCTGCTCTGGCAAGTTGCATGTTAGCAATCACTTCACGGAACAGTTTTTTTCTTCCCACAGCTGCTTCCTTCTCTTTGTTCCCACTGCAAAGTTGTGGGAAGGGCCAGGGAGCATAATCAACAATACAACTTTCTCCTGCAGGCCTGAGAACTGATCCACCAATGAAACCCAACCTTACAATTTCTAGTCCACTGTGCCATATTACAGTTTGAGAGGGTGATAAAGAAGTGCAGGTCTCAAAGAGAGAGATGTTGTATTTAAGTTTGCTCATCTGAGGCTGTTTTATTTTAGCTTTTACTTTTTCCTTTGCAATTCACCTGGTTCCACCTTCTCCAGCTCCTATTGCAATCATCATGCTCAGCTGCCAGCCCCATGGGGCAGGAAGTCTTGACTCTGGGCAGTTTTCACACCAAATAACAACATGTCCAGAATGAGGGCATGCTTCCTAAGGCAGTGACTGTTTTCTGTGTCAGGCCCTCCTGGAGCTTCCCAACAGGACAGAGATTGAAAATTCTCCATCATCCTTGTCCCAGTTATAAAAAAAAAAAAAAGAAAAAAAAAAAAAAAAGTGGCAGAGAGAGGAAGACCAATTCTGATAACTGAGTGAGAGGAGCAGAAAAATTAACTGTTCTGAGTGATTTCTCATCTCAGACCACTGGTGTAATCCTTTCCAAATTCAATTACAGCTAATTAAAAATAATTCTCTCCTCTGAATTGATCACTTACAGTTCCAAGTTACAGTTAAATCCCACAGTAACAACGCCCATAAAAACAAACACTCTAGGGAAAGTTCCCAGATTTCCTATTAATGTAATGCTAGGGGGATTTAAATACTTAGTTGGTAGCTGTCTGGCATGCTGGTTCTTTTTGAGTAAAGCAAGCCTGGATTACACTCCTGAGTATCCTAATCCCTCTCCTTTGCTTTTACCTATCCCATTGATTGCCTGGGAGAAGCATGCTTGAGAAACAGCACTTGGAATGGCATCATCTCATTTGTAAAGAAGTTCACTCTACAAAGAGTGATGTTCACTCTTTTTTTTTTTTTTTTTTTTTTTTTTTTTTTTTTTTTTTTTTTTTTTTTCTGGCATAGCACTAGCTCACATGAATATATTATTATGAGCACACACTTTGTCTGAGGTCAAATTCTGATGACCAGCTCTAACGATTAGTCTGGATCAAACTGCTCTGTACAATCATCAATCTTCCTCTGACATTTGGGATGCACACCAAGCTGCTTGTTAGAATAATAATAGTAAAAAGAGAGGTAGTAACTCGGAGCCACAGCCTCAATTCTGGAAATGGTTTTAAAAGCCAAGCATCTCCTTTCCTTGCAGAGCATTCACTAGGATTAGATCTCATCCAATCGAAAGGAGTTAGGCATTCATATTCTTCTCTCAGTCACTGTAAAACAAGGGCTCAGGAAGCAGCTACAGAACACAAAGCACTTTCCTCTGCCTAGTGCCCTATGGCAATAAGTGCTTAACTCTCTATTAGCAATTCTTTCATCATGTTATCTGGATAATAAACCAACTGCTTACACAGCTTTTACTGACAAGATCAGCTGCAGGATTTGCAGTAGCAGAACAAAGTTGCTGTTTGCTTTCAAACTGCCAAGGTCAACGCAAGCCAGAACACCAGTCACAGCAAATATATGGCACACAGGAAGGACATGGTTCAGGAAGGAAAAGAATTTTCTGGTGTTTTCACCTTCACCCAAAGCAAGACTTGCAAACAGTGTCCTTTGACCTTATTACAATATTGGAAAAATGGAAGCTTTCTCATCCTGGCTTCGGAAGGGAGGCTGGTGATAATATTCTGTGTGTCCCACCCTCTGTGTTCAGCAGGGCACAGAAACACATGTCAAAAATATTATTTCCCTCGGGGGATTCACTGCTATCTGATACATCACCTCTTGAGGTGATGCTTAGAATATGATACTTAGAAGAAAAACAGAATACCTGCCAGACCTCCAGTCCAAGAAAATAATACCTGACTAGTGCTCCAATCCAAGAAAACAAACACTTCACAGGGGAAGAAATTTCCTCTGGCTCTTGCAGAGTACAGTTAAGCCATGTTGCACATGATGTAATTATCCACATTTTTATTACCTTTTGTGTCTTAATTACTATTACAGTATGCTTGGCAAATGGTCACTCAGCAGCTTACAATCACAGCCTTTGACTGCATTATTTCATTCATTAGCTTATAAAAGCAGTCAAAGAAAGCTGCAGCACTGAGGTTGGTTTCTCTCCAGCTACAGTCCTCTACACTTGCACAGCTGACTGTATGGGCATGCCTATTGACTCCTTTTAAACGAATTGCCCTTCAGTTAGGCTCCACTGCATCTTGCTGGCACGTTTCTAAAATAACTGAGAAACTGCAGGACTTAGTCCCTGGAAGAGGCTGCTCTCTTTTTTTTTTAAATTTTTTTTTTTTTTTATTTTTGTTTTTTTATATATTGAGGATCTTAAGACAAATTTACTGCTTCCTACTGCCCAGTCTAAACCTCCTCTGGTGCAGCTTTGAACCATAAATTGCTACTTTATCACTAAAAGAAGCATAATTATCTCAAAACACTTGACTGTCTCTGGCACGTACGGTCCGGTGAGCTCTTCTCCTGGAATCACACTCATTCATACATCCTCCAATTACTGTCACTTCATTGTGGTGATGAAAAAAGCAATGACAAGAAATTCAGTCAATGCCACTGAAATACAAAAAGGTACACAAAATGAGCCTGAGCCAGAAATAGCATACTGCTGGTGTGCAGTGAAAGAGAAGATGGTACCTCACTGCATCTTGCCTGTGGAGTAGATTTAATTATCTTACCAAAAGCCCCAGCAGTAGTGTGATAAAGAGAAGACAGGATCAGGACTTTGCAGCATGTTAAAAATCCCCTGGTTAAACCTTTCACCAAGGTGGTGATACTACAGAATTTTTCATGTCTCAAGAGAGCAACCTCAGCTCACACCTGATTTGTAACCTAGGAAACAGAAAGAAGAAACTTTCTGTCATAGCTTTTTACACCTCTCCAGCATCATCATCCCACAAATAGGTCACTGGGTGGTTTTAACTTTTCTTCTTTTTGCATCGTTCAACCAGGTAAAAGAAAGTGCAGAACAAAGCCTGCCAGTTGTACTGAGGCAATGCTGGCAGGGACAGGGGAGACTGGGAAGTGCCAAGCCTGCAGGCCACAAGCATCCAAACTTATGTGTGGGTAGCTCTGAAGGTGAGAAACCAACAGAGCAATTAGTAAATAAGAAGCTGATGTTGGTTAACATCTTTAAAAGAAGGTGAGAAACCCAGAACTGTAGGTTCTGAACAGACTGGCATCTCCCAATTTTTTACCCAGGTCCAGTAATGCTGGAGGCAGAAGAGGTGGGATATCTGCTGACAGGAGTGGGTTGTTATTTGTAATTGATTGATTTCCATTGGGTGATGCAGGAATGTTCTTTCAGTGGATTACTTATCAGCAACCCAGCAGTCAGATGAAGCAGCACTCACTCAGGACACTATTGAGGAAGTTGTTGAACTTGGACTTCTATAAATGTTCCTTTGTTGTAATCATCAAAAAAATATCTCTTTTCTTATGGATGGAGCTTTACTACAAGCCCAGTGGAATGCATCTGATGTTGCTGTGCAGATTTGCAGCATTCCTTGGTGGGCATATTTAATTTGGGATGGAGAAGTCATTTCGTTTTATACTGCACCTCAGAAACACCTTCATCCACTCTACTCAACTTCAAAGCACCATGGAAAGCTTTCTTCTTTCCTCCCAGAAGTTATTTTCATAGCAAAAAATCAAATCACAAAATTATTCCATTGTTTGTTCCAAACTGTGTTTAAGTACATTATAAATTCACTTGTTTGTAAACATATGGGCCACTACAATTGCTTTAGTGCTTGAGATGTAAATTATAAAAGTTTAGACTCAGATTGATTTCTGAAATGCTCTATCAGAACAGAAGATTCACTTGTGAACAGGGAAATGCAACAAAATGCTTCTAAATAAATATTTGGGAAAAAAAGTCTGCAGTTAGTGTCTCTTCACATGCTGCAAGTGATTGATTATGGATCTATGGTAATGGTAGCTCACCTTAAGAGTTTCTATGGAGATTTAAATCAGCTTTAATTAAAAGAGGATATGAAAAATCACTTGTTGAGATATGAGTTTGCTAACAAAAGAGTGATAAATTACATGGTGAATTTAATTGGAGAGAAAGCACTCTACCTCACTTAATTTGTTCTATTTATTTTCACACAGACTGTCAACACTTAAAATATTTTAAATATATCTCTGTTAAAATGATTTAAGGATTTAAACATCTCAGTTTAGTAGTGATTTAGTAGCAGCATTCAGAAAATATAGGGTGATTTAAAGGACTTTTGTAGTGCTGGGGAATAACAACTAAAATATAGCAGCTTCCTTTGAAGGATAATCATTTTAGCAGCAGCACAGAATTTATACAAAGTGAGTCTTTCATTTAAACATTTGCACTTCAAGAAATTTGAACACACCATAAGGTGTTTGGGGTGGTTTTTTTTTTACTGTTGTTTTTCCCTGTTGCTATTTCTATATTGCTAAATGTATGTAGATAGGGAGCAAGCCCAAGCTTTCAGAGAAGCTCCTGCTGAGCTGGTGGATTCACTTCAGAAGTGTTTGACTCAAGTGTGCATCTCTACTGGGGCTGTTGGACAATTCCTGTTGTAGTGAACATCTTTCCATCACCCCCAAAATCATAACAGGCTATGCAGCAGCTGACCAGATGGTTTTGAGATGTAAACTGGAGGACACATGATGCAAGGTTGAGGAGGCAGAGCTTGCTGGGGCAGTTCTGGAAGACAGGAGGAGCTGAAAACTGTCTCAGCTGATCATGGAAATTCTAGAATGAACCAAAGCCAAGCTTGACTCCAGAAGGAGCTGATTTTTGGTTCCTATAAAGGGCCTGGTAATTAAGTAGCATGGTAAGTCACAAACTCTGGAAAGTAGCAAGCCAACTTAGTCAACAGTGTAGGCATGTCCCAGATTGGTATAGCAGAGTCTGTAGTGATCCATTTTCCAAGAAAATAAAGTCACCCATCAGGGGCTGAGTGGTTTGTTATCACTGAAAGCATTCTTGGCTTCTCAAAGATGCAGAATAGCAATTTTCTGCAACCCAATCCTCTTAGGATAACTGGGCATCCAAGATCTGTCATTTTGTCATCCATCTTTTTCACACTAAATGTAATTTTTTTCAGTTCATTCTATTCTGAGACTGATACCCCAAATATGTTAATGAGAAAGTATGCAGTTAAATCACTGTGGGTAAACAGACTTTTACGTGTCTGGGAAGGATTGTTTTTGTACCTGATTTCTATTGCCATAGCAATTTGCAGATGGTACAAACACTGTCTCAGCAGGGGAAGCACAACAGTAAGCAGTATTAAAAGAGCAGCAATGTCAGCATCTTAATGTCTAGACATATCAGCACCCTGCATCAGAGCAAGAGCACAAAGACATACAAGTTAGTAGATTGGAACTGTTAAATCAAAGCTGTTAACTTTTCCTTGTCTCCTTGCCTTTCCTCACAAAGAGAGGGCTCTGCCAGTGTTCCTCAGCTGCCCTCATCTTCCAGAATCAGGAGTGAGCAGAGTTCAGGTTCTATTGCTTCCACAGTCTTTTGAAAATTGCAATTAGACCAGACAAAAGAAGACCTGTATTAGAGAGCCACAGTAGGAAGAAAAAACCCCAAACCCATCCAACATATGATTCTCTTTTATGGGAGGCTGTCACTCTGAATTCATTGGCACACAGTTACAAATATGGCAAAAACAGATACTTCAGACCTTTGTGTTTCTGAGTGAAGTGCTTCACTACTTCAGCAAAAAGACAAGTTCTTCTTTGAGTTAGACAGGAGCTCAGCTGTTACTCCCACTTCTGCAGCCAGCTTAGATTCTGTCTTTAACTTTCAGTAGAACATCCTGTTTGTTTTATTGTTTGTTTAGTTCAGCCAAAGTTTCCTTAGGAATCTAAAATAAGACTCAACAAGGAGGAATTTCATTAAATTTTGTTCTTCTTAAGGTGGACAGGAAGTTCCAGCTGCTCAGTTGCTATGGTGAATCTGGCTCTGGGGTCCCCACTTGTTCTTCTAGACTTCCATTATCAGTAAACAGAGATGGCCACTCCAGGTGTGCCATCCTCTCTGAACCAGATGGCACAAATCACTAACAAAATGCCACCTTTCAGAGTCACCAATGTTTCAAATGCACTTGCAGGGCAACCTAGCACAGCCCATCCAGAAGTTCAGCACCTGGTGCAAAGTCAAATGATCCCAGTTGCAAGAAGAAATACATTCAGTCCCTTAAGTTAACTGGTATCTTATGGTAACCTCAATCCACTGGACTCACTTTGCAGAGAAACTGCAGCACTTGCTTTCAGGATGGAAGCTCTTAGTATAAAAAGCATCTTCTTTTGGAGCCAGCTTGGTTCTGGTGCAGACATAGTGGGAGGGAAAAAAAAAAAAAAAAAGCCTCATTTAAATTGAAGGCAGCTTTCTGAGCAGCATGAAGGATTCATCAAGGCCTTTTAATATTTTTTCTGGACCACTTTAATTGTGCCCCTCCAGCAGTGCTTTGCTTCCCTCATTTTCTCCTCTGTGTACCAAGGTGTCTTATGCTTCATGCACGTCCAGTTTTTGTGTGCTGCTTCCCAGGAACTGGCTTCCAGATAAGCTGTCTCTTCCTCAGTGACTGGCTGGATTTAGATAAGTGTATTTCTCAGCTGTTATTCAAACACATTCAGCAAGACCTGATTTAGATCAAGTAATCTTTGTTTTCAGTAGTGCTGTATCACAAAATTAGGCAATTACTTTAGTAAATCTGTCAGGGCTCTAAGTAATTATCCAATTTAGACAATTCAAAATGACAGGCAGGAAAATTCTGCTCTCTTGTAAGCGTTGCTTAGAGGAATAAGCCTGGAGGATATGGGCATGGTGTTAAAGTCTATTCTGTTGGGTGAGTTGAGTTAAAAATGTCCATGAATATATGGTCATCTTAAAATGTGTTTTCCTTTGGCTGCATTCAGCCTCCTTTTCTGTCCCCATTGCACCAAGTCAGAAAGGGCAGTGCAAAGAACTGAATTTCTGCCTCCAGTTATCCAGGGGAAGGTTAAAGAGAAGACAAACCCAGACTGTACTCAGAGGTATATACTGGAAGGACAAGAGGCAAAGGATACAAACTGCAACAAAGGGAATTTTGGGAGGACATGAAGGAACAGACTTTTTTTCTACATGAGACTAGTGCAGCACTAGGACAGGTGCCTGGAATTTCTGACCTTGGGGATTTTCAGCACACAGCTGGTGAAAACCTCAAGCTACATGATCTGGCTTTGAAGCAAATCCTGCCTGGGGCAGAGGTTGGACTGCACACCTCACAAGATCCCTTCCAACCTAAAAATGGTTCTCTAATTCTAACAAGCAGAAACACAATTCTGTAATTCCCTGTTTCTAAGACTCCAGAAATATCACTTTCCTCTGTCAAGCTGAAACCATGTAGAAAGCATCTCTAGTGGTGGGTTCACGGAAGCTCTTCTCCAGCTGGGGTATAACTGAGGTGAAGCTAATGTTGAATCAGAATTTATTTAAAACCTGGGTAGAGCAGCTCTTCAGTGACATTTTAGGCTTAAAGACATTATCTTAAATTGCCAGAAAATGAGAAAGAACGACTAAAAAAGCTTTAAACCGAATTCCACACGTGAACACATTCCCCTTCTCCCCTGTGTTATATCACTCAGAGAGGACAACACCTGGGCTCCAACCTCACTGCAAACACAGCATCTGACATCACTGAGAGCTTGTCTTTAACAGCAAAGCCTGCAGTTGCAGGAGGGCTGCTTCCCCTCCCAATCTATCATGGAAGCACACCAGCATCCACACATATTTCAAAATGTCCCCATTTTTCACAAAGCAGATGTACTCTTTCCCAGGCAGATCTTCTTGTGAGAGTCTCTGTACCTCCCTCCATCTGCTCCCCAGGCCCACGCAGGCAACAAACTGTGCAACCTTGGAATGATGATCTTGGCTTTGTGCCTTCACACACACACACAAAAAATTAAAATAAAACAAAATTTAAAAAATCTTCCACTTTAGCTACTTTTAGTACCTCTAATTATGTTCTATCAAAAACACATGAACATAAGACTGTAGATATTTTTGATAAAGTTTGAGTGATAATCCTAAAGAGAGCACAGAAATATTTCAGAGTCACAAATGTTTCAAAGCTGCCTTATGGACCTTGTAATTTATAACAAGCTTCTCATATCCAAGGCATGCCTTCAGCAAGAAAAGAAACAGAATGGTAAATATTTGTTAGGGCTGCTGGAAAGGCAGGATACAATTTCCATTGGAATTTTACCTTTTCCTTCCCCCAGTAAAAAATTTTAATGTTTCTCCAGAAGAGCAAATTCCAATACCTCTCATGGTTGGACAGACCTTAAGGTCTTTATTCAAATCAGATGAATATGGGAACGGCCCTCAGGCACAAAATATTTAAAATCCAAATTTTAAATACCTCTGAATTTTGAAAGAGATTCAGGGTTTGGGGACAATCTGATACAGATGAGAAGAACAAAACTCTTGAACACATTGAAAACATTGAAGTCAAGATCCAAGTGTGATATTATAGAAGAATAACACTTAACATCTGAAAGTTTTAGTTGTAGGTTAACTTAACAGTCTGTCTGAAGTGGCTTCAGCCTCACTTTTTCTACAGAATAGTAATTAAAAATCATCTTTGCTTCCCTCCCATTCTCCTGCATTACACTGAGCCCAATTTCAATGGATTGTTCTTTTTGTAATCAATTATTTAATCCAACCCCATTGCTATGAAGGATTTCACTAAACAATCCCAGAGCACAAACAAAACCTCCCCACACATCCGAATAAATTCTGGGTGATACAGAGGCTCTAACAATTCAAATTTATTGTTAAACAACATAACACTAATGAGAACAGTTGTTCAAAAAGGAACAGCATTGTTAGAGGGAAACAAAACCCCTGAAAGCAGAGTATTCAAAAGAATTAACATTCAAAGATACACTAGCAACAACTGTAACCTTATAGCCACTTATCCATACTGGAGTAAATAGCTAATTTCTCATGCAGAAACATAAAAAAGGCTTACACCCCAATAAATAAAGTATAAAACTAGGAGAACATCCACAAACAATAACACTATAGGCACTTCTTTGGAAGTAAGCACACGTTATTATGCTCCACCTCCTGCACAGTTCTGTGAAGCCTCAACCATTGAAAACTAACAAACCACTAAGTTTCTAAGCCTCTGTCTAATTTAAAACATGGGGAAAGTAATTAGTGAAATGGTAATATCCAAACTAATCATCTCTTCTTCAGAGATTCTCTGCCTACTTGTGCAGCCAGCCCCGTGTGACTCAAGCTGATGCATGTGAGGTGCAGAAAAGCTGCAGAAAAACTTCTCTGACTCCCAACACTTGGCATTCAGAGACTTCACCAAATTCACTCCTTCTTCAATAGCTGGGAATCCTTGTTTTCAAACCCTGTTAGGCACGGGATGGATTTCCTTACCATGACAACTGTTTGTCATGTAAGAGGGAATGGAATCAAAATGAGGTCTGATGGATGCCATTCAAAGTGTATTTAAGAACAGAAGTGAGGTTTTGCCAGACCTGACCACTTCATATTTTCTCAACACCTTTTGAAATGTCCAGTATGGCTGGAATAGATCCAGTCTAAAAAATATGACAGATTATGGATTTTGGATTCCAGATTATAGAATTACCTCCAGAAGCTGACTCTGAACCTTGCAGCAGGGTCTGAAAGAGTTAATCCAATTCTGAGTAAAACATATTTAACAAGACTGTTTGGGAGCTTGCTACAATGCAGCATTGTAGTGCAAATACACAGTGTAGTTGCCTTGTATTTGATGGTAGCAATGCTGAAAAAATAGCCAGGTCATCAGCTAGAGAAACCTTATGTTTGTTCTTAAAAGATTCCCATTCTCATGACTCTGAGTAAATCACAGAATCACCCAGGTTGGAAAGGACCTCTGAGATCACCAACTCCAACCCTTCATCCACTCCCCCCGTGGTTCCCAGCCCATGGCACTCAGTGCCACATTCAGTCACTTCTTAAAAACCTCCAGGGATGGAGAATCCACCCCCTCCCTGGGCAGCCCATTCCAATGCCTGATCACCCTCTCTACACGTAAAGAATTTTTTCCTAATATCTAATCTAAATGCCTGCAAACCTATGGCTGATTTCAGCCTTACTTATCAATACAACCAGTAACCATTTTCAGTTATTGGGTAGTTTCTGTAGGTCCCAATAAACTTAATTTTTTCACAATACCCAAGCAAATTTGTAAGCTGCTGGACTGGAACTGATTCAAATTACAGTGTAACAAATGCAACTAGGCTTGAATTCCTCCAGGAGCTGGGGATAGACATCCTTTTACATTGACTCTCAGCAAATACCCAAGCATTCCTTTTTTTAGAAGAAATACTCATAAGAAATTATTTTCAAGATCTCCTGGGTACATATTTGAAGCTCCAAAGACTATATCTGTACACACACAAGTATGTTACTCATGTCAGAACTGCTCATTCAATCAAGGAACGGAAATGCTACTACTGTTTGTGGTTCCTTTACCCAAATGCTCCTGAACACTGCAACGGAAATTTAGAATAGTTTGGACCGCTACTACAGTGAAAATATCCCAAAAATGCATATGAAAATTCTAACATTAGACTAAAAATCCTGTGCTGCTATGAGAGAAAAAAAAAAAGGATAAATGCTTCTGTTTAATGGGTTCTAAAACACCTGGAACTGTCACTGGTCAAAACAGTAAAAAAAAAAAAAAGTTTAGAGTTTGGATAAGCGGCCTGTGAGGATCTGAAAAGAAGAGTTCTGCTCATTCATTATTGAGACTATTATTTAAGTCTTGTATTTCATTACATTTCAACCTCAAGTAGCCAAAAAAATAATCTGCTACAATATGGAGTACAAGGCAATATTTTTTTAAATGTTTCCTTTTTATTTATGGTTAGGAGTAGATGAGGAGGCTTGGCTCTCCAAACAAGCATCTGGAAAAAAAGAAATCGTGAATCATGAGCTCACCCTAGTGTTTTAAAAGAAGACTGCAGTGAAGAATCAAAAAATCCATCATATTATTCTTAGCGTTTCATAAATAATTTCCCTTGTTTATCTTTTCCAGATGAATGCCAAAAATTACTTGCCCAAACTCTGATTTCTTTTGTTAACATTTAGCAAACGCTTACTCGTTTGGATCTTCCTTTTTACAATAAACTGAACATACCCAAATGTTTTGATGTGCATTTTGAAGTTAAACAAGTCAAATTGATTAAAGCTAATCAATGAAGGCCAAAGCAATACACGAATGTTTATTTTGCAGACTGTAAGCATTGCAGCATTTATCATGCATAATCCCTAGCAAATTATTAGTTTATTCTACAGCTTCAGCATAAAACAGAAAACAGAAGAACAGAGAGGGGAAAAAAAAAAGCAATAGCTAAAAATCTGAAGCATTTCATGTGGGATTTATAAGAAATTCCCAATCCATTCATGACCTGGTTTTCAGAAATCAGTCCATTTACATAAATACATTCTGCATGCAGCTACAAGCCATTTTTTTGTTTTTTCCCCCTTTTCCTGCCTTTTTATTTTAATTCCTGATAAAACAATACATTTCAAGCATGCCGTTTGATGCATTAAGGATGATGCACTCCAGCTTAGAAGGGAAAAAAGAAATAATATTTATTGGTTACCCCCAAATAACCAAGACATGGGGTTTTTGCAAAGCAAAACCTATCTGTAAATTGGCAAAGCAGCTCTCTTTAGTCTGCCTATGAATAGAAGAACATAAAATATCCTGAGGAGTAGAGTGACACACTTTAATTTCAACAGAGATGTGTGGTGGGTTGCAAACTGTGGGAGAAAACAAAAGGAAAGAGATGTCAAGCCTTTGAAAACTACAGAACAAGCCTTTGAAAACAACAGCAGGAAAAGCTTTTCAAGGACAGATGCAGAACCTGCAGTTTGTTCAGAGCTGAGGAAAAAAAAAACGCAAGGAGCACGTTGCCCACAGCAGGTGAATTCCTTGAGAGAACATGGCTGCACATTTTAGGGGAAGAAAAGAATGTTTTGAGGCATGCAGAGCATTGTTACCCAACAGCCAGCCTGCAGAGATGGGGAGGAAGGGACATTGTAACTTCCCTGTGACTGTGCTCCAAAAACTCTTAGGTTGTTTTCCCTCAGGAGGAGGGACAGTAGCCTGACACCAAGAAGAAAACTGTTTGACTGTGCCAATGTGTCAGTGTAACTGTGCAGAAAAGAAACTAACAGCACCAAGTGGGTGTAGGAGGATGGTGAAGAGTTCATACCTGAGGTCACAAATGACAGCAAACACACAGCAGGAGGAAAAGCTCGAGATGGACTGAGAAATCTGAGGGCAAAACTAAAGGAAACAGAACCCTGCTGTTTATTCACATCAGCTCTAAGGGTGGCTGAAAGCACACCAAGGCCTTCTGGTTGCTCCATCTTATTATCCCCTTCTGAAAAATCTCCTCCCAAAGGAGAAAAAATAAAATAAAAAAAAAAAAAAAAAAAAAAATCTCAACGTCAAATGAAAATCTCATATTTCTTACTCAATCAGAATAAGTGGATTCTGCAAGAAATAACTGCTCAAGGGTAAGGGTTTTGGAGGGGAGATATAGCACCAAGGTTAACCTGCAGAGGAAGCCCTAGAGAATGCATAAAAGCAAGCAAAAATGAAATAGTCAAGGCAACAATTTATTTTGCTGACAATGCTATTCACAGCAAAATTAAGGATCTGTATTCTTTTGATTCATAGTCTTGCATTAAACACAAGTTGTATCTGAAGGGGAAGAAATCTTAACAGAAAAAGGAAGTTTGAAACCTGACTTGACAGTCAGAACATGTATATTGTTTCTGTAATTTTATTGTGTGGTTTGTTTATTTCTCAGTCTAGGTGCCAAAGCATATTATTGTTTACTACTGCACTTGAGTTAATTATTTTCCTGACAACAGTGCCAATTCCTATTTAACAAAAGATAACTGAATATATGTATATAGCAAATATAAATGAACTTGCAGGTGTTTCTCTTTGACTCTGCATTAGATGACTGGACGCTGGCAGGAGCTTCACTTAGCTGAACATAAAAACTGCTGGATAAAACACAAGAAACAGACAAACAGAAATAAAAGAGTGAAAAGCTGAAAAAATTACACACAGCATGGTGAGGCATGGCTGGGTTTTATACATGATGAAGAGGACAGCTACAAGAGAGATGGATCCATCCCAGAAGTAATTTGAGAGGTGCAATGGGGACCAGCTGGGGACAGGGATCATACAAGGCCATCAGGACCCAGGTATTGTCATACCATAAAGATGACCCAGGTAATGGTATCAGAAATACCAAGTTTGGATGCAGACAGAGTAAAACCATGAGCAGTGAGGAAGAGATAATTAAAGATGGGTTGTTCAATTAAGAGGACATAGGAGTGCAGAAAGGCAGAGATCAAAGTGCACAGGGAAATGAAAAACATGGGAAAATAGAGAGAAGGGGGAATAAATAGGGTTAGTCAAGTGTAAGTAGGTGTTTTCTGACTGCCCCTGACCACCACAGTCTACCCTACCCCACCAAATTCTAATCTTTACTTTGTGTGAGACCCCACTCCATTCTCTGTGTTCATAGGTGAGCATCAGCAGCCAGAAGTGTCTGCAGGTCTTGCTGCAAGGAACTGGAGGCACCAGGGTTGTGGGGACTTCACCAGGGAAAGTCAGTTCTGTTCTGTGTGCATGTTGAGTGAGATTTGCTAACAAACTGCAAGCTGGATGAGCTGGTAAGTAGGAGAAGATCTGAATCTGGTAAAGCCCAATGTCTCTGTTGACAACTTGTTAAGGTCTTTGGGCAAAGTCTAGGCATGGAGGAAAGAATCTGTGCTAATAGTTGAGAGATCTGACAATCTGGTGTGCTTGTGAATCTAGAGAGGCAGTCCAGGTAAGCATCTTTTCAAGAGTGACCTTCAATTCAGCCTGATAGAGAAGGGTAAAAGCACTGGGCCATCTATATTTATGTATAAACACTGTTGGTGTTCCCATGGGTGCTGTTACATTCTCATGTATGCTGCCTCAGGGTACCCTAAGACTCTGCTTACCACCTTCTACCAGCTGCCCTCTTCCACAGCCTTTCTTCTCTGGATGGCATTCCAGAAGAGGAACTCCTTTATGAATTCCTGTGGATGCCTTGGCATGAGGAGCACCCACACTGCTTCTTGTTGCTGAATCCTAGGAAGAATGGATAAATTTGCTCAGCAGATCCAGTGCCTCTGGCTCGTGGAGCGATAGGAGCTCAGAACAGCACGTGGGTCACAGCAGCCCCTCAACTCCTGTCTAGAGGTAAATACCAGCAGCTTCCCTTCCTGCACCACATGGAGAGCTAGGAGAGGAGCTGCCTGCTCCTTTGGGACACAACAGACAGCCCTAATCCGTATTCTGATTTTTCTATTTTGACTTTTGAGCTGGTGGGAGGTGGCCTCAACAAAGGAAGATGGTCACCACCAATGCATCTCTATGCAGCAAAGTAGCAACACTTCCTATGAAGGGTAGAGAGGGGCTTGAAAGAGGGGTGAGAAAGATGCATTTACTGACAGTGCAGTCCCCACTTAGATGAATTTCCCCTCATATGGACCAGTGGAATGGTGTTGCTTGCACAACCAAGAAAAAAGGGCAATGTTTCAGTGCAAGGCACTTTGTAACGAGTGCTTCCAAACACCCCAAAACTGCTTCATCCTCTCAGGATCCCAAGCAAGACACCTATGTTACTACAATATTAAGTCAACAGAACTTGTTTTCATGGTAGTATGGGCTCAGGAATACTCTTATCCCAACACAACTGGCTCAGCAAAGAGTGCAAGTAATAAAATGAAAATAAAATGTTTGGCTGAAGTATCCATTGGCTTCTCTATTCTCTCTCTGTTAGTGCTTTATAAACAGTGGGACAACAAAGCTCTATAAGAATTTCAGCAGACATCAGGAGACTTATCCAGTAACAATGAAATAAAAAGAGGACAATACAAGAAAAACAGGCAATCAGCAACCATGTGCAAGTTGCACAAAGAATGAAGCCTGCTCTTATCTTATCTTATCTTATCTTATCTTATCTTATCTTACCTCTGTCTCTGCCTCCTGCTCCTTAACATCTTGCATTAGCAAACAGTCCCAGAGATTTTGACCAAATTAATTTTTCACTATTCAAAATGCAAAATTCACAGGATTTTAACAACCTGATATTAGGAAACTAATAGCAGCTTTGTACCCCAAAGATACACATCATTACACACATGTGCACAGTTAAGAGTGAAGAATGATGTGAGAAATCCAGCAGCCTCCTAACAACAAGACTGATGAAGAACAAGCCATCCACCACATTCTTACATGAAATATTACAACAGTATTAAAATTTACACAGTTGCTTACTCTCAAGGCCTCAGATGCAATTATAAAACTCAGTGGTAGAGCAGTACATATTGTTTTCTTTCATTAATGTGTTTCTAAGAAATTTAATTCTTACCTGTGTTTCATACTGTTTCTATAACATAAAGCTGAGGCTCCCATTAAACCTGTACTCTTTTTTTTTCAGAGAAGAAAGACAAAAAAACCAGATGAATTTCCAGATTGAAACAATGCCATAAATCACACTTCATGAGTTACACAAAGGATTACATTGTGGTATTTCAAACTGTGTCTGGCATCCCTGTGATTACTTCCTCTATGTTTGTAGCTCTGAAATACAGAGAATTTCACAGACCTTTAGAGAAATAGCCAAGGCTACCATTTAGTACAGAAATAAAGGCTTTTTGGAAGCCCTATCCTTTGTTCCAAATCCTCCTTAAATTGATGAAAAATGCTGAAAAAGAAAGCACAACCTTATGCCTTTTCTTTTACAAAATGAGACAGCTATTCAATTCCACACCAAACAAAAATATACAAAAATATAAACCAAACTTTGCAGGGATCCAAATCGCCTCCAAAGCAACAGTTATTTAAAACAAATATTTTGATTTAATACACTTGTTAACCAACACATAGCAAGATAAACAGAATCCACTTGAAGAACAGGCAGATTCTGATAGTTTCAGTCACCAGAACAGCAGAAAGCTGCCATGACAGTGAAGTGCTCAGAGGATCTTTCAGTGTGGTTTTTCTCAAGAGTGCATTTTTCATGTATCATTTTTGCAGGACTGATTCACAGTAGTCCTGAGCAGAAAAACAGTGTAACAGCTTTTAACCACTGGATTTTAACGTCTCACCCTTAAAAGAAGTTTTCCAAAATTTCTTGGGTCTTCCAGTCATTCCTATCTTTCTTTTTTAGCACTTAAATGAAAATAGTTCCAAAAAACATAGGCAAGAGGATGACACTTGTTTCAAATCTCCTTTTTAAATGACAGATGCTCAGTTGTCTGGAGGAAGATGACACAGCAGGCTCCCAACAGATCTGTTATTTTACTTACACCCACAAATATAAAATAGCCAGAGAGCTGGTTAGGAAGGTCAGTGAGCAAAATGTTGATGTTCTCTATGAATGACAAGAGGTTTTGATCCAGACATGAGCCCACGAGGGAAGATGTGGCTCCATAAACCACTGGGTCACCTGAGTCCAGGGCTGAGACTGCAGTAGCCTCACTCAGCCCAGTGTGTTCTGATCAAATTACTGGATCTGGAGACCTGCTGGAATGCTATATGAAATATTTGACAGCTAAAGACCACCCCAATAGCAACAAACATCCCAAAGTCTCAGTCAAAACAGGGTCTTCTAACAATGGGACACTTAATGCTAAGTTATCCACTTTTCAAGAGCAACAGAGCCTCATGTATGGGTGTTCCAACATATTTAAAGAATTCTATACGTTTGTAGCAGAACAAGATGAAGATGCTAGAGGAAAAGAGAAGCATAGAAAAAGGTTTGAGGTCAGGAATTTCAAAATTGTCCTGGTTTGGGCCAGGATAAGGTGATTTTCTGGTTTGTACTTTTGCTTTCAGCTCAGTCTCTTGTCAGTAGCTGCACTTGCTGAAATTAACAGCAAGTTTCTCAGACAGTGTCTGCTCCTGGGACTGATCACACTCCATGTTTATAGTTACTGCTAGAGACTGGTGTGCAGAGCCAGGGACACTGCTCAGCTCTGAGGAACATTTTACCCTGCAGAAGGAGTAAAGAGGTCCCACCTGAACCCCTCCTCGGGGGAGGCCCGAGACAAGATAGATGCCAGAACTGACCAAACAGAGTATTCCATCCCATACACCTCATACTCAGGATAAATTTGAGGGATCACGAGGGTAAAACATCCTTTTCCTGCTCCCTTTCTGCTCTTCCTGCTTTTCCTTCACCGGTTCCCTGTTTGCTTCGGCATCCTGGGAGGATTCCATCCATTCCTCTGCCTGTGCTCCTGATCCATTCCAGCCTGAATCTGTGTGTTCCTGCCTCCAGCTCCCAACTGCTCCTGACCCCAGGATTCCAGCCTGGACTTTCCCAGGGCTGCCCTGCAGCCTCGGGGGTGACGTGAGAGTTATTGGGGGAAAAGGGGGAGGAACATGGGATCAATCTTTTCCTGTATATTTGTATATTTGTATATATTTAGTACTTTTTCCTTTTATATCATTCCTGTTTCATTAAAGTTGTGTAGTTTAGTTTCCAACCCATAAGTCTCTTTCCCTTATTCTCTCTCCTTTCCTTATCAGGGAGAAGAGGGGGATTAATAGAAAAATCTGTTATTCGGTTTAATTGCCAGGCCAGTGTTAAATCCTGACAATAATCTAACTGCAGTTTAGCACTGCAACTGGACACTGCTGAGCCCCACCAGGGCAGTGACAGCAATGAAATGCTGAGCACAGAAACTGTAAATTTTGGATTGGTGCTAATCACCAATTATTAATTATCTCCCTACAGAACGGGTCAGTGGTTCATCAGGATGGGATGCAGAAAGAAAACTCCTAGAAGAACCTGCAGAGGAATCCATATGAGAGATGCTATTTTGGATTTAGACTCAAGTGGTGCTTGGGAAGCAGTTCAAGTAGAATCACTGGAAGAGCTGTTCTTTAGCAGGGATCACAGCACAATTGTGTTACTATAGAAAAGAGCAGGGGAGTAAAGAAAGCACTAGATAAAAAATGTGAAGAAATGGAACAATGCAAAAACAAGGCTATTATTGAAGGAAAAGATTGACAACTGCAAAAACGGGAACAATCCAATCTACAAACTATACAACATTCTGGATGAGAAGCCCTGATAAAATATAGACCAAAAGGGAAAAAAGTAGACAACTATCCCCCTTCCCCTTTCTTCCTAACTACTGTCCTGGGTACAGGATAATGTCCTGGTACTACACCCCTGACTAAGCTAAAGGCTGGAAAAAAGACAGGCAACATAAAATTAAACAACAGTAGACCTAAACAATGCTTTGGTAACAAGGAGCATAATCAGTTTTTTTGTTTAATACCCCAAATATCAGTCAAGTCCTTTCCTGTACCAATCAGTCACTCTTCAAAACCCTTATTTACAGAAATGCCTTTTGTTCACAAGAAGTGAATGCATTTCACATTTAGAAAATCTTTATACATTTCATTTTCTCCTTTAACATACAACAAAATGTTATGCATTAAAAAAAAAAACAAAACAACAAACCATATAAACCAAACATAGGAACATTAACTAGACAAAGAGAGGTCATTTTAAACAACATATACAACATCAGGCTTAAATGTAATTATGTTCTTCACAGCACAGAGCAGAGAACAAGGCAACAAACTGCAGCACATAATTGTGTGCAATTATACAAGCAACACAAAACCTGTTCTAATTACTTTTCGTTGATGCCAGACTCCATTATATTCCAAATTCTGTACCAAAATGCCAGCTAACTCCAGGTGCCTTTTAAAAGCCAGATCTTTTCTGCTCATTGTGCATTACTCACAAGTAATAAAAAATTATTATAGTATTTGTAGACACCCCAGTGTTCAAAGAATATTTTAGGAAGTCTTTCCAGACCTCACATTTGCTGGACTGCTGGAACTGTCATTCACATTACTGACAGGATTTCCCTTAGCCCCTGACCAGAAGAATGTTTCTAGATCACATATATTCAGCAGTTAGTGGTGCTGAACCAGCCAAATTAAACAACATGCCACACTACCCCAGCTGCTGTGTGAACAGTCAGTGAGCTCAGTGTCTGCCATGATTGTCACCGACTGGGATCCTGAAACCTGGGGTAGCATTATTAGTTTGAGCATTAATTAAAATCAGAAGCCTATAGGGCTGTAAGAAGCAGTGGGCTACAACAGTCACCTGTGGGGGAGGACATGAAAAGCACTGTGTGTCAGGCAAAATCCCTTCCAAGCTGCCCTAAGACAAGTGAAGCAACAGTGGGAAAACTCACTGTGCGCCAGAATTTAATCAAATCAGAGAAGTACTTCAGCTTAAATATATTTAAGAAGACATCTGGAACTGTTTAGTGAACTCTCAGGGGGAAAGAATACTCCGTGCCATGTTCCTGAAAGAAATCTGACACCATGCTTGTTGCCTCAAACTCCTACGCTGCCCATCTATTCCTTCGAGGTATTTTTGTGGACTGCAGGTGGCATTTTGTAAATATAAAGGGATATGAGATTGAGAAAAGGTAACATAGAAATGTTTCTCTTATTATTTTTATTTCCCCTCAGTCAGAGAGTGGTGGACCAGAAACAAGCTCAAGTAAAATACTCTTAACTATACACTGCTTCTCCTGCAAAACTAGAAGTTTCTAGAACTTGAGGAGTACTGGCCATGCAGAGCTTCAAACTCTGCTCTCTGATCAAACTGGTCTGTAGAGCACACCATGAGTACTGGTGACACAGGATACTACAATGGTAACACCAGGGACTACTCGTCTTGTCTTGCTGTTGCAGAGAAGCATCTTGGCATTATCACAACTATCTATAACTAACTGTAACTACCATGATTAGAGTATGCAGATCCAGAAGGCAGTAAGTTTGGAGAAACACAGTGCAAATAGCTTAGCCAATGCTCTTAAGCAATTCTTCTTCATTTAACATAGCATTTGGGAGCAGGACTTCCCAATGTCTGGACTCTCAGTCTATAAACAGTGCATCTTCCAGACAGATCTCCCTGTCCAGGCAATCTGGGACTGAACATAAGATAAGCATTCCCAGGAGGTGTCCTCCAGCTCCTATCACTGCTGACCAAGAAGACCCCAAAAGACAAGAGTGAGAGCTTGACAACCAGTGTCCCTTGTCCCTCCATGCTGCACACAAGTGATTGTGCCCAAACCACTTAAATACTCAGGTTCTGGTGCTTCTGAGTCTGTGGCTACACAAAGTTACTAGCACAAAAAGTATGTACAGCAAGAAAGAATTTTCATAGTAAAAAAAAACCTCCTTTAATGGAAATTCACATTGGACTTTCTCATTTTAATTTTCTACAGAAAAAAAAGCACATCCGCTTCCCCACTGGCTGGAAAAACCTTACTCAGCTGAAGAACCCTGTCCTGGTTTGAGAGGACCAGGACAGAAAGAACCTTCCTGGGACACCCCCAGCAGCTGCCAGGCTGTTGATGTGGCAGTGATAATGGGGAGGACCTGAGCCAATGGGAGGAGAGGATGGGTGAGGTGACCCAAATGGACCAATCACAGTGCTCCTTCTTATGACGGTCAGTATAAAACGGCTCCCAAGAGAACCCTCTGGTGGCTTCTCTGGTTGGTGGGCTAGTTGGGTTCAGGTCTGTTTGCCACTGCTCCTCATTTCCTCCCTGGAGGAGCCCATCATTCCCAGGACAGGTCACCTCCTGCCTTGCCAGGTGGGGCCACCTTGGGTGCTCTGAGGCTGTTGTGAACATCACTGAGACCCTGGGCTTGGGCACCCCCATCTGCTGCCCAGTCCAGTGTAGGACTTTTCTGGTTGGGAAGTAATCATCAACTGGGAAGGGTGAGTTCCATATTTACATATATTATATACACTTGTAATTTCTCATTACTACCTCATTAAACCTACCCAAGTTTTTTTTTTTTTCTTCCAGCCTTAAGGTCTCTCTCCCTTGCTCTGTTCTTCATCTTCCCCTGAGAGGGTAGTGGGGGAAAACAGAGAGCATCTGCCACTTTTTACTCATTACTGTCTAAAACCATGACAAACCCCATCGCCCCATAGGTGCTTGCCTTGGGCTGAGGGAGCTGCTGTGTTGAGAGATCTCCCTCACACCAATACAACAACAGTTTCAGGCCTAACTGAGCCTTCTGAGGACTTAATACATGTGGGTTCTGGAGAGGCACTGTCCCATGTGCTCAACAACTCCCAGCTGTGTTCACTGTATACTCCAACCCCTGCAGGGGACACTCTAGGAAGGAGACACTTGATGTAAATGAGTTGGTGATAAAGATGAAAATGACAAGCTCAATATGACACAATGGTTGTACAGAAAAAAGTTTCAAAAGTCCAATATGCTTTGGCATAGCTTAATAGCAAACCTTCCCCAGCTTTGAAATGCAGTTTCATGACTTCTTTCTGTTTGTATCTGAGGTGAGATTGCTCTGTGTACCTTGTAAGACTTTGCATCACAGCACTTTCTGAGCATCCTCTGTTGGAGAATCCTGGAAGCTACTTCAGGGAAAATTAATCCCTGCACCACCCTTTCGAGTAATCTGTGAGGTTATAATTGTAAATCTGTGATGTTATAATCAGCCTCCTTTTTACTAGTAAGAGTTAAATGAAACCTTGAGGCCACCAACCCTGCAATGGACAGTAATGGCAACAACCAGGTGGTACAGGGGGTACCAAAATCACCCTCTTTATGACTGAAGTATAGAGATGGAAGTTTTTTGGTGCTGCAATACCGGCCTAGGGAAGCCAGAGGGCATTCCTGGTACTTTTATTTCAGCTCGGGGAAAATTTACTTCTAAGTGCTGTTAGTCCTCTCAATGAAACAAAAAGCTGGCTACAGGTAAGCAGTGCTCTACCTCTTGGAAATACAGAGGAGCATCCATCTTCTTTAATGGAAATGGAGGCTAAAAGACATTATGTTAAGACAAATGTTAGACATTAAGGTGTAGAATTTCTTAAGACCTGAGCTTTGTCCTTGTATTTTATTCCACTATCTTTGTATTCCACTATTTGCATCCTGATACCCCCCCCACACACACACTACTTAGACTCTTGATAGAATTTTCTACACGGCCTCCCATGGCTTCCCACCTGCAGGATTCCTTCTGAGCTCTGTTACCCCCATCTGATCAATAATGCTATCCTATTTCTTTTTCTTCCAATTTTTCTTTTCCTGTTTATTCTCGTTCCTCCTCCCTTGGAAAAAAGTGGTGATTACATGACACCATCTGGTTCCTACAGGCATTTCAGGGGTTGGGGTGTGGGGTTTCCGTGCCAAGGTGCTGGGGACTGGCTGGAGAGGTGGCCCCTGTGAGAAGAAACGTGGGGCTGCCCCATTGCTGGTTCCAGAGGCTCCACAAAGGGCTGACTGCAGGACACAGCTGAGCCCAGCAGCAAAGTTGGCACTGCTTCTGGGAAAGCACATTTAAGAAAGGGAAAACTGTTGTGCAGCAGAGTGTGAGAAGGAAGGGGAAAAAAAAAGTGTGAGAAACAACCTTCCAGACCTCAAGGTCAGTAAAGAAGGAGGGGGAGGATGTACTCCAGGCACCAGAGCAGAGCTTTGTCTGAAGCCCAGGGAGGAGACCCCAGTGAAGCAGTCACTCCTTGTAGTCCATGGAAAGGACCAGGCCAGAGCAGATATCCACACTGCAGCCAACCAAAGGAAACAAAAAAAGGTGGGGAGAGAACTGAGAGACTGATGGCAAAGCCCATTCCTCATCTCCCCTGCATCACCCTATGGAGAGGACAGTAAGGAAATTAAAGGGCACATGAGATGCAAGGAGGAATAGTGCCTGCTCAGCCTTGAGAGAAAAGCCTAGGAGAGGGTCTAGATGCTACATACAACTACTGAACGGGGGTTAAAGAAACTACAGAGCCAGATCTGTCTCAGAGGGTAAGTTAAAGGGGTAGGAGGAAACAGAAGCTGTGGCAAGGGAAATTTTAACTATGTAAGGAAAAGTCTAACCATCCGAGAGTGGTCAAATATTGGAAGAGGTAGTCTAGGCTGCAGAACCTTCATCCTGGAAAAACACTTATGACTTTTCCAGCCTAAATCAGATCCTCAAGCCGAAAGTATTTCTTACCACAGACCCTTCTATTAGCATATTGTATTAGTGGCTCGTGGAGGTGTAATCTGAAAGGAAACATTCAGCTGAAGCATGTTCCCACCCTAGTATGAGAGATTAAGGGTCATGAAGTTGATCTACAGGGCTGAAGAACTTCTGTTGTGAAGACAGCCTGAGAGAGCTGGGGTTGTTCAGCCTGGAAAAAGCTCCAGGGAGACCTTAGAGCATCTTCCAGTGCCTGAAGGGGCTACGGGAAAACTGGGGAGTTCTCGGGAGAGCATGGAGTGCCAGGATGAGGAGTAATGGTTTTAGACTGAGAGGGGAGATTTAGATTAGACATTAGGAGGAAATTTTTCCTTGTGAGGATGGTGAAAGCCTGGCAAAGGTTGCCTAGTGAAGCTATGGGTGTCCCCTCCTTGGAAGTGTTGCTTTAGGTTGGAGCAAACTGGTCTAGTGGGAGGTGTCCCTGCCCATGGTGGAAGGGGGGGTGGGGTGTGAAACTAGATCCTAAAGTCCCTTTTAAGCCACACTCTTCTATGACATGTTCTATTTAGCAGCTACATTTCTTGTTTGTTTCATACAAGAGTGCAGTTTTCCTAAAGAACCATAAATGGTTAAAAACTGCATGAGCACAGGAGCAATAGGTGGGGAATAACTATGTGTGCTGCTTAAGAAAAGAATCAGACAATAGTTTATCCTCTTAGGTTTGAACATTCCTTTCTCAAATTTTAGAATTTAAAGCTATTTCCTAGCCTCTCGCTGCAGAGTCACACATCAAGTCGAAGTCATACCGGTTTCCTTGCCAGGGGGAGGAGTTCTCCTCGCTTCCGATGACACGGTCACCACAGCAACACCTCCAGCAACCGGAGCGCAGGGAGCCCGCCCGTTGCTGCTCCGGGACTGCAGTGGTTAAAAAGCCGCACCGAAGAGCTGCAATGTCGGCAGCCCGGAATGATTTGTTAGATGAAGTCAAGAATACGCCCCCTAAGTACATTTTGGGCTAAAAATGGACAACTGCTTTGTGGAAGAAGTGGCTGCATCACTGGTGAGAGAATTTCTCAGTAGAAAGGTAACTCGTCTCGATTTTCTCCGATTAGTATAAATGAGAATGACACCTGGAAAATGTTAAGTGCTAAAAGATTGAGAAATACGGGGAGGTGGGGGGGGACGGACTTCTTCCAGCAGCTGGACCTGAACCGAAAGAGCCTGGCGGGGGAGGAGCTGCACTACATTTCCCACAATACCTTTTTATTGCTGGATATGGAAGCCTCCTTCCTCCGTGTTTGAGAAAGCCTGATTCCGATCCACAAACGCCTGCAAAAACCAAGGTTAAATCAAAAAAATGCAGTTTTAGTGTTGGGGTTTTTTTCCTTATGAATGAGTCTATCTCGCTTATGATTTAAAAAGGCGTACAAAGCTTGGCAGGACAGATGGTTAAAGAGGAAAAGGAAAGGTAGCAGTGCTAGAGGAACCGGTAATGTCTTGTTTGTAGTTTTTTTATTTGTTTTTTTCCTTTTTTTTCTTCCCGGTTTTCAGTGTCACGGTTTAAACAGAATAACAGATGCTCTCTATTAATCCCCCTCTCCTCCCTGGTAAGGAAAGGAGAGAGAATAAGGGAGAGAGGCTTATGGGTTGCAAACTAAACTACACAACTTTAATGAAACAGGAATGATAAATAGGAAAGCTTAGGTGAAAGCAAAAGTACAAACCAGAAAATCACCTTTATTCTGGCCCAAACCAGTTTAGGAAGGATATTGAGGTGCTGGAGCAGGTCCAAAGGAGGGCAACCAGGCTGCTGAAGGGACTGGAGCACAGATCCTATGAGGAGAGGCTGAGGGAGCTGGGGGTGTTCAGCCTGGAGAAGAGGAGGCTCAGGGGAGACCTCATCACTCTCTACAACTCCCTGAAAGGAGGTTGGAGCCAGGGGGGGGTTGGTCTCTTTTCCCAGGCACCTCTCAGCAAGACAAGAGGACACGGTCTCAAGCTGTGCCAGGGGAGGTTTAGGTTGGATATTAGAATTTTACAGAGAGGGTGATCAGGCATTGGAATGGGCTGCCCAGGGAAGTGGTGGATTCTCTGTCCCTGGAGATATTTAAACAGAGACTGGATGTGGCACTCAGTGCCATGGGCTGGGAACTGCAGTGGTTGTGGATCAGGGGTTGGACTTGATGATCTCTGATCCGCACTCCCCCCCAGCTTAGTGTCATCTGCAAATTTGCTGATGATGGACTCAATCCCCTCGTCTAAATCATCAATAAAGATATTAAAGAGAACTGGGCCCAACACTGGTCCCTGGGGGACACCACTAGTGACCGGCCGCCAACTGGCTCAGCACCGTTCAGCAGAAAACTGAATAAAAGCAAAAAAAATTGGAATGCCCTGGTGGTACAACAGGGATACAGCTTACAGCAGTAACTTCACTTGAATTGCTCTATTTCATACTACTCTGGAGTGAAAAACAAGGGGCACTGATAATCCTTTATGCTTCTGCACAAGTGTACCCTGAGTCCCTCTTTACTATAAATCAGAGCCAACTTTGAGAACCATCCTTTATTTGCCACATCTTGTCAGGTTCCCTAAAACTGAGCCTGACACTCCATCTGAAAAAAAAAAACAAACAACAAACACACACACAAAAAATCCCCCAAAACAAACAACCCTCCCCCCCAACTTAACAATACCCCTTCAGAGAAGAAATAGGGACTTTCCCCCTCAAATTTGTGGTCTGACATTTCACAGTGCCTCAGTCTTTCCCTGTAGAAAGTGAGATGCTCATACATTTTCTCCCTGAAGTGCTCTTGTATGCTGACTGCAGTTACACAGTAGTTGAAATCTGAAGAGTTCCACTGGTCATGGAGCAGTTCCCAGCCTGAGACTCATCAGAATAACCTCAAATCGTGATAAAAGTTCTGAAACCTGTTCTGAAACCACCAGGAGCACACCTGTTGCTCAGACTTTGTAACTAGTCGAGTCAGAACCACAGTTATGAAATGCTGTATCACATCTGGATGGCAAAAGCAAACTCAGTATCTCTGGAACTATTTGAAAGAGAAACCCAGGTATTAGCAGTGCCTTCTCCCAAACCAGTGTTACAAAGCTGTTTAGCAGTTGAAGTCACCCACATGGAGATTTTTTTTTTCCATGTTTGCTAATATCCACCTCAGATAATAACAGATTGTACCATTCCAGCAGAGGTTCTGAGGTTAGCTTGTTACTTATTTCTGCCATTTTAATGTATCCAGAAGTTTCATATTACATCCACCAAAGTAAAGACTAAAAGCTTTGGTAAGATGTACACCTCAAGAGCTCTGAAATCTGAAAATCTGACACTTTTCCTTCTCAGGGTTTGAAAAAAACAATCACTACCATGGACCAAGAGCTTCCCCGTTCTGCACTTAGCATCAACAACAGGAATGAACTTCGGAGTGTCCTACACCTGCACTCCTTGTACAAACAGAACAAGGTAAGGAAAAACACTTTGTTGCTCCCCAAAATGTGGTATCAGGTACCACAAAACTAAGCCAAACCAGATGAAGACTGTTGTATGTCCAGACTGCAGAGGTCTCAGTGTGAATTGCTGTGGACACCCTGAAAGTTCTCTGAGGAATGTAGAGGTTAACAGTGAAGTCAGACTGGAGCCCATCCCCAGGAAGGAGCAGTTCTTCACTTCAACTTTTCCACCCTTGTGGCTACAGCATTTTGGAAGTACCCTCACATGCCCATTTCTATTTGCAACTTTATAGAAGGCCTGGCAGATAAAAATTGGTGTTTATTATTTGAAATGTAATACAGACAGCACTATTTGATGACAGGGGCATTAATGGGTCGTTTCTATTTCCAGCTCACTCATGACTTAGGGCACCATAAGCTCCATGTTATTCTGTATTAATTCACTTAAAAAAAATCTCCAGGCTAGTTGCGTGGCTACAGCAGACATTGTAGCATTTTTCACTCAACCTCTAAGTACTTCTGGTATGAGGTTTGTTATTGTTGTTGCTTTATTTTTAATTAAATATTTATGTACATAGGAAACAGTGTAACAAATGTGTTGTCTTGCTTGATACTTAGGAGTTACCCCAAGCATGTGAGTAGAGTTTAGAGTCCATGCTTCTCGGTAAGTTCTGGTAAACTAAACCATAAATATTTAAGTCAGGTACTAAAAATACTTGCTCATCATTCCATGTGCTTCTGAAGCTGACCAGGTAACATTAGAAAAGGGGCATTTTTAGCACAGTTACCACACTTTGCAATGTTTAGGTAAAATGCAAATGAGGAATGACTCTAACAGGTTGTTTCTTCCCTATCACACTTACTTCACCTAACACCTTCCAGCTCTTCATACTCTCCAGCTGACATCTTCCAGTCTCCTGGGCTGTTTGCACTGTGTCAGGGTTTAACACTGGCCCAGCAATTAAACCGAAAAACAGATTTTTATATTAATCCCCCTCTCCTCCCTGATAAGGAAAGGAGAGAGAATAAAGAAAAGAAACTCACAGGTTGGAAACTAAACTACACAACTTTAATGAAACAGTAATGATAAATAGGAAAGATTACTAAATATATACAAATATACAGGAAAAGATTGATCCCAGGTTCCTCCCCCCTCTCCCCCAATAACTCTCATGTCACCACAGAGGCTGCAGGGCAGCCCTGGGAAAGTCCAGGCTGGAATCCTGGGGTCAGGAGCAGTTGGGAGCTGGAGGCAGGAACACACAGATTCAGGTTGGAATGGATCAGGAGCACAGGCAGAGGAATGGATGGAATCCTCCCAGGATGCCAAAGCACACAGGGAAACCGGTGAAGGAAAAGCAGGAAGAGCAGAAAGGGAGCAGGAAAAGGATGTTTTACCCTCGTGATCCCTCAAATTTATCCTGAGTATGAGGTGTATGGGATGGAATACTCTGTTTGGTCAGTTCTGGCATCTATCTTGTCTCGGGCCTCCCCCGAGGAGGGGTTCAGGTGGGACCTCTTTACTCCTTCTGCAGGGTGAAATGTTTTCCTCAGAAGTGAGCAGTGTCCTTGGCTTTGCATGCCAGTCTCTAGCAGTAACTATAAACATCAAGTGTTATCAGTCCTAGAAGCAGACACTGTCTGACAAACTTCTGTTAATTTCAGCAAGTGCAACTACTTACAAGAAACTTAGCTGAAAGCAAAAGTGCAAACCAGAAAATCACCTTTATCCTGGCCCAAACCAGGACACACTGTTACATCTGAGATACACCCATAGGCAGCAATCTCTTGTAGGAAATATGTTCAACTACTGTGTAAAAAGAATATCCTACCTTAGGCTGCAGCAAGACTGAAAGCGTTTCAATAGTCACCAAGAATTTTTTTTTTTTCTTGCACAGGCAAAAGAGAACCCACTGAAAACACTTCTTGAAATTATTACTAATTATTTCCTTGAGCGCCATGGGAGTTCCAGAAGCATCAGTTCAAGTTCTGCTCTTTCAGCTCCTCAAAATAAGAGCTCAACAGCTCATCCACCTGACTGCTTGGATGAAGATCATCTGCATGGGGGTTCCATTGTGCCTGAGGAGAGTGAAACCAAAGCCTACAGGTAGTGCTCTATCTAGGATTTTTTTTTTTTCCCCCTTCTTAATAAGGGAAATAGTATTAAATTTTTTACCATTTATACCTTCAGCCACACTACCTTTATTAGCCTAATAACTCAAGCTTAAATTTCCCTATTATTAAAATCTCCTTTGCCAGCCACCCTTCCATGATGCTTTTATATTCCCCACCAATTACAAAGATTGATAATCTCAATTATGTCTTTCAGTCGCTGAAGCACAGAGAAATCTGAGCTTTTATACCTTCCAAATTGGAAATACTCAAATTGCAGCATATTCTGACGATAAACTAGCAACCTCCACTCAAAATACATGTCAAAAGCCAGGCTTAATATCTACAATTTGTATTGTGACATAGCAAAAGAGTGTTATTTGAATTTTTGCAAAATACCTGGAAACAGCAGGTAACCCAGGTTTTCGATTGCTTTCATTAGTACCTCAAAGAGTAGCAACAGCCCTGACTACACTTTGGTAGAAAGCTTTAAAAATGGGCACAAAAGTGCAATTCACTTCCTCTGCCTCAGCTCTGGGGGAATTAATCTCGTTTTACACCTCACCCTAAACACAGCATTCCTCGAGTGGCAAAGTCTGAGCATCAGCACTTCCAAAAGCCCAGCAAGCCCTTCCTCACAGAGGAAGAGAACCAAGACTTTGAACGTTGGTGCTAAGAGGAGAATAGAAAAGGAGGCAGTGTGAAAAAGGAACTGCTGACTTCTCTTATTCAGATGCAGGAGTTTTTAGCACGTTTTCAGTCATCCTCCCCCCCCCCCATTCCACCCTGCCTCACACCTGCTTCCTTTCCCCCCCTCTGCCATACAGGACCCTGCGGTTTTCCCCTTTTCCCTCCCCCGGCAAGCTTCCACCGTGTCTACAGACCTCTTTTAGTTAAGGAAAAAGCTTCCTCAAGCAGAGGAAACCCCTAACATTGCCCTTTGACACCTAACAGCGGCAGAATTAAACGCCCAACACCACCACCCCCCCCNTCCATTTCCTCAATTGCTAATTCCTGTTCATAAGCATTCAACCTGCATAATTCTATTCAGAGGCAGTTCTTCACACACTGTTTCTTGATGTAGAGGGCAACTCTTCCAGTCCTTCCTTTCCTGTCCTTTCTAAACAGCCTTTAGACATAGAATCCAGTCACGGGATTCATTGCACCGAGTTTCCGTAATGGCAACGGCTTTCTGGCAGCACAGTGACTTCCAGCTGCTCCTGTTTGTTACTTATGCCGAATGCACTGTTGTAGAGGCACTACAGCTGGGCTGTTGGCTCTGTCAGCTTCTTAGAGGAACATACTTCAGTCACTTTGAGGTATTACACTGGTGTTTCCTTCTATGCTTCTATTACCACAACAGCCTCTGGTTCATCTCTGTAATACTGCAATTGTGCTGCAGTGTACCAAGCATGTTTCAAAGCAACAGATTGAGGGCCCTCACTAGCACCCTGTCCCTCTGACCAGATTTTCTTACCACCCAACCCCCTGAAGTCTCTTTTGCTTTGCCTTGGACTACAGATTGTGGCTTCACCATCACCCTCATGGAAGCACATAGATAGATGAGAAAAATTGTAAAAAAGTGGTTAAGACCATGTAGGTGATATCTTAGTGATCATTCTCTTTTTCTTTTTCTTTCTTTTTCTTTTCTTTTCTTTTTGCTTTTTTTTTTTTTGCTTTTTCTTCTTTTTTTTTTCTTTCCTTTTCTTTTTTTCTTTTTCTTTTTCTTTTTCTTTTTCTTTTCCTTTCCTTTTCTTTTTCCTTTTTCTTTTTTCTTTTTCTTTTTCCTTTTTCTTTTTCCTTTTTCTTTTTCCTTTTCATTTTCTATTTCTTTTTCTTTTTCCTTTTTCTTTTTCTTTTTCTTTTTCTTTTTCTTTTTTTCTTTTTCTTTTTTCTTTTTTCTTTTTTCTTTTTTCTTTTTCTTTTTCTTTTTCTTTTTTCTTATCTCGTCTCTTTTCTCTTTTCTCCTTCTTCTTCTTTCTTCTTTCTTCTTTCTTCTTTCTCCTTTCTCCTTTCTCCTTTCTCCTTTCTCCTTTCTCCTTTCTCCTTTCTCCTTTCTCCTTTCTTCTTTCTTCTTTCTTTTCTTTCTTTTTTTTTCCCCTAAAGGTGCCTTTTTTTTCTGGTGTGTATAAGAGTTTTTTTTTTCTTTTGGGAGGTGCCATCTTTTTTCTGGAAGTGCTCTTTTTTTTTTTTTTTNTTTTTTTCTTTTCTCTTTTTGCCTTTTTTTTTTTTTTTCCCTGGAGGTTCCTTTCTTTTTCTGGAGGTGCCTTCTTCTTCTGGAGGCTGAAGTTGGCTGCAGGTGCCACGAAGGAAAAACGTGCACACGATGGGGAAACCTGGGCTGTGGGGCCTGATACAAATCACTATTTGTAACTGATTTTTCTTCCTAAACCAGCTAAAAATTTGACCCTGGGGCACCAGGGAGCACTTCTGGATAGACATCTACATATTCCCCTCAGACTGGGTCTTGTCCCAGCCATGCAGGTTGGATGTGTTTCTGTGGCACAGCCAAAGGAAGAGGCAGTGGCAGGGTTGTCCTGGGCAGGGTGATGGGTTGGTTGGCTCAGCCATGTCCTGTGGGAGCTCATGGGATGAACCAGTGGGAGAAACACCACAGGGAAGTGAAGCTCTGTCATCCTCCTCACCATTTACCATCCCCTCCAAGGAAAATTTGGGCATAACAAGGCCAACCATTCAGGGTTGGGAATCAGTTTTCATTCAGCTACCTGGGCAGTTTTTAAGCATGCATTCAGGAGAGAATGTAGTGAGGGACTCCTCACTGGTTCCTTAGGAAAGAGTCTTCTTTCCTCTCAACCTCTTGAGTGTCTGTAATTGCTAAAATTCTCTATTCTGGCATCCTGTGCCCTTTGCCAGTGAGGAATTGTGTGGTGCCAGGTTAGGATTAGCAGTGCTCAGGTTTCCTAATGCACCCACAGTCTGATCACACTCCCTTCAGTTCACATGTGGGTCTTTACAACACCAGACACTATTACAAAAAAACCAATTTTGGACTGTGTGAATAAAAAAAAAATTGTTGTGGTTCAAGATGTTTCCATTCATTGAGTTGCTTTACTGTGAAAGAGGATGGAGAAAAACATCCTGGAGTGAAAGTTCAAGGACAGTTACTGAAAAGACAGCCAGCATTTTCAGGTTGTACAGAAGATAAATTTATCAACTGACACAAAAGGCATTTCAGTGAAGTGGGAATTACTCAGTGAAAAACTTCTATGTAACAGGGATCTGATATTACACAGCAAAGAAGTAGATCCTGAGGGAGAAAATTTGGACTTGCCATTATTTTTTAGAGGTAGAAATGATCGTGTTTGTTTGTTTGTTTTTAAGAAGAACATGGTTTGTTAAAAGACATGTTTAAGAAAGGAATGGGTAGGGTATTTCAGCCAGACAGAAAGGGACCTGGGAGTCTGGATTAACAAGAAGCTGAACATGAGCCAGCAGTGTGCCCAGGTGGCCAAGAAGGCCAATGGCATCCTGGCCTGGATCAGGAACAGCATGGCCAGCAGGTCCAAGGAGGTGATTCTGCCCCTGTACTCAGCCCTGGTGAGGCCACACCTCGAGTCCTGTGTCCAGTTCTGGGCCCCTCAGGTCAGGAAGGAGATTGAGGTGCTGGAGCAGGTCCAAAGGAGGGCAACCAGGCTGGTGAAGGGACTGGAGCACAGATCCTATGAGGAGAGGCTGAGGGAGCTGGGGATGTTCAGCCTGGAGAAGAGGAGGCTCAGGGGAGACCTCATCACTCTCTACAACTCCCTGAAAGGAGGTTGGAGCCAGGGGGGTGTCAGGCTCTGCTCCCAGGCAGCTCAGTCAGACAAGAGGCCATGGGCTTCAGCTCTGCCAGGGGAGGTTTAGGTTGGATATTAGAAAGAATTTCTTTACGGAGAGGGTGATCAGGCATTGGAATGGGCTGCCCTGGGAGGTGGTGGATTCTCTGTCCCTGGAGACATTTAGAAAGAGACTGGATGTGGCACTCAGTGCCATAGTCTAGCAACTGCAGAGGTGGGTCAAGGGTTGGACTTGATGATCTCTGAGGTCCCTTCCAACCCGGCTAATTCTATGATTGTACACTCAGGGTCACAGATGCAGGTGAATCTCACTTGCCTTTCAGAAAAACTTGCTCTGAGCATTATATATGTGTAGGAAAACAGATGCAGAAAGTGAACCACACCTTGTGCTGCTGCCTGAAAAATATGGAAAAAGGTCAAATGATAGCACTGTAGCAACATATTGTCAAGGAAAACCCCAAATACAAAAGTATCTTTCTGTTTCAGCTAAAATAAGTGTTCTACATTTGAACAATGAGTGAAAGTCTCTCTGCTGATCTCTTTTCAGTGGTGCCCTGTGATAGGACAAGGGGCAATGGACACAAATGGGAAGTTCCACCTCAATATCAGGGAAAACTTTACAGTAAGGGTGATGGAGCACTGGGACAGGCTGCCCAAAGAGGTTGTGGAGTCTCTTTCTCTAGAGAATTTCAAGACTCATCTGGACTAAGATGTGGGATTGATTGTGGGATTCTCTGAGAGGGGTCAGTAGGATTAATTAAAGGTAACTGAGGATGTTAGCAAAATTATTACATTTCCAAACTGGCAGCCAAGTAGATGGAGAGGGAATGGAAACTACTGGTGGTGGCTTAGGACCTGTCTGGTATGATACTGAAATAATGTCCTTAAGATCTACCTAGAGATGTTTAAGTGAAAAGTGATTTTATTTGAGTACCATTGATAGCTAATAAGTAACTTGAGTGCAGTGTTTTAATTAGCCAAACAAGCATTTTCATTGTTTTTGCTGTGTGTTATTTTACTGTTTTCTTTATTACAGAGGTGACGTGAAGAATCCACCAGATAAAATCCTTCCATCCAGAAAACATCAGAACAAAAGTGAAAAATGTCACACAGGGACAATACCCAACACCCATTTACCCTCTGATGGGGATAAGTTAAAAGACAGTCGAGAAGATTTAAAAACAGCAACGATTTCTGAGGAGCTGAAATCCATGGTAAAGGAGAAGCCAAGGCCCAGGTCTGGTCTCATTGTCAGAGGAATGATGGCTGGACCAGTAGCCAGCTCACCAGAGGTGATTTTGATTTCCAACACTTACAAAATCCATGGGCAAGCCAAATATTTTGTATCTGCAAATAATATTAAAATGATTTCTGTATGTTAATCCATTAAATCTGCAGTCTGAAAAGATGTGCTAAGTCAGGGAAGTGGTTCAAAAATTCAGACTATTTCAGAAACAACTACTGCATGCAACTACCCCCTGCACACCAGTGGTCTTTGGCTACAAAATTTCTTTATAAATCTTTTCCATTCTTAGTATCTCCTGACAGAGGTGATTTTCCATTTTCCTAGGAAAACTGCTTTCTTAGCACTACCTATAGCTTTCAAAGTTTTTTTAATCCATTTTTCCTTTTTTTTCTGTTCAGGTTTTTCCAAAATCCCACATTTAATCAGTAGCAGTTTGGAATGGAAATGTATCTTAGTTTCCTCAGTTTGGTACAACCCCCAAAATTAAGTTTTTAGAAGGTATTTTGTTGATGTTCTTGAGCAAAAGACAGCAGTTTTAAATGATAGATCTGATTTAATGTATAACCTGATTCCTAATAATAAACAAGTTGCTTAGCCCAAAAATTACTTGCAGAGCTTTATTGCTTTCCATTTTTTTTTTCAAGATACTGAATTGTAATCTATGGTTTTAATGACTTATTTCTAGGATCTGCAAAAGAAGAGGCTTTCAAAACAATCCACTAGCATAAGCAGCACAGCACAGTTCAAGGCTGAAGAACATGAAGAAAATTACCAATGTGTCCCAAGTACTGATTTGCAAGAAAGCAAAGGATCTCCAGCACAAGTAAATATGGAGTTGGCATCAAAGAATATGTCAAGCTTGAATACAAGTTCATCCTCTGAAAAACTAAGGAGCAACCCCAAAGGTACAGATGACTCTTTAGCAACACTTCTGTCTGAAAGAGACAGGACCCAGACAGAAGAAAGAAAATCAGTTTCAAGCTTTGGTACAGACAGCCATGAAAAAAGCCTTAAAGTGAGTGCTTCTCACAGACATTCAGGGTCTGGAAGAGAGAAGAGAGAAAGATCCCTCAGGAAAATAGAGGGTCGTTTGTCAGGCCACAGGTAAGAGTATTTGTAAGAATATTAAACTGAAATCTGCTTTAGGACTGATTGAGTTATGCCTTCTTATTTCATTGAAGCAAAGTAGCTGGAAGAGATAAAGAAAGGCAGAGAAGTTTAAGATTTAACTTACTAACTTTTCACATCCCAAATCACTTGAGACTCCTCTCTGGGTCAGTGGAGAGACCCTAGAGGTGCTGGTTTCTCTTAACTGTTTCAGCCTGTAGAAGAAAAGGCTCTGGATAGACCTTGTAACATCCTTCCAGTACCTGAAGGAGGCATACAAGAAATCTTGAGGAGGGAATTTTTATAAGAGCATGTAGAGATAGGACAAGGGGTAATAGTTTTAAGATGGAAGAGGGGAGACTTAGGTCAGACATTAGGAAGAAATTCTTTAGTGTGAGGGTGGTGAGACACTGGCACAGGTTGCCCAGGGAGGTTGTGGATGCCTCATCCCCGGAACTGTTCAAGGCCAGGATGGATAAGGTTTGTTCTAGTGGGAGCTGTCCCTGCCCATCCAGGGGGGTTGGAACTGGATGATCTTTCAGATCTCTTCTAACCCAAAATATTCTCTGATGATGAAAAGGGAGCTGTTTGGACTCAAACTCCTTATACATCTAAGTAGCACAGCTGACTCGCAACTCTGGGGGTCACCTAAATTATTCCATGGAGACATTGCTTGCTGCTTAGGAAATAGTGTTGATTACCTCTAAACATTGCAGAAAACCTCAGGGGATAAAACCAACAAATAGCAGCCAAGTTCATACATATTTCCACATGGTTCAGTGCAGTGCTGGTTGAGATATCTAAACCCTGCTCAGACAAGCTGGTTCAGCTTCCAGCACCAGTGCTGGACCACATAGAGTCACTGTGGTGTCTTTGAACAGGTTAACCCATTCCATCCCCATGCACCATGGTGCTGCAGCCATACAGCTTTTGTGCCTTGAAGTACTGTGCTCAAAAATCAGCTCTTTGTTTTTTAATATTTTTTTTTAATTGTGCTGCATTGCTTCACATCGATACAAAAGGTTTAGAGGAACCTCCTTCTGTGAGCTTCAACTGTGCATTTCTGTGTATTTCTTTCAGTTGTGTATTGTTCTCTCTGATACTCTTAACTGGTCCTATTTTTAGAATTATTTTTAAAAAATTATTTTCTGTGCAAAATTTTGAGACGAGTGGGAGGTGTGGGATTTTGTTTATTTTGGGGATTGCTAAAGAGGTAGGACCCAGACTGCCACATCCCAAAGCTGGCTTCATAGTGGAGCTGTGACTTGGGTTGAGTTTTGAAATGCTTCATCTTGAGTCATCCATCAGAGTTTTACCAGTCTGGAATTCTGAGTCACTGAAGATGCTTTAGGTTTGAGCAGTGCAGGGCAGCTGTGCCTCACCTGGGGATGTATAAAATCTGCATAATTAAAACTGCTGCCTCATTTTTTAGGATTTCTTGTCAGCAGCTCACACACAACATTAACCAGGGGGGGAGTATCACTGTGGCAATGCTACAGATGGGAAAAATGAAGCAGATAGAGAGAAACCTGCACACTGCAGGTCACCCAGCAGGTCAAAACTGAAGTCGTGTTGGTCTTGTGGTGCCAAGACAGTGCTAGAGCCTGTGTTATAGGTGGTAGAAATATTTTCAGGTTTATATCAGCTGCTGCCTCAGACTTAGGCACATGCCAGTGTGTCCTTCTGTGGGCCAGAAAGTAGATTTACTAAATTTAACAGCAGCCAGCTTTGTTGCTGCTTTTTTTTTTTTTCTTTTCTGAAAAGCCACATCACTATGCTTATACTGCAGCCACAGATTTTTTAAAATCTTTACTATTTTGTTTTCCTGTTTAATTTCTTTTAAATCATGAGGCAGAATGTGTTGAGGCCCTGTTGAGATCACGAGGAACTAATGATGTGTTAAGTCTCTCCACATCTATGTTAGAGGCTATGGGATTTAGCAAACTGGTGATCTTCTGGAGCTGCAAATGTGCCAGGACTGACACTTCCTTTCTGTTTGGGATCAAAAAAAAGCAACTGAAAATCACTACAGTTATTAACCTGCATTAGCTAACTTCATTTGTAAAAGATTAGAGTACCAGACCAAAGTACTCCAGTTCTAAACTTCCCAAGAGGTAATTTCTTCATTATGTACTGTACTGGAAAGCTGAGCCATGGGGCTGACAGCTGAACCCCTGCAATACAAAGTCCAACTGTTGCTGAACTGGAACTCCTGCTTGCAGATCCACCTTTGATATTCTGCTTCTAGAAGGATTTGTGAAGTCCTGCATGACTCTGTGTGAATGCAGAGACAGCTCCTAAATCACTGGGGAAGGGGAAGCAATGGGCTCTGACTCCATACAACTCTGTTTTTCATATAGAGTGACAGAACATCCAAGGTAGTGCTAACCCCCTGCTTGATCCTTTCCAGTTTCAGGCTGGTTTATTCTTCATTTTCAGCATTAATTGAGGTAGAGAATATGGCTTCAGTAGGCTTTTGACAGCTCCCCAACAAGCTGAGAGTAAGTGTATTCCTGTTATCTGTTAATGAATATCTGTACATAATTTAGAAGTGTCAAAGGTATATTGGACTGGATAAAAATTTTGGGAAGACCTGTCTGAGCAAGAAATCTCTTGCACTAACTTAACTCATCTATATCTAGATGTGCTGACACTTCCTAACCAGTGAGCAGAAAAGAAGGGGACCTCCCCAGTGCATCATTTTGTGCAGGGGCACTGTGGTACTGGGCTCCTCTGCTGTAGTAAGTGGTTCGAAACGGTTTTCTTCCTTCAGACGACTTGTTTGGTTTGGTTAAGAACAGGAGAGGGAGCTATTTCCTAAGCAGAGCCCAAGTGATCTGTTCCCAAAGCAAAACACACCATTCCTGCCAGATGATTTGAGTTGAAGCCAGTAAAGCATTTGGATGCATGCTGGGCTCTGAGCTCCTGAAAACTCTCACTGAAATCATCAGGACTGCTGATACTCCTGAAGTTAAGTGGAAGTAATAGAGAATGGAAGTGAGACTCCAAATAAACATTGATTGTTACAGTCTGAGGCTTGGCTCTTTCAAGACTTGTATCCCTTTGGCCAAATCCTGCAGTCTAGGAGAGCCTGTCAGGAGACAGGCCAGAGAGCTTCAGCAGTTTGAGGGTTGAGAAATTACAATAGGAGAGCAGATATTTGTCTGGATCTTCTTCCATTCTGTTCCTCCTACCTGACACCTCCAACCTAAGTGGTAATTAAGTATTTAGATGAATAGCTGAAAAATCTATACAGGATGAATTTCACAGGAATCTGCAGTTCTGTTTTTATTTACCATAGGAAACTAAAAATATAGAAATCTTTTCCTTCCATTTGCTTAACTTTTTCATTCTCTTTATGAAAAAAATTACTACTGTTGCATCCATTGTGCATCCTGTGAGAAGCACTGCCATGCTTCAGAAGACAAGCTGAATGTTCTTGAATAAATGCTTACAAACTGAGTGAGCAGAAATCCCTAGCTATGAAAATAGCCTGGGGAAAAAAAGAACCACAGTATTTTGACTCCCATGTTTTAATGAAAGAAAAGATTGTGTTTTCTTTTCATCAACTATCAAATTCTTACTATTTCTACTGCATGAAGTGTGTGCACAGGGGTAACTTGATATTTCAGTCTTGCAGTGTCAATATGAAGTTAGACCTCTGAGTACATTATTTTACATACAAGTTTATCAATACTTATTACTGGAGGTACTGTCTTTGTTTAAACAGATACTATTTGGCCATCTTGACACTGAAGAGGCATTTGGATTTCTGTGATGACCCAAATTAAGTGCTTGCCTGCAAAGCAGGCTCTGTAATTCAAGAGTGAGCATTGTGTTTTCCAAAATGACAGACCAGCAAACCCAGCAGAGATAGGGGAAAAAAATGGGAATTCACTTATTTGCATTGTTATTGCCACAAGTCTTTGTTTCTTATTAGGAAAATGGAATAAAGTTAGTGAATGAGTCTCAGTTGGAGATTTATGAGACGGATGTAGTCCTTGCTTGCTTATTGAACTGCTACTTCTAAGAGCATCTGCTTTTAAATTCAGGTTACCCTAGTGGTGGTTTGAAAGTCCAGTGCTTAACTGCAGTTATTACCTAATTTCTCATAACTGTAATAAAATACTAACTTTTAATAGAAAACAGCTTCTTATTTTTTCAGTATACTCGGGACTTAATGTTGATCCCCTGGCAGACATATGTGCCAAGTGCACTTCATTCCTTTAATCACAGAAAGATGGAGTTGAAGAACAATTTGTTCACCAGCATCTTTGTTTATCTGCATAGTACCTGGCAATATCATACCTGAATTCATATCCAAAAATATGGAGAATAATGTTCACAGAGGATTAGAACAAAAGGATTATTTTCTTCCTTGAATTACTGCAGAAATTTTTGTTCTGTTGGGACAGCCATAACTGTTTCATGAGTGTATTCTTTTCCATGTCATGAGTATTTATCCCATAAAAAGAGTATAATATGCTGTACAGTTTGAATACCTACTCAGATTTAATTGTGGATGCAATCTCTATTCCTTGTTAAAAAATAATTTATTTTTAAATAATAAAAAAAGAGTAGTATATAGGTGGCAGCAAATCTTCATGTATCTTCAGCTGCCAATAAACAGCAGATGGTTTAAATTCTTGATTCATCTTGTTTTCTTTATTATACAATCTATATTGTGGTGTTGGCAACAGCTGGTGGTAGAAGCTGTAGGTACAGGAGTTCTTGTAAGAGGAGTATTTCAATCTTGGATTTAAACTTATTTTTCTCAGGAGATGGTTGTGTGACTTTCCATATTCCATGGCCTTAGCTTTAAATACTTTAGTTATAATAATTCAGTGGCAACAGTATATTTGTATATTTATTCTCTCCTGCCTAAACTGTTTAATAGTAGTACAGTCATGAATCTATGAAGTAAATAAGGTAAAAGTTTGCTTTGACAGAGAACTCATGCAGGGGAAGTAATTAAGAGTTTATGGTACTTTTCCATGTGATTTTTATTCTGCAGAGGGTGGATTAAGTTTTCTTGTTATATAAACTAATACAATGTATACAGAACTCCTACTGTTTTACTGGAGAACCCTTAAGGTTTAGAAAGTGAGAAATATTTCTCCAAGAACATATGGAGACAAATACATAATACAGTATTTGTATATTGAGACCAAACTACACACACACACGTGCACAGAATTGTCAGTGAGTCTTCCATGCTCCTTCATAGCAATTTTTTAAAACTTAACAAATTAAAAATTACATTTATGACTCAGTGTCACTTCAGTGGAAAATTTGAAACCCCATCTATACATTTAGGTAATTTTGATGCTGTTGTTTATAGTTCATTCTCAAAGGAGTATTTCTTAATGTTCTCATTTATGTCAAGTCCTTGTTGCTCTCAGTAGTGTTAGTTGTGTGCAAGGCACAAAGAAAATGTGGATGACTCACTACTTTTAAACTTTAAATTTTTGTTTTTTCAGATTTTCAAGGGAATAAAAAAATTATATTTAAAAATGCACAATTCAAGTGAACAGTCCAAGATTTCAATTGAAAAGTTGCTGTGCCTGAAGTTACAATTTTGTTAAAATGCTCCCAATGAGGCAATGTTGAAGGAACATATTAAGATGAAACATAGCAAACTATTAAAAACTTTCCTGAGTCTTTTTAACCTGCACAGAGCCTTGAATGGCAGTGAGGAAAGGTTCTCTGCCACCTTTTAATACCTTGAGATGGGGTCAACCCTCCCTTGAGCAGGGAAGTTGGACCACATGAGCTTCACATCCCTTCAACCTCAGCCATTCTGTGCTTCTCTTTAATACTGAATCCCCTAAAAGAAGGATTTATTAATAAACAGAGCATACAGAATAAAGAATAAATAGCTGCTGATGTTGACCTTGGATTAAAATCTTTGACTGCTTTGTCAGGAAAGCTGTTGTGAATAGCAAGTCATTTGGGAGGGCTAAATGCTATCAGAAGGTCAAGATTTCCCCATGTTTCACAGAATGAGCAAACAAACTTGGGGAAGGCAAGTAAAACTACTTCACAGCAGCTGAGAAACAGTTCTTATGTCTCAGCTCCAGAAACATACTACAGTTGTTGTTTCTGCAGCCTCTGAAGTTGAAGTGCTCTCCTAGTTCTCCAGGCCCCTTCATTCTGTCAGTGTAAGGTGTGGTAGTGGTGTGGAAACCCTCCAGTTCTCAGCTGAATAGTTTCTAAATGAGTAAATCTCAGCTGGCCAGCTTTGTTCTGACTGACCAGTTCTGCAGTGTAGTGGAACCATCTTACACTGAATTAGATGGGCAGATATTATCCATAGGCCTCAGTTTCACTTCTGGTTGTTGAGAAGAGCAACATACTGAGACACCTGAACCATCCTCCCTGTTCCCTATTCCAAGAAAAAAGGAAACACAGAAACTAGAATCAGAACAATGTAAAGAGAAAAAAGTGTGAAGCAGAAATCAGAGAGCTGAGGGAATAAAAGGAGTTAGCATCAGGACCTCAAGTTAAGTCTGCCTTGCCAATAGTATAGAAGCTAAAAAAAAAACAAAAGGCTATTAGAAAGGCAAAAAGAAATGGGAGTATCATTACATCAAGCAAAAATTTCCTCTTGTCATTAGTGAGCAACAGGCTATAGTGCTGGATCCCACTGTCCAAAGGCAGAGATCCATAACAGAGTTCTAGGAGCAGAGGAGGTAATTGCTTCTCCACTCATCCTTTCATTGTCAGCAATCACTGCTCATCCGGTTCTTCTAATTGTGTCTGCCATACCCTCCTTTGCCTTGCCATCAGTCTTGGCTACAAACTGGATGTGAGCTAGTGGTTTCCTTTCAGAAGGCTGCCAGTACAGATGGATATTTCGGACATTAGGGGCTGGTTTATGGCTGTAGCTTGGCTTCATGTATCTTTTCCAAGGAAAACCTAAGTATCTCTGAGGTACTTCATCTCCACCACCAGAAAAAGCAAGTGCCAGTGAGTTGAGAGCCAGAATCCCTCTTCCTGCAATAGTCTTTCAACCAAATGTGCCTTAGCAGGGCACTCTTTATTGGTTCCCAAAATACCACTTATAATTTGGTAATAAGCCTTTTTTCGAGCAGTGCTTTGCATTCTAAGACAAATGGGTTGGGTTAGTCAATTGTCATAGTTACCAAGTTCCTTACTGGAACATTACTCATATTTCATAGAATCTTAGAAATTACAGATGGAAAAGACCTTTTAAGGTCATTTGTTTCTGTGGCAGATTATTCATTACTCTCTCTATGTATTTGCTGTAACACTTTTTCCAGGGTTTTGTCTAGTCCAGTCTTAAATGAGTCGAGTGACACCTCTCCCCTGTTATGAATTTTTCCCTTATATTCCCCTTTCAATAGCTTTTTTCCTGCCCTGTTATCCATAGATAAAGCTGATTTTTGACTGTTTTTTTTTCCTGTTCCTTGCTACATATTCACCTGTGTTAAAATACTTCTAAATATATTTCATGTTCTTTTGGGTATTTTTTTTTTTTTTTTTTTTTTAAAGCTTGTATTGTCTGCTTGTATTTTTATCTTCCCTGCTCTGAAATCTTGCTATTGTTTTACGGTTAGATTTTATTGGTTTGTTTTAAGTTTCATCCATGAATTTAAGGACTTCTCTGATTTTGTTGCACTTAATACAGGGTAAGAACACTCACCTGCTGTCCATGGCTTGATTCTGTGCATTATAAAATCACATCAGCACACTTCTCACTGCAGTTTGCCAAAGGCATATGCCATCTTACTTTCAGTTTCAAGCACGCTGAATGCAAAATGCCTCCTCAGTGTTTTAGTGTGTTTTGCTCCAAAATCAAAATGGCCTTTATAGTAAATTTATTAAGTCAGCCTAATTTTCTGTGGTAAGGCAATATGTTCCTATAGAAAAGGCACCTGCCTTCAGCTGCCTGCATTTCTGATTAAGACTGACAAGGAGTGAATGGCTTTGCTTTACTTTCTGAACCAGCTATGGCTTTCTTCATCCTGTATGGAGACCAGTAGAGATGAACCCATTGGGTTACTCGACAGTCCTACCTTCTCCCTTTCATGTGTTCTAATAAAAAATCCCTGAAAATTTACTTCAATGGAGCTAGGGCATCCTAACAGGAAAAGAAAATACTAATCTTCTCCAAAAATCTTTCTAAGTTCTTTAAAAATACATGCAGGGTTTTTTGTATTCTTTTAGATATGTGAGACTTTCAAAATAATATTTTGAAAGTGTTATGATCCTTAAAGGATTAATATTCATAATTTTTTTTGTTATTAACAGGAATAAACCATTTTATGGCCATGAGCTGTGCTGATTTACATTAGAACCTTGTCAGAGAATGTTGGTCATGAGTTCCTGAGCAAGTCCAGATCAAGATTTGATGTTCTCTCTGTCAGCACAGGCAACAAAGCAGAGCACAAGCAATCCAGAAGGTTTCTGGACTGCAGTGATGATAACTCCCTGAGACAGAGAATAGGAATTGGCAAAGGTTTGCTCTTCTAGGCAGTCTCCTTATAAGCAAGGGAGAACTGGTAGGGGATAGGGAAGGTAGGAAGAGGTTTGGCTGTGGCAACAATGAGATGAGAAGAGAGGAGATAGCATGGCAAGCAGCACTGTCACAACTCTGGACTTCAGAAAAGTATCCTTTGGCCTGGTAAGGGACCTGCTGGAAAAAAAAAATGGAATATGGGACACAGGTCTAAAAGGAGTCCAAGGGAGGTGGTTGATGATTTAGATGAGGGGATTGAGTCCATCATCAGCAAATTTGCAGATGACACGAAGCTGGGGGGGAGTGTGGATCAGCTGGAAGGCAGGAGGGCTCTGCAGAGGGACCTGGACAGACTGGAGAGTTGGGCTGATTCCAACGGGATAAGGTTCAACACGGCCAAGTGCCGGGTCCTGCACTTTGGCCACAACAACCCCATGGGGAGCTCCAGGCTGGGCACAGAGTGGCTGGAGAGCAGCCAGACAGGAGGGACCTGGGGGTTTGGACTGACAGGAAGCTGAACATGAGCCAGCAGTGTGCCCAGGTGGCCAAGAAGGCCAATGGCATCCTGGCCTGGATCAGGAACAGCGTGGCCAGCAGGTCCAAGGAGGTGATTCTGCCCCTGTACTCAGCCCTGGTGAGGCCACACCTCGAGTCCTGTGTCCAGTACCCTTGATCCACTACCGATGTAGTTACTAGACCATGGCACTGAGTGCCACATCCAGTCTCTTTTCAGTCTCACTCAGTGCCATGGGCTGGGAACCGCAGTGGTGGATCAAGGGTTGGACTTGATGATCTCTGAGGTCCCTTCCAACCCAGCCAATTCTATAAATCTATGATCTTCAAGCATTGCTTCCTCCAAGCTGAAGAACAGTCTAGCCTGACATGCAGGAAGGCCAACAGGTGCAGCAGGGGACCTGAATGGGTGAAGGAGCTCCTGAGAAAATTGAAACACAAAATTGAAGAATAAAAGAAGTGGAGGAAGGGTCAGGTGACCTGGCAGCAGTATAGAGATTGTATATCCAGTATGTACTGGAGATTAATAGTGTGAGAGATGGGAAGGGACACAAGAAGGTCTTCTACAGGTACATCAGCAGGAAAAGGCAGACTAGGGAAACTGGATCTTCTGCTGGATGGGGCAGCGGTCCAGGTGACAAAAGACACAGAAGAGGCTGAAGTACTTGGTACCTGGAGCAGGGAGCAATTACCTTCAGTTAGAAAAACTTAAGCAGATAATACCAATATGTAAAAATATCCAGTGGGGTTTAGGGAGAAGGTAAATAAAACACAGCCAGACTCTTCTCAGCAGTGCTGTGGCAGAAAAAAAGGCAGTGGGAACACACTGAACTACAGTTTGTAGACAGTTAAAACATAAGAAAAAATTTTTTCTGTGAGGGTGCAAATGCTGAAACAGGTTGCTTAGGGACTCTGTTCTCTCCATCCTTGCAGATGCTCAAAATGTGACTTGACATGGCTCTGAGCAACCTGCACTAGGTGAGCCAGCTCTCTCCCATCAGAAGGTTGAAGCTCCCTTCCAAGTTTAGCTATTCTGTGTTTCTGGTCATGACAGGGCAACAACTGCCCTCTTTTAAATATGAAACAGGAAACTACAGTGCAGAAACTAGTGATGGTTAATATATAAATGTCACATTTCGTAAAAAAATACTGATCAACATTCCAGTTTTAACTGAATAGTTTAGATAAAGCTGAATTTCAAACTTAAATGAAAAATAGTTTCAGCAAAGTTACTTAATTTATAGAATTTTGCCAACAGTTATGATTGGCTCCAGTCTTTTTGACTCTGTGTTTCGGTGTAAATGTAGTTTTTCTAGGAATAGTGAATATTTATGTCTTTACTGTTTGCCCAGTAGACTGTAATGTTTTACTGTTATATACAAAACTGGTGTGTCAGCTAAGACTGCTTTGTCTAAAATAATATCTCTCATTTTGCTAGGCAATAAAGTTTTGATCTTGTAAGATGCTGAACAGCTCCTAAAAGCACTCATCACCTGGATGGCCTCTTCTATGAAATGAGGTCTGAGCTCAGATGGCCATGTATTTATAAACTAGAACCTGTTCAAAATCAGTCAGAAAACCCCAAATAATTTAAGTATATGCCAGCATGCTCGGTGACATGCAGAGTGTGTGAGCAATGCCTGAGGAATTCATCACATTTTTTCCCACTGTGAGAGGAAGAGGATGTATTGGGCAATGGTGGCATTTGTAGGAAATGGGAGTTTAGTCAGCGAGCAACATTTCAGATAAAAGAATGGAAAGGAATGCAGACTTGGAGCAAGCTAATAGTGAATTACCTTTGCATGTTTCCTTCAACCTTTGTCTGTGACCTGTGTGGAGCACCAGGCATTGTCCTTAAGCCCCACGAAGAAGCATGTGGTGTCATCTCAGGCTTTTGTCAATGTTTCAGTGAAGCTTTGTAGGCAGGAAGCCCAGTAAGAATAGTAAAATCAGCATCTTCCCTGGGAGGATAACCAAACCTTTCTGGAAGTGTGCTCTGCTGCCAGCAGGGGAGTAAGTCTTTATCTGAGTCTTGCATTTGACAATCAGAAGAATGGCTGATGCCAAACCAAAAGTGGTCATCTTTGGGGAATGTGGATTCAACTAGCCCATATACCAAAGAAAGAGAGAGATTGTAGTCACCTAATCACTCAGCAGTGAAAACCTTCAAGTTTCTGGAGTTGCATAAAACCTTTTATAACATAACACTTGGACCGGAAAAAAGAACCTAAAATAAAAATAACTATTGTGACTTTTGTTTTGTGCCAATGGATTTATGGCATCAGAGCCTCCGACATAACATTTGTGTGTGCTGCCATTTGCCCTTTTAGTATTTTTCCAACACCCCATAGGAAGAAGCACTTTGCAATTACTGGAAGTGGCAAATGACTTCTGTATCATTACTTTATTTTTGGAAAGGATGTAAAACTGGAAAGGTCCAGCCCGTTCCCTAAAATGGATTTGGTCAATTGAGAATTGGCAATTGAATTGTTCCTGCAAATACAGAGGGACTCTGGATCTTCTCAAATGTAAAGATGGTTGAACAGATTGTATGCATCCTATTGTATTGGTGGAGATTCACACCATTTCCTTTCACTGTGTCCACACATGGACATCTGGAGCAGTGTTAGGAAGTATCATGAGAAATTACCTCAGAAACAATCAGCTGTTTGCAGGTAGCACAAGGAATTTTTGTCCTCCTACATGTTTCACTCCCTAAGATTACTTTAGCTGGAGAGAAGCCTTCTTTCTGTATTACCTGTGCTCACCAATAGGCTGTTATGAGTTCATTTTTTGTTTTCATAATAAAATGAGATAACTGGCCCCCTACTCAGCACAAGCCCTTTTTTTTTTTTTTTTTACAACCTAACATTTGATATTATCTTTCAGGAAGATCATTTATTTTGCTAAAATCTGTCAGATTGCACTGTTAGAAATTGGAGATTTCTAAAAGGAAATGTAAGGCCATGAAAATTGCACATTTAAAAATAAATGGCATAAAAGATGAAGGCTAAAACCAGAGTAGGTACTTTATATATGAGGAATAAAAGGGAGAAGTTGCATTCACCTCCAGTGGTACGAACTGATTGAGAGTTGAAGCCTGGGGAGCCCTTCTCAAGGCTTTACATAGTGACTCAGCTGTCTTGGAAGCATCTTTATTTAATGGAATTTTAGCTCCCTGTTTTGTATTACTGATACTTGTTTATTTTGCTGACAAGTGTTTTGAGTTGCTGAATGTACTGGTCAGTTCACACAAGTGGTACTGGGCCCCTTGAACATTCCACACATTCCAGTGTGAGGATGTTGCACCAAAAAAATTTTCATAGTCTACAGTATAAATAAAGAATCTAGACTTTCATTAGAGTAGGTCTGGTTTTATAGCTGAAGATAAATATTCATTCACCATCAGCATTCTGTTCAAATGGGTCCAACTCGTCATGCAGTTCAAGCCATCTCATATCTCAGCCTGTAATTATCATATTTTTTTTCATATACAAACCTTCTTCCCATCAAAGATGAAGTTTTCTCCTGAACTGTTGCTACAGTTATTAAAATTCAGCAGAACAAAAGCAGATTTGTCTGTGAGTTTATTGGCTAAAACCATGACACCCTTTCAGTGGTGATTTTTTTCATTTATCTTTTTAAAATCTGCCAGTGAGCCATCTCTTTGTGAATTCATTTCTCATACTGCTAATGTGTCAATCAAATCAAATGCAGTGCTTAACAAAAAAGGAAGTTTGGAGGAATTAAATGTATGACCTCTGTTACCTTTGTCAACAGACATGCAAGCATGACAGAATTTGTATTAATTCTTCTTGGCAAGATCTTTTTTCCATAGAAATCCATTGCCTGGTATTGATTATGATAGTTTTCTTTGCATCTTTACAATAGGCTGTAATAATTCTGATTTTATAATTTTGCCCCAATCAATGGCAAGCAGCATTGTGAGTAGTGGTCTCCTTTACCTTTTTACAAACAGTAGCAGAGTCTATTTTTTTTCTTACCTGTTCTCCAGCTCTTACTCACTATACCAAGGATGTCCTGCATGTCTGTACATGTCATAACAGCACAAGACTGTAGGATTGTGTTCTGACTTTTTAAGCATCCTTCTGCCACTAAATTATTACGCAGCAAGGATTTATATGCAGTAGAAAAGTTGTAATCAGGCAGTGAAAATAAGTTTTACTGACAGTCACCTTAAAGCCACTGGTGATCAGTGTTTATTTTCAGTCCCCTTTGTTTATTTGACCTCTTGTGTATGGCAGTATAAATAGGAAATAGTGGAATGTACATGCATTATTGTGCTGAGAAGTGCAGTCTCTGTGAGTTCAGCTTTTCTGCAATGCAGGAAGGTCAGAATTTTTAAATATTTAGAGAAAGTCCCATATAGTATGTTTATAATGAAATATATTTTCTTCCTGTCCCATTTTTCTGCCATGACGTATGGCTTCCCCCTTCCTAGGTATTATAACTCTATGGTTTGATGTGTACAATAAATTTTCCTGGAACAGCAACCATCTGCTGAAGTGGAAATGGCAATAAATGTCCTGACAGGGTTTTGAGAAGCACATGTTCTCCTTAAGGAGGGAGTCTACACCTGCAAAAATACCCCACTTAACCAGAAAACACCCTACATCAATCTTTGGTGTCAGCACTTTCCTTTGCTTGGTGGGAATTTCCATGTACCTTGAGAATTCAAAGCATCCCAGGCTTGATTCTTCCTGGAATGGGTGTAGAATCAAAGCATTTGTCGCTTTCCAGAAAGCAATAATGTTATAAAAACTGGTTCCAGGTGAGTTTTGCATGAATTGTACTACAGTTGACTTTATTTTCATAGAATCATTGAATGGCTAGGGATGGAAGGGACCTTTAAGATCAACTAGTTTCAACCCTCCTTCCATGGGCAGGGACACCTCCCACCAGCCCAGGTTGCTCCAAGCCCCATCCAACCTATCCTGGAACACTTCCAAGGAGAGTGTTATGGTGTTACAGCGTTATTTAAGATGCTAAGGTATGCACGACATGAATGAAGCTAAGAGATATGGTATTTACAGAATCTATAGGACACCCAAACCCTTCTGGGGCAGCAGCTGAGGCTGGATGGGCTGCTCTAAGCTGTAGTGCTGCATTCTTATGTGTTAAGAGTTCTGTTTTTGCAAAACTAGATCAAAATGAGTTGACCTAGGAAGAAACACTCTAGACAACATCGAGACAATAGTGTGCAATCTCAGACAAGCCAAAAATGTGGATTATGTTTATGTATAAGTACAGTAAAGTCACATGAGTACTTGGCAGAAAAATTGGGAAATTTAACATCATTAAATTACTTTATCATTATCATTACTTTCTGTAACCAGGAGAGATGAAAACACTAGTTAGTAGCCAGCAGAATAAAATCTCAGCTGAAATTCAGTATGAGCAGAAAGCAAAGGGTGATGTGACTGTATTTTAAAATATACCAAAGTCAACTATGTCAAACTCTGTGTCACATTGTAAGTACTGTTCTATTCAGCTCAAGACTACTTATTCTATTTTACAAATTTCCTCTCAATCCTCTTATTTCTATTGACTTTCTGGCCATCCTATTTATTTTTACCCCACATCCTCAGTAACATGGGTGATTCATTTCCATTCTATCTTTTCTGAATTGTTGCCATCCACATCTCATTGCAAAAATCCTTTAACTTGTTTATAAAGAAAAGGAGAAGTGGTTTTGTTGTTGTTTTTTTTTTAGGATCAAAGACCATCAATTAAAAAGATGACAAAATGCTTTTAACTGGAAATGTCCTGTGTGTGATATGTCTGTGTTCTGTTTTAATTCATCTTTCACACACTGAAAAAGGAAATTAGGTTAATGGAAAGTATGTGATATAACAGTGGTTGTTGCTATAATAGTATCATGCATAGAAAGAATGTTGCTGAGAAAATAATTCCATACTATTTTTGAAAAGTTTATCTGTGCAATATCTTTTTGAAAATGATGTGGCATTGCTCTCTTGGAAAAAAAAAAAAAAAAAAGGCCATTTTTTTACAGCAGTTATTTGAAAGTCTTGGTACATCAATGGGAAGACTAAACCCATCTCATCTCCAAAAATCTAACATTCTATTTAAGTTCTGACTTCACAGCCAAGTGTAAATTCTTAGTCCTTTTAGTAGTTTTTAATATTAATTTTTAGCCTGGTATTTATGCAGCACACAATGAAATCACAGGGGCAGCTGGATAACTGCTACCTAGAGAACTGGAAAAGTACTCTGGTAAAGTTATATTATTTAGATATTTCAATTTCATCTTGATCCCTGTCAGGGGAGTTAGTTTTCATGTCCTGGTCCTTCAAACTGAGAGGCAGTCACACACATTCATGTCCTCACCTGAAGTTCAGGGCAATTAAAACCTGTCCCTGTGTATGAGCGTGCAGGACCTGACATAGACTGAAATCACACAACTGAGATTAAATTAATGTTGAAGCAGGATGTAAATCCTGAATCAATTGCAGTCTATTACTCCGTGCTCAGTGCCTTTCCTAGTGAATTCCTGAAGTTCAGATTTCTTCTGTTGGAAAAGTTTTTGCTTGAACACCATATATTTTGTTAGATAAAAACGTTGGTGAAGCTGAGCTCCTTTTTATAGAAAATTTTAAAAGCTAAGATGAAAGCCAACCCTGTGTGTGTGTGTGTGTATATATATATATAAATATATATACATAAAATCATATCTATGTGGGTAAACTCCATATTTCTTCTGGTTTATTCAAACAACTGTTCCCATAAAAAATGAAAATTTAGTCATTCATTTTTTGATTCATTTTAATGTAGGAAGTCTCCAACTTCCACTTGCTATAAAGAAGACCAAATGAAAGATGTCCTAGAATTAGGTAAGTTATATAAATTTTCAGTTTGGGTTTTGCCAGTGTATTTTTCAGAGCTGTGATGAATTGCTTCTCTGAGCTGATTCAGAGTAGTTGCATTTGCTGTTAGCTTCTTGGGTAAGAGTTGTAAAGAAGTCATTGAGAAGTAATCAAAAGTTGGTTCACATATTTTTTATCTGCCCTTTCTGGCTATATGTTCTTTTTTATAAAGAGAGATGACAAGAAAATGTTAATTGTCATATTGCTGACCCTCTGTCACTAAGTAACTTTTTTAATCCAACATATGTGTTTTTTCTTTTTTTTTTCTTTCAGTTGATGTTGAGGATGAAGAAATAACTGGAGATATTTGTGGGAACACAGATCTTTCAACACTCTATATGCTTCAAGTAGTATCAAAGGCAATTGATATTTCTCTTGCAAAAGTAAGACTAACTGTGGTGGTAAATCCAATAAGATGTGTGAGAATTCTATTTCAGTTAAGGTAGCCAAAGCTGCAATGGATAGCTCTGTGTTGCATGTTTGTGTGTGATTTAACATGTGCTATATTCAGGTGGAAAAATAATGTAGGAATACCCATCCAAAATTCAAGAAAATACCAGAAGAGCATGCCAAAATGCATCATCAACCCACTTGAAGCACAAATAATAGCTTTAATTAATGAAGCTTGTATTATTTGATTGATTCCCTTTGTCAGTGATTCCTGTTCTTATTCTTCAGTCCTTTAAATTGGCAGTGGTTCAGAACAAGTTTATTATTCCCTTATCACTGTTTCTCCCTTGCCTACCTTCCATATTTTGAGCAGACATGGAACCATTAAATACTTCAAATATTTTTCTTTCCATCCAAACAGAGGGGGGAAAAAAACCCAAACAAACTAAACAGAAAATATAATGAGTGTCTTCCAGTTTCATTTCTAGATCAAAGATGTCCGAAGTGACTGTGCAAACACTGAGCAGCCTGTTCTTCTTTACTCAGCTTTCCTTTAACATAAATGCAATTTCTTCAGTGTAGCTATTCCTGCATGGTAGCAGTCTGCAGTTGTTCAGGGCCAAGATCTGAATTTGGCATGTGCTGATTTGCCATCCAACATACAGCAGTCAAACATTGGAATAATATTTATCTCACACCAGCAACTCTGACAGGTAAAAGAGGCAAAACAGGCAGAAGAGGCTGCCTTTTCCCTATGCTGTATCCAGTGGGGTCCTTTTCTCCCTAATGTAACCATTAGTAGGTGTTGTTCTTCTAGATGTTAAATTTAAGGAAATATTCTCTAATTCTTTCATAGGAAACTGTGCCCCAGCTGATCTGCATGAACAGTTTCCTATGCTGAGTAGCACACAGCACTGTGAATTGAAGGAATATTGCAGGAAAAGGAAAAAATTGCTCCTTTTCATTTGAGTGTTGCTATTTACAGTATGTATAAAACAGAAAAGGGTGGTTACAGTGGGTTAGTCATTCCCCTTCCACACTCCTCCTTTCTTTTCTACAAATTACTGCAAGAAAATATACCTGTGGTTTGGATTTGTTTTTACAATGAGACATTCTCTTTATTCTTTTTTTTTAATAGGAATTAAAAAATCTTTTATTTGGCTCTACTCTTTCTTGCTTCAGTGAAGAATGGAAAATGCAGAGTTTTACATTTAATAACGTACCAAAGTTAAAATATGGCATCGTGCAAAAAAAGGTACTGTAAATTACATCCTTGAAGAGATCTTTGCTTTTTACACTGTGTTTACAAAGGCTGTTTGTTTCAGCAGTAAAAAAAAAAAAAAAAAAGGTCTTCCAAAAACTCTTTTCTTTAATTTTTCTGGTTACCACTGGGCGATGCCACGTCAAGTCTTGTTAGGAGACTTGAGGTGGATTTCTGAAGGAATCTTAAAGTAGATACAGAAAATGTGGATATGTGTGTGTGTGGGTGTGTTAAGGGGAGTTATATGCAGGGAAGAAGAGAAACCACATCATAGAATCATAGAATTTTCAGGGCTGGAAGGGATCTTTAAGGTCATCTAGTTCCACCCCCCCTGCCATGGGCAGGGACATCTCCCACCAGATCAGGTTGATCAGAGCCCTGACCAACCTGACTAAAAAATTTCCAAGGATGGGGCTTCCACCACCTCTCTGGGCAACCTGTGCCAGTCTCACCACCCTCATGGGGAAGAACTTCTTCCTAACATCCAATCTAAATCTACTCTTCCCTAGTTTGAATCCATTCAAACTTCAGCTGAAAGCTGGTGGTGGTAAAAAACAAAAGGGCAGAAATAAAGGGTGGAGTTGAAGAGATAAAAGATACGTGGGAGAAATGTTTAATGAGTTTAAGATGGAGCTTGATCTGTCTCGAAATGGGGAGATGTACCAAGAATTGTCTGTGGTGCTTGGGAAATCACAAGATTTTTGCCTCTTAAAGACAGGGGGGTCACTTGATGAGGCTCATTCCTCAAATGAAGGGATAATGCCCCTGCTTTGTCACTGGGACTGGAACTGCTGGAGGGACCACTTTGTTTCTGTAACTATGGACTGCTGCCACAAGATGCCAGCTTTTCCCTAAAACAAGGTTTTCAGCAGTTCCTAGGCATCATCTACTAAAAGAACCTTTGTAAAATTCCCAGCAGGTCCCTGTGGTGACCAGAGTTTGTGAAACCAACATGAGTGTTTTGGAGTCAGCCTGGGAAGCACATACCCAATCCAGAGAAATTTTTGGTGCTGACAAATATCTCTCTGGTTTAGGACATTCAGTGGGAGACTCACTCATCTGGTGTCTATCTTATCAACCTTGCCTGAGCATCTGACTTTTCCAGGCAAAGTACACAGTGCTTCAGACTGTCCTGCTCTGTATGCTGGGTGCAGTATATCAGCCTGATTTCTTAGCTGGCCAATGTGTTGACTCAGACCAGGGAACACATGCAGGGCACAGGACATGTGATTGTCTCCAAAATCAAACAGATCCATCATAAAAATTCGTCTTCCTTACCTGCAGCTTAATGGTTTTGTCTTTGCCCCATGACTGCACGTATGTTTGTGTACATACATTTCTGCAACATCCCTGTCCCAGGTCTCTTCTAAAAGCAAGAATCTGAGGACTTTAGTGAAGAGTATGGAAGGGGTAGGATCCTCTTTAGAAAACACTCATCAGGCTTCTGCACTGATGCAGAAAATCTTTATCTGGTCTGAGAGAAGGAGATGTACTATACAGAAATAAAAAGAAGAGAGGCTTTGGGGCAAGGACAATGGCTCATAAACATTAACTAACTTTGTCAAGTTAAATATTTAATTAGGCTGATAATCTCAGAATAAAAGCTGCTTTTGTTCAAATAAAACTGAGCAGAAAAAAAAAAAAGATATTTAATGTTAATTTAAACTCCAAAAGGAACCATGGAAGTGATGTTCACTGATCCACAGTTAATGTTACTTTGGTGTTTCAAGACCCTGCTGCTTGCAAATAGATGTGGAATCATTTCTAGTGACTCCCAGGCCATTAGGTTCCCTAGCATAAGTTCCACAACAAGGATGGGAAACCAGAGTGTTTTCATAGATGTGTTTGTTTCAGATAGTAAATCATATTCCTCCCCAGTTCCAAAATTCATTTCAACTGAACAATTCTATTATTCTCACCCATGTTAAGATTCTGTGGTCATACAGGAAGATATTGGGAAAGGTTTCTGCAATTTGTTTGACTGGGAGGCTTTCCCTGTTGGACTGAAATAAACCTTGCTTTTTTCCCTAATATATTTCAGACTAATAACTCATTATTATGTAAGTAAATACAGATTTGTAGTGTGTGTGTACAACATAAAGGAGAAAATGGAAGGTATAACTATCTAACCTATTCTTTGATTACAGGACCTTTATTTTCTGGGCTGCATGCTGTTCATACTGCAGGTTTCTTTGTGCTGAGCTTGATGCTGTACTAAAGGCAACCTGAGAATTAGACTGATGACTTTGACTGCCTTGCTATTTTAAAATAAGAGTGCTGGCAGCATTTTTCAATCTCCTCCAGGGTTTTGAGAGGTGCTTGCTTGACCCTGAACTAATTCTTCAGAGCTTGGTTGTGATCTACAGAGGAAATCAGAGGTGTAGCATATGACTGCAGTGTGATCCTCAGTTAATTTCACACTGTGGTGAGTAACAACAGTGTAGATTTGGCATGGGGTAAAAGCAGAGCACAGACTCTCCAGAAAACCTGCTGGTTGGCCCACACTTTCTTTCTCCCATTGCTTTTCATACTTCACTTTTGTAGACAAAGCTGGTGCTGGTAGGTCAGCTTGTGGGGTGTTGGTTTAGGAAGAACCTGTGAGAAACTAGTGGAGCTCCTAATGTTAAGAATGAATCTGTATCTGAGAATGGCATCAAGGGGGTCTGATGTCCTGCAGAGCATGCTCCATTCATGCATGGATGTTGCAGACAAATGATGTTTTTCCTCTGTCTCCTCAGCAAACTAGTTGAGGCACCTGGGAGAGAACTGAGTGACAAGGGAAGGAGAGTTATGATGAGTGAAATAGTTTTCTATACAAGAAGAGTGCATAGCACTTGCTTCTCAGGATAACTTGTGCAGCTGTCTCTGCCCTATAGTTAACCCAATGAAACAGTTCTTGGTCATGCAGGGGTTGCAGGTGGGCTAGATGGCAGGGAATTAGCAAGGAGAATGAAATACAGGGCTAACCCATTCCACAGCCTTTCTAATATTTCTTCCTAGTATCTAATTTACATCTTCCCTCTTTCAGAGTAAGACCATTACCCCAAATCCTATGACTCCATGCCCTTGGAAAAAGTCCAATCCCAACTTTCCTATAGCCTCTTCAGGTACTGGAAGGTCTCTATGGAGCTTTCTATTGCCTATACAGAACAACTTCAGCTCTCTCAGCCTTTCTTCATAGGAGTGTCTCTCCTCTGGACTTGCTCCAACAGCCCCATGTCCTTCTTATGTTTGGGATCCCAGAATTGGGCACAGCAGTGCAGGTGGAATCACCCCCCTTGACCTGCTAGTCATGCTTCTTTTGACCCATTGTCTGTGTTGCTGACATTTGTTTTCATAATCACAGCAAAGATTTAAAAAAAAACCCTTTCCTTTGGCATTATACATATCTAGGTATTTTTCAAGAAAAATAGGTGGAAAACACAATACTGGTTAGTAACACTGATTTTCATTGGCTTGCAAAAAATAAAATAAAATAAAATTAAAAACAGAGCGACAGAGAGCACTACAAAGTCATGGGTGGGAAGAGAGAGATGAAAGAATGGCTTAAGCCTGAATGGAAGCACATGGCTTGCAAAGGTTTTCACCAGCATCAAAGAGTGCAAATTGTTTTGCTCACGGAGTGTTCCATTATTCCCCTCAGGGTGGCCCATGTGGAGTTCTGGCTGCAGTTCAAGCTTGTGTCCTACAACAGCTTATCTTTGCAGACAGTAACAGGACTAAAGACACTCGGTAAGTCAGAATTGACATCAAAAATGTTTTCCCTGCAGAAGTAAAAAAAAATTTTTTCTCTGCTGCAGCCACTCAGGAGCTTTTTGAGTTGGAACTGTTTGAACTTCTCTTTATTTCTGAGAGAGAAATAAAGCAGTGTATGGTTTTACTTGTATTTACTCCCCTTTCAGCTGTAGGAATTTAGAAGTTGATGTTTTATTTGTGTAACTACTTGCTTATAGTTAACCCAAGAATCTCTGAAAAATCTGACAGCTTGAATTGAAGCCAAGGAAAATTATTAAACTTTGAGATCCCCTGGAGATGTAATTTCAAAGAAAATGTAGTCAGTGTTTGAAGGACCATGAAATTCATGCTGTTTCTGACACTAAGAATCTCAAGGAGGGGGAAAAATTAGTTACAGCTATAATTGTTATTCTTACTACTGTGTTTGATATTTCACATTTAAGCTTCTTAATAGAATTTGAATTTAAATTCTGTGTGTGTATTTTCTGCTTACTTGAAAGGAATATTGGTAAGTATATCTAGTCTCAAGGAAAATTTTTTGGACTGCTATAAATATTAATGTACTCACTTCTCTGAAGTAACAGAGCTTATTCAGTTAAATGCTAATGTCTAAATTATTTGATTACCAGACTTCTTGTTTTTACCTTTTCTTTTCAAGAAAAGAACAAGTCTATTTTTAAAAAAAATCACAAAGCTTTCCTGTGCTTTACAGGTATAGTTTGATGAATAGAGGGAACACAATTTTAGTGGTTTTACGTTGCCACCACCTTGTGTTATTTGTGAACAATACTCTGACCCCAGTTTAGTCAGAAGAAAAGGTTTCATGCTAAGATTTTTTTGAACTTTATTAGCTTAAAATATAAAAAAATTCATCACATATAAACATTGGGCCTTAAATATACACTTTCCTGCTTGAAACTGTTTAGGAAAGAGACAGGGTCTCTCTTGATTTGCCTTAGTGTTGACTGGCACTTTGTGTAAATTCATTGTTTGAGCTGTTTTCATCAACAACGGAAAGAAACAAGCATCTGTAGAATGTTATTATTTGTCTTCAGCACACAGGATGGGAGGTGACAGTTTATCAAAGGTTTTCCAGTCCCTAGAGGTCCAGGAGTGCCCAGGTCCAGGACTACTAGTGAGTAGGCAATCCTGATATGAAACACCCAGTAAGCCATTAGAAATGTTTAAAACCAGGCTTAGAGTCTAAAACCAGCACTGAACGTTTTAAAGTTTCTCCTACTATGGCTTTTTCTAGTTATTATTGGCACTGATTGCTTTTAGACCTCAAGGAAAGGGGCAAATAAACCAGAATTCACCACTGAAAAATTGCCTTTTCCTTGAAGCCACTTAAAAGCAATGAGCACAGACTGATAGAGAGAGGGGGTCAGTGGTATAATATGTGTGCAGAGTGTTTCTCTGGTTAATCCTACTGCTCTGTGACGTTTAGCTTTTTTCTTCTGTTCAGTTTTTTCAGTACATCACATCTGTCTGTAATTCATAACTATAAAATATCATAAAATATCAAAGGCCTGCTGTTCAGAGCATACTTTTAAAAAGTTCAAAAATTAGCTACCAAAACATTATTCTAATTCAGATTATAATGAGAGTAGACTTTTCAAAGCAGAATGAGGCTTTTGTCTACACAAAAGGAAAACCTCAGAAACTACCATCCAAGAAAATCAGCACATACTTAGATTTTATGACCAGGAATCTCCACAGAATTCACAGAAGAACTGTTTCTGGTTGTGAAAGCCAAGAGTTTGTTTCAACTTGGAGGACAGCCTTTGATCATCCCTTTGAGTGTCAGGTCATCCTTAGTTAAAATAGAGATGTTAGCCTTTTTCTCTTTCAACATGGTTCAGTGATCATAAATGTCAAAAAATCCTGTGGCAGTCAAAATTGGATTGAGTCCAGACTGTTTAAACTGTAAGTGTCCAAAGTCATCCCAGGTACAACCTATCCTGTGTACTTAGCAGCATTTGCATCTCCTATTTTTCTCCTATTATTCACATGGTTTTAAAAGATCATGTTTTTACATATTTTGTATATGAAAAATGCTGCTGAAATATGCAGAAAGTCTCCCAAGGAATTTCAGGGTAGCACATGAGCTCTTTGTCTTTATGCACAGAAATGCTAAAAGCCTTCAGGCTCCTAAAAATGAACAGCAAGATGGACTGTTTTATTGATGAGACCAACATGCTTCTGATCTGTTTGCCATAGGCAGAAACTCCTAGCAGAAGGAAAATCTCAGAGCTTGAAATGAGAGGATTAATATTCCTTTCTAATTCTAACCTGAGTTTTCAAATTCTTAGCCACTCACAGTAAGAGTTTGACTTCAGGTTTCTTCAGTATTCAATAAATCATTATCATGTCTCCCTCTTACTCTGCTCCCACTCTCAGACACACAAATTAGTTGCTATTCTTGAAATAAAGTTCTGAGTGTCTGTATTAGAACACAGGCAAAGATAAGAGAAAGCTGTGATTGTATTTTTTACTTGAAAACTCTCACCAATTATTTCCCATATCTCACATCCTTCAAAGAGGGAAACATTCTCTAAATGAACATAATATTCAAGGCAGACATTCGACATGAAAGTCTGTTTAATTTTTTGATGTTTGGTGTTTCTTGTTTAGTCTTTTGGATTATTAGATCTTTTACCCAAACGCTGGGAACAGGTTTTGACGTCATCTCCCGTGATGGGAGAACACTCTAAGAGTGATAATATCTGAATTTCAAGCACTGCCATTCTTGAAGCCACTAGAGAAAATTCCAGTTCTGTGCTATTCAGGAGAGTAGATCTATTGTCCATTTCTTCAGGCTTAGGGACGTTGGGTTTTATTCTTAAATCTGCCAATTTTCCATCGTGTTACTTTTGGCCTCCTGGTCCTTTATTTCTCCATTTGCATCTTGGAAGTTAGAATAACAGGGGGCATGAGAAGACTTGACAAAACAGAGTTTGTAGGGAGTTTGTAGGGACTATGCTTACATGTTTGGAATCAATAAACTACTGGAAACATTTTGTACTTTTGCACATCATTGAGTAAGCTCCAAGCCAAGCATCTGAGTGAAAATATTTCAGAAATAGTGGGGCTCCACAGACCAATAGTGGCTCAGCTACCATCATGTTTTAGGTCACTACTTTAGGACATACCTTATTAAAAAAAATGCAGGCATAGTGTTTATTGCAGGTGGTACTACAGATAAAGTTTAGTATTCACTGTAGATTTCCTGAAAAAACTAAATAAAAACTTTTTTTTTTTAAAGTATAAATGAAAAATCATATTTAATATATAAAACAATCCTGTTACAGATGTTGAAACAAATGTATTGAAGATTTAAAGATTAGCTTCTCTTATCCATGATTAGCCAATGCAGTATTGTTCCCTAAAGTATATTTACCTGGGGTTTTTTGTCCAACCAATTATAAATACTTATTCTGAAAGAACATCTGCTATTTCTTTTATAAGATTAGTTTTCAGGGTGTAATTATAGATCTGTGTATGATCAGTTCCTGTTGTTCATACATTATAATTAGTCTTCTCTTGATTTTGGTCCGTTCCTCTTAATAATAATAGTTTTGCTGTAATGGTTATTTATAAATCAGACACTATCTTAAGTATTAACCTCCAAGAAGCAAAGACTGTGCATTTCATCTCCCAGATTCACCTGTATTACAAGGGTAGTTTCATAGAATATATAGACACAGGCTAGCAAGCTAACAATTGCTTAGCTTAAGTACCCATACCACCAGTCCAGCCATCATTAAGAGCAACACAAATTCATCCAGAACCCCCACATACAGCACACTGCTGCTAACACTTCACCTGGGTGAACCACCTCCCCTCAAATTACTATTTTGCTTCTGACTTCAGAAGAGACCTGCCCACTGTACCCAGTTGGTTTTACTGGCAGCCTAAAGAAGGTGTTCTTGATAAAGGTCTATTCACTGGATCTGATTATCTTCAGTAAGATCCATGGTACCTTCTTAAATGCCTTGATGGTTCGCCTCAAAGGATGGTCCCAGAAAGCCCATGTTCCAGTGGCAACTTCAGTTGCATCTCCCTCTTTAAGTGCTGAATAGCAGCACCATATCCTCCTATGCCCTTTTTAGGCCAATTCTGAGAAGTCTCCATGCTGCAAGCACAGTGAGTGCTCATGGTATTTCATTCAGATGCTTCATCTTCAGAGAAAGCTTGAATTCAACTCTATGTTTATACCTGGTATGTCTTCTCAGCAGCAATACTAACTTCTGGGTCAACTCACAGAGTTGGGTTTGTTTTTTTGTTTTTTTGGTTTTTTTTTGAGTTGGCCAACCAAGTTGTCTCTGCTGATAGAAGGAACTGAAATCCTTAAATGATAATTTTCTGAAGCAATTTTCCAGAGCCTCGTTGTTATACATTACAACTCCTAAATAGGTTCTAAAAAAATGCTTTTGTTCTTTTAGCTGCAAGCGTGCTATGAATCTTTATATCCTGTAGCTGGGACAGTTTTTCCCTCTAATGCTTAAGCTTCCCAGTACATCATGCTGGTACTTGTCTGATTCTTGCCTTTCCTGGTCTGCAGTTGTCTTCAGCCTTCAGAAATTCAGAGGACCAAGTGCCTTACCATGGCTATTGCAAACATTTTGTGGCGTGCAGGAGGCAACGAAAAAGCAATTGTGGCACTGTAAGTAGGAGAAGCAGCTTTAGTTACTGGCCAATAATGGTATCCTGGTCTCTGTTATATAGCTCCATAGGCTGCAAAAGGGACTGTAAGATGTATTTATGGAGCCAAAAATGGCTTAGGGAAAAAAGCAGAATATCATTTCTGTCATTCCAGTAGCTGGGAATAATCAAATCCTTTGAAATTGATGTGAATTTGGATTTATTATGAATTTCTTATTTGAGGCTATGATTCCTCCAAAATCTTTATGAAGAATTATCTTTCCAGATGCAGCATTTTAATCCAACTATTTTGTATTGCAGGATATTCTGTTATGGCTGGGATTTATTACCTTTTTGCTATAGCTTTCTGCTAGGTACTTAATGTATGCCATGCAATTAGGCTGTTAGCACACAAGAGTCCTAACTTTCAGATCTCTAGCTTTGGCTGCACTTGATTATTTTAATGTGAGACAGGTTATGTGAAAATAGGTATTTTCTTTTATCACATCAACTAAGATAGCTGAAAAGTAACAGAGAAGCTTTTTGGGCACAGAACTCCTTCAAACCTGGAACAGAAGCAGCAAATTTATAGATGTTTCAAGTGATATTTTGCATACTTTACATCTAGAAAATGCTTCCTTTGTGATGAAATGGTACACATGTTCTTCTGCTTGTTTTAATGTCATTGCTCTAATGTTCTTCCCCAATAAACCTGTCATTAACAACTGAAGCCTGTATTTATCCTCTTTCTGTATAAAGAAACTGGGGATTTGTATTAAACAGACTGAGAGAGCACAACAGAGCTAAAGCATATGCTTCATTGATAGAAGTTTGTTTGATATGTATTATGAACTTATTATGCAGAAAGTCCTTTTTTTCACAAAGTGGCTAAAAGAATAATACAAAATCTCTGTCTCACCATTCATTTCATATACCATGTTGATTTCACTCTAATGCCATTTTGTTCTTTTTAACATGAGCTTTGGTTTTGTCTGAATGTCCTCTTCAGGCCATCAGGAAGACAGCAGTTCACTCCCATAGGAAAATACAAGGCAGATGGAATCTTAGAAACTGTAAGGCTCTCTGTAACTCATAGTAACATTCTCCATGTATCCTGTTTCTAGCTTATCTTATTTTGCTACAATGATTATAATTTCCCTTGCTCTGATAGTATTTTAAAATCCTTTATGTCAAATGAGTTGGTTGAGATGCAAAAAAACCAATAAGAAACAACAAAACCCTGTAGTCTGACTCTGTGTCATCCCAGTGTCTGTGGTCAACTGAGCTCTTTGAAGTTCTTTTTGTTCAGCCTGCCTTTCAAGCTTCTAAGCTGTGCCTCCTTTTATTGATATGCAGTAAAATTGAACATGGATCCTTTCAGGTTGACCACTGTGGCTGAATGCATCAAAATGCAGTAGCAAAGAATTCTTTGTTATTTTATTATTTCCCTCTAAAAACCCCAAATGACAAAATATTTCCCTTTTATGCCTTTATTTCCACCTGAAGCTCTCAAATGGCTTTTCAAACAGTAATAATATAAGCCAGGATTTTAGTGGTTTAAGGAAATATTACTGTTTCCTCCTAAATGGAAGAATGGTGTGTTAACAACTCTTCAGAACTAGACAGCATTGGAACAATTGGAAGTGAAAATATAACTGTCTACTGTACAAACACTATATAAATAGAGTGAATGCAACAGAAAACCTCATCTATCATGCTCTCCAAGGAGACAAGACAGATAATTTATTAACACATTAACAGAATGCTGAGCTGCTGGCTATTTTAGAATGAAGCTACCACCATTATGCTGCTTATCAAAAGTCATGTAGCCACAGTCAAAATGTGATGGAAAGGAATATAATCCAGATTGCTTGATCCTTCCTCACACAGTATCCACAAGAGCATCATTTCTATCAAAATCTGAAAGTGGAAAGATAGGCATAGAATATTGAAGTAAGGACCAGGACCTACTGAAATTCACATTAAATAGGAGAAATCATGAGAGTGTTTTCTGAGTATGATAAAATATGCTCTGCTACATGCATGCTGTAGCTGGCTCACCACATAAGTGCAAACTCCTGAGCTGTTTTCCCACTTTCTTTCTTCTAAAGCTGCAGTGTTCCTCTGTTTGTTCTGGGAATGGTTTTTCATTGCATAAGCAATGCTTAAAATTGAATCAAACTTTGTGTTCAACGAACCTGAAAACAACAAGAAGCAGTATTTGAAAATTCAGAATATACAACACGATGAGATGAAATATTTTACTAAGTAACAATAGTAGAAGGTAGATTTCATTAGATATTTTTTCCATTTTGTTAGTTTAAACCTTTCCAGTCAGATTTAAAATTTTGGCTCGTAAAGGTCAGTTTTCATATTATGAAAATTAGTTGTTACTGTTTCAGTTACTTTTTCTCTTTCTTCTTTCATTCGTTCCTAGCTAATACTACATAGTGCCACAAGATATGAAGATTTGATTGTATTTCTTCAGCAGAATATTCACCAGGTACTGTGTGGAGAGAAAATACTAAGCCTGTTAAAGTCCAGCTGCCAGTCCTTTTGCGTTTATCAGTCTCATATGATGTCTTCTTAACCTTGTTTCAAACACTATATGGGCACATCTTCTATTTTAACAAAGAGAACATCAAATTCAGCTTCAGCACAAATGAGAACAATCTTTTCTGCTTTTAGTTTGCATTGTGTTTCTTTGGGATTGGGCAAAAAATGAACAGAACAAACAAAATAATGACTTTAGTTTTCTTTTCAGTTTGAAATTGGTCCCTGGGGGTGCATCCTTCTGACTGTGTCTGTCATCTTATCAAGATCTATCAATCTGTGAGTATCTTTGTATCCCTGTTTCATAAACTGCAAAGCAAACAAGCTGTAAAAACTAACATAAATACCATAATGCACTTAATTCTCTGGGCTTTTTAAGGAAGTTGTGAAAATTTGCTTACCTGAACCATACATGTGTCCATACACACATATGTATATATATATGCTGCAAAGTGGCAGTGGTTGGTTCACTATCTCTGATATAAATTACTCCATTACAGTAGGCATCATGCCTAAGGCAGTTGCCTATATTCCTTCTCTTGACAATTAAAACCAAGACTCCTTTAGAGGGTAATTAGTTTCCCACACTTCAGGTATCTCTCTTAGGTATGGGTGACTAACATGCTTGTGTTGCTCCAATTTCTTTGTCAAAGATAATGATAAATCCAGTCTGGTATAAAAGGAATTAGGCAGGTAATTTTCAGGTAGTTCTAAACTCTGGCTGGTTCCAGTTTATTGATGTATTGAATATGCTGAGCCTGTCAGAGGGGCAGTCATTATAGCCTCTTCAGAAAACTCATTGAGGCTTGCACAAGCACAATTGCAGTTAATTTTGCTTTTATGCAGATTAAACACATTTCTGTGGTGCTGTGAATATCCAAGTGGGTCAGAACATAAAAGCTTTCTTCATTTGGTCAAATTCCACTTTCGCAAAAATTTCCTAGAGTTATCTGCAATGAGAAGAACTGTTCCCCGACAACTTGAAATAAAAACTGACATGAACAGAGCAGCTGTGCTTGAAAGCAGCATGGGTTTGATTTATTTCATACATCTCTGGATTGTCTTGAAAATAAACAGCTTCTTAGTCCAAATTTGTGATATGCACTCTGTTGCTCACCTGCTGAGGTTCCTACAAGTGTTCACAGATTATTTTTTTTTTGTTATATTTTAATTTCTTCCTTGCTTATAATAATACTGCAGGCCATTGGCTTAACTCCACTTTTACACTCTAGCACAAATGCTGTGATATTTTAGAGCATACATCACTTCTTCTAATTTTTTTTGAGCTGGCTACAGCAGGGAGAGACAGATTAGTGTATGTATTTGAGCAAGTAACAATATACTTGGCATTTGGTAGGATCACCAAAACCAGCAGTGCTCCTAGTTGCTACTGATTGCATTGTTTTGTTTGCTACAAAATGGTAACCATTCCTTAATAATATAGCAGGGAGTTTGTTTTTGACATCACCTCTCAGTTCCTAACAGCTGAATTATGATAGGCCCAATCAATCATCTGTGTTTGTATCTGGGGGGAAATAAGTGTCTAAAATGAACGTGAAAATTCCTTAGGCTGACTATTTGCATTTTTAGGTATCTAAATATTTTTAACATTCTGATCCACAGTGTCAGTATTGTTTTTAAGATTTTAGTATCTTTTGAGGAAGGTTCAGGACTTTCTCAAAAAACTTAATTTTGAAGTACTGTACTCTTCTAGTTTGGTAGTGCATTGCTATCTGTCTTTTTTTTATAAGAAACAAATTTTTTCTCTCTCAGTAGATACAGCTGAATGGGTTTTCAGACCTTTGCATAAGGGTTTTTAGAAATGCAAACTAAATTTATGTACTTTCTGGTAATATATTTCAATGGCTGTGTCATAGTACTTCTCAGGATATTAGAAATATCAAGATAAATATCTCTTTAGGTTGGTTCTTCACCATGTGCCCACAACACTGACTCTCTGGTGTCTCTTGTTAAGTAAATCTTCTCTAAATAACTGGCATTTCTTGTAAGCAAGTTGAAGAGCAAGGATGGAACCATGGTTATCATAAAACAACATCATGTAAGATGCAGAGGTATGTCCAGTGAAACCAAACCTGTGTGTTTACATTTGGTTCAGCAAAGAGAAAACTTGTGTTTTGATTAATGACTACTGAAATGGTTCTTTGAATCAAAACTGTTCCCATATCTTCCATGAATAATTTCACTGTTTAGTGGAGCTTTAACTTCAGAATATAATCAAAAGAAATTGATACTATATTTTATATGGTGGGGAAGCATTAACTACAAGGTAAGGAGCAGAGGACTGAATGTGGACTAGTTGGTGAGGTTAGTTAATTGAGGATAAATACCATTGTTCCAAGACCTGTGCAGGTCAACCCATCCAGAACTCATCTAGAAGAAATGCAGGATAGTGAGACCACAAAGCTTACAGACTTCCTCAGAGCTGTCACATCTGTGGCCAGATGCTTCCCATGTCTGCACAGATGGACCATAGCATGCAGTTGTGACCATGCCACAAAGCTCAGAAATCCTACCTGGAGTAGTTGGTGTGGTTCAGAGTGGTCAAGGCCTGTTAGCACCTTCTTTAATCTGTGACTAAATTCTAGTAGTTCAGAAGGATCTCATAGTGCCAGCAATGGACTAAGTCTAACCTTCTAAAAAATTATGTAAGTCTCAATCCTCCCAGATCCCTCTGTAATCAGTGACAAGAGAGAAGCTTCTCAAAGAGAAAGTAACCCCATCTGAAAATAAGTGTCAAGAAAGGTGAGGAGAATTGTTGTGGGCAGTGCCCATCTTCTTCCTTTGTTCTGGAGGGAGACCTACAAGACTTCTATATCTTAGATGTTTACTATTTTGAGGGCATTCATTTGATTTATTTTGCATGTCTACTTTAGCATGAAATAAATCTCTCCTGAAATGTTCTTTTATCTCCCCTTGAGAAAAAGAAAATCAGAATGAGCTACTCACGTAGGCTTTCAACAGAAAGCATCAAGTGGTGAAATGAATTCTGGTCAATAAAATGGGAGATGAAATTTAGTGTTAATAATGCAAATAATTTCATGTGATCAAAAATAAACTCAGCTATGTTTACCTACTCATAGGCTTTAAATAAACTGTTATAAAAAATGAGAGCAGCTCTGCCACCACTAGTAATTTAGTTATCTGAATGTATCAGCTCAGTTTTCCATGATAGATAAAAAAGATATAATGTGTTGAGAGTTACATCAAAAAGAAATGAGAATGGGATAAAATAGTAACACCTTTGTATAAGTACATGATTTTCCCATGTCTTTAACTTGCTTATAGTCTTGTCTCCCCAGGTCAGTAAAGACATCAGAACTAGCACACACTGGAAGAGAAAAATAAACTTTACTTTTTAGTGTGGAATAGCTGCTGCCTGGTGACAGATGAAATCTTCCCTTTTCAGCATTGAATGGGAATAACTTGGATGTGCTTAAATTTGGACATCCAGGATAAGGCTGAACAAGGAGTTTCATACATCATTTCTAAGAATCTAAAAAAGTTGCAGACTTTGATGGAAATGCTCAGGTTTTGTTTTTAAAACTAACCATAGTACATTTATTTTTTTTTGTTAATGGTATAAGTAATTTTCAGTACTGAGAGATGAGTAGCCCAAAAGTATGAAGAGTTCCAAAAATTTTTAGAGAAAATACTGGAACATGCATACTTTAGCTCATTGAAACCCACCTATCTAGGTGTCATCTCCCTGTGCCCTGGTTTTGTGTTCTACCTGGATGTTTGCTACTGCTGCTGCTGCCGGGATGGTGGGGTGGGCTGACTTTTGGTCTGGCTCCATCATTTTTGCATTGTTACTGATTTTTCATGTAAACGGAAATTCCAGATCTCAGCTAGGTCTGTCAAGCAGTTGTTCTAAATCTCTGCCAGTCTTAAGTACTTTCATTTAATGGGAATGCATGCCAGGAAATGCAGGGCTTTGCACTGCTTTGTAGATTTTGGTAATGAGTTTATCATACTCCATGCACTTAATGATCATCACTGGTACAACTGATAACAAATGGCCAAAGAGGAGTGAGAATTCCTGAGGAAGTTGCTGAGAACGTGTTGTTGCTTTTGGTACAGGAAGGAATGCTAGTCACTAACAATTGTAACCCTTTTGTTGTTTTTTTTACTACCAGTGAAAAATTAAAAACTAGTGGGCGTATTGTACTAGCTCAGGGGACTAATCTTCCTGAATGTGTAAAATGTGTTCCAAGATCTTCATGTCGTTGAGAGCTGCAAGATATTTTCCATTTTCCATCTACCTGGGAGAGACTGAGCTTAAAGGTGTGCTACAAGCCCCTCTTCCCTGTTGCATCTGAGAGTGGCACCTGGCATGTAGGAAAGTTCTGAGTACTCAGGAGTGGTTTCCACTGAGCCACTAATGGCAGCTCCAGCAAACCCCACAGTCTTACTAAAATTAAAATAAATTCTGGAACCACAGCACAAGCTTTCTCTGCTAGCTGCTGCCTCATCACCTCTAACACTTGGCATCCTCCTTGCTGTGCTTATTCATGAAAAACCATTGCTGCAGTGGGATGTGACTGATTCTGATCCATTCATTGAAAAGCCTTCATTAAATTTCAGCTTCTTACCCACCAGTCACACAGTCTGTTTTTATTGCCACGTTTTTCTTAGTGCTATAACTTTCTTGCATAAACCTGCTATTACTAGAGTTATTCTAACAAAAACCCCACTGAATGAGAAAATTCCGTAGGTCAAATTCCTTTGTGGGAAAGCAGTGTATTGACATTTTCAGGCTGCTTGGAGAAAATAAAGTCACATCTGAAATATGGATTCGTGTTCCTCACCAGTTTGCTGACCAGTAGAATAAAACCAGCAGTGTTTGCAGTCTCCTTTGTCTAAGGGGTACTTTACCACTTGCTGACAGCAGATCACAGACAGAGTCAGCATTGGTCATTTGGGTATCTTTTCCATTTTTTTCTCTGAAGTGTTTTTGTGAAAACAAAGAAAACAATGGCTTTATCTGTGGGAGAAAAAAAAAAAAAAAAAAAAGAGAGTGATTTTGGAAGTCAAGAGGAGGTTGTGTGCTTCATTAAGTTTGGCCACTTATAAACCTAGGAAAATAGGCATCGACACCTTTTTCCTTTTTGTGATCCCAGAATTCTAATATTTGTCCTCCTGTAGTCTTTACTGATCCAGAAATGTGTGCAGCCCATTTCAAAATTATTTATTCTGTTTCCATTTCAGAGTTTTTGAGGGAGTTTTTTGCTTTTTGTTTGCTTGCTTGTTTTTTTTTTTTGCTTTTTGTTTCATTTAGCTTTTTTGTTGTTGTTGTTGGCTGGTTGTTTTTGTTTGTTTTTTTTTTCCCCTAGAAGCCAATACCTTTTTATTAAATGGAATAAATCAAATTTTGATTCCTTATGAATTCAGGACTTTCCACACCAAAGAATTCTGCTGTTAGTTATTAGTAATTTATCTAGTTCTCTGAAATCTTCCAACAATTAATAATTTTTTTACCAAGTAGAATCATATGATGAAAAATTTGTTGTTCTGTGTCCATGAGCACTTATTCTTCCTCCCTCTGGTACCACTTTACTGAACTAGGGAAGTTTCATTCCCTTCATCTTTCATTCTAATCCAGCTTTGAAACAAACAAGCACAAGCATCACATCATGTCAGTAGCTGTCCAGTATACCTGTTCCATCTCTAAAAATATCCTTCCTATAATAAATGAAGCTGAGCATCACTTGGAATATTATAGGGGAGAGAAGTTTTGAATCAACTCAATCCCTCTTAAGAGCTTCAGCATTTGTAGGACTGGTGCACCTTCCTGAACAAACTTGCTAATCTCAGAAAGCTGATTTTTAAATTCTCCAGGGATATGGGGCAAACTATATGCATTATGATCATTACAGTGCTGTGTACTATGCTCAAATATATCTGTTTGTCAACTTTATTTTACTTCTGCAATTTTTTGTCTGGTTGCAAGCTATATTCCAAAAATCTTCCTGCTTTGGTCAGCTGGTAAACTGATTTTTGGAGAAATACAGAAGTTCTGATTTTACTTACCTTCACAGGACAGCATTCCACTGTCAGACGCAGTGTTAAATATGTACTTTATATATTTATAGTACAGTAATACCTATGGGCTATAATAAAGATCAGAAACTTTCCTTTCCAAAGAGTCAGAAAGAGTAAAGCTGTATCCAGAGTCACCTCAGGATACCACCTACAGCTCCCCAATAGCCACAACCACGTGCAGTATGGGCAGAGAGATGTGTTCATCCTTGTTTCACATGGAAGGAAGTTATCTCAGAATTGCTGAAGGGTAAGAACATGTAAATATGCAATTACTCTACCTGCCCTTAAGATCAGTGGTTTCCTTATAGCCACACAATTCCTGCTCTAGAGAGTTTGCATAGAACAGGTGGGACATGTGACAAGTGGGGAGCAGAAGCCTGTGGGAACAGATTTATCAAAGAGCTTTGTTGAGCTTTGATTTATCAAAGAGCACATTGTGGCTGGAATGAGGTGCCATTAATAAGAAGGAACTGTTAATTGACTACTGAATGTTGGCATCTCTAGCCATGATGTTACCTGCCTTTCAGACATGATCTGCTGGTCCATTTTCATCTGGAAAAACAGAATAAACACTCTTAGTTAACTGTATGCTCTGTCGTGATAAATAATCTTAAGTAATCTCAAATAATGATATTAAAAATACAAAATTTTAGTGCAATTAAAACATAAGGAAAGCCAAGCTCTGTGAAAAGTGCCTTTACTCATAAGACAACTTTCTCCTGAGATGTGTAACAGAAAATAATCATCATTGTATTCATCTGTATCAATACATTTTTTCTGTATACTTTTCTACATCCTTTCTGTCCCCTTCTTTGTATCATTTGCTGTGGGATATCTCAAATTCTGACCTGTTACCTGACTTTTAAACTCCTTCAGTCACATAGGACCTTATAAAAGAAAGTGATGCTCTTTTGGGGCATGACTTGCAGGTGGAACAAGGGGTTCTCCACCCTCAATCCACTGTCCTCGACTGACACCTTTTCCTGTCTCAGAGCCAACCTCTGATTTGGATTTCCCCTAAAATGCACCTACTCTCCTCATACTATATGGCTGATGAGGAAAGGCTTTCTATGAAGTGACCATTTGGGTTGTCCAATGATAAAAGCAATTACATCATCACAGAGAAGATCCAGTCCCATGGGGCATGTTCAGTCCTTGATGGAAATATATTTTTCTCTGAGCCAGTTTTCTGGGAAAAGTTTTTCAGAGATAGTTCCCCCTCAACTTGAGAATGCCTGGAAGACCAACAGCAAGGGGAAATTACGCATGTGAACACTTTTTGGTGTTTACTCTTACATAATATAAATACCTGTCATCATGTCTTTTATGGCTTAGCCTCTTGGTGTTTGAAATAGATAGGGAAGCAGATATTTTTTTTAAGGGGAAACAGCTGTCAATTACGTTACAGTACTAAAAAACAAGCAGCTTGACCTTGCTGAAAAATCTGTATTTGAGAATCTCAGCCCTCTCCCAAGACCCATTTGTGATTTTACAACATGGAGGAAGCATGAGATTAGATTTATCAAGAACAGTGGGAGGAGAGAACATAGGAGAGCTTGTTTGGGATCCAGTCCTTGACAGGGGAGAATTGAGTCCCTGTTTGTTTGGGTAAGTGAACTCCTGTGCTTCCTGCTTCATAGGTTGCATGCAATTCATAATCTTCAGCATCTTCCTTGTCTTTGAATCTCTGTTGTGTGAATTAGACAGAGGCCCTTCTGGCTGGGCTGTTCAGTGGGCAAGGATTGCTTGCTACATTAATAAATATAGTAATAAATGTAAAACCTTAAAGAAGCACAGCTTGTAGCTTCAACTGCTGAGAGACAATAGAGCAGGGATTTTGCTGGAAAGAGGTTAATGTTTTTTCCTTCAAAGAAAGACAAGAAGATAGTGAGACAGCCTTAGCAATATTCCAAGGGGGATGCAAAGCTGAAATTTGAAGCTATGAGATTATATTCTTTCAAAAGTGGATATGCAGTGGAATATGTTGATGTATGAAATGTCACCTTATAACACTTTAGAAAGAGGAGACCTAGGGACAAAAGAATAAAGCTAGAGATGATGGGAATTTGAAACAAAGATACAGGAAAGGAGAGTAGGGTGTGACCCAACACAAATGTGGAAGAATCTCTCTAATAAGATCTGAAGATAAGGAAGCTATATATCTTGCCAGATAAGGAATGTGTCCCAGGTGGAAAGATGACCACAAAGGCAAAGAAGAAATAATCAGCTAGGTTTGATGAAGTTTGATGTATGGAAAAACAATGAAGAAACAAAGAAACAATGGTTAGCAGTAAAGAAAATTAAAAATTAAACCAAACTCAACAAAAAAAGGGAGAATAAAGAAATCAAAGATATTGTGATACTGATTCTGTTTAATATCTTCCTTGGTAAGAGACTGGCATATTGGGAAATAAGGCAAATAAACAATGGAAAAAAAAACAACAATGCACATTTTCACAACTTATGGAGACAGACGTGTCTCTTTTCTTATTAAAAAAGTTCAGATAGCCTGACAGCTGCACTGGTCCAAAGGACAGAGAATTGGACAAAAGTGGACAAATTTAGTGTAAGTATGAAACAGAAGAATGTCTTTTAGCAACAGGGAAAAACATCCAGATTGTCTGGGTGACAATATCTTGTTCCTTCTAGAACAGATCAAGATAAATTATGAAGCTGAGGAAGATGTCTGAAGAGAAGGAGACTTATCAGGCTATTCTCTGGAGAATTTTCTGAGTTCTAAAGAGTGCAAAGGAATGAAATTAATATGATGAACAACAAGTAGCTCTGGCACTAGTGATTTGGGTCTTGGTGTTGGAAAATACAGAAATAACGTGATTCAGATGAGGTCAGACCCAGACCTTGAGTCACCAAAATAAAAAAACCAGGCAATTTCCTTATCATATCAGTAAAAAGGTATCCAGAAAATATGTCAAGTCTCTGTGTAGAGTGAATGTGACTGATATCAGGAATAATGTAAAGAGTGCTCCAAATCTAAATTAATATTCTTCCTTGCATTTTAGTAAGGAGAACATGGTGCAAAGTCAGGAGAGCTAGTTTGAATCAATGCATGGAAATTAGTTTTGTGGGAGGTAGAACTAGGCCTGAAAAAATTATGGTTTAACAACATGAAGGAAAAAATAAACCAAGTGTCATTTTGCAAATTATTAAACTTCTGCAAGACTTTTTGAGCTCTCTTGCTTTGTCAGATTTTGACTGGATTTGATCCTAACAGCTTACATGCTTTTTCATCCTATCTGACTTGCCCCCTTAAGACATACAGTACCTTGCATCTCTGGTGCAGTGAGTCTGGAGAAGGGGATGCTCTCCATCTCCAAATACTGAAGGAGCTAGCATCTAAAATCACAGAAACAATGACAGTGATGCTTAATAGCTTTTCATAATAGAGCTCACCATGTAAGTGTGTCATGGCAAACAATGCTGGCATTTAAGATAGATGGAAAAGCAGACCAAGCAACTGATAAAAAACTTAGCTTTTGTATCAGCAGGTTGAAAAACTGTAGGCAAAATTCTGATAAGAGAGTAACTGCAGAAATAAATTGAAAATGGCAGGGGATGCACTCTGATTTTACAGAAAAGTTCTGCAAGACGGAACTAATATTCTACTCTAACAAAAGAGCTGCTTTTTTAAGGTCAGAAAGGATATAGATTAATTAAGTTCAGTAAAGCATGCAATTATAGTACCAAATGGAGGATTGCTAGTTAAACTGGAAAAAAAAAATAGTATAAAATTAGTTAATGGAGAAGTAATGAGATTTTTGTATTTCATATCATACCAAGTGACAAGTCACTTGCTAATGTGAAAATGAAAGATCTTCTAAGTAGTGTTAAGATCATAAAGGAATGAGACTCAGAAAAGAGTTACCAGCTTGAGGAAGGTTACTGATAGAGTTCCTCAGTGCTCGGTCTGGGGTTAAACTTAATTTTTATTCCTTAATAAAGGGAATAATAAAGTTGGAAAAAGGGAGTGGTGGCCTAATGAAATATATTGATGACTTAAAGTTGAAAGGCTTTGCCAATGCTGAGAACAAATCATGTTGTACCAAAAGAGTTGTCTCAGCTTCGTGATGAGGGTAATAAAAAAATAATTTATTTTAACTACAGAAACTACAAGGGCATGCAGACAGAGACTACTGCACTACAGTATAGTGGGTGTCCATATGTTGTAACAGGCAGGATGAGGACCTGAGAAGTGGAGCACGCAGTGACTTTGAGCAAGCATTATAGAATAGCAATTAATCTACTCCTAGGGTGTGTCAGCATAAATAGTTTTAGGAGGTGAAGAAATAGGAATAGATTGTGCAAGACACTGATGTGTCCTCATTGAAATACCATGCTAAATATAGTTCACTGATTAAAACTGGGAGAAGTGTTGGGAAAAGGAAGACAAGGGGAATGAGAAATATGTCTTATAAAAGAACAAAAGTTGTTATCTTTTTTAGCCTAAAAAATATAGTTTGAGAAGGGTCATAACTTTTTTCTTAAAAACAGGAGGGTAGCAGTTTTAAGTAAATAGGAATGACTGAGAAGAGTTATTTAATTTAAAGGACAATATTAGTACAAAATGCAAGTGTATCAGTGAACCTAGCCCATGATTCAATAAACCTGGTCAAAGTGTGACTGTATTTTAGGTCCCTAAGCTATCACTGAAGGTCAGGAAAGCAACAGACACATGGATTTCTGTGAAACAGAGTAACTGGAATGACTGAATTTTACCTCCCAGATGCAGGGAACATCATCTTCCTTTCTTCTCCCTCTTCACACTCTGTTTTATCCCAGGACAGGATATGGCTGTTGTCCACACCATGGCTAACATCAACACAGAGTGTTGTTTGGAGAAGGATCTGAGATACTTGGATTGAAATGCCCCTCAGTTCTGTAAGACTCGGTTCCATAAGGTCAAAGGAAAGGTCCATCTGTCTTTGCCATCCTTTAGCCTGCCTTTGCTAGTGGAAACCTGTGGCTGCTGAAGGAAACTGCCTAAGAAATGGAGTGAGTGTAGAGCAATTATCCTGCCGGTATATTCTCCACGTTTCCGATGGGCAGGAATTTAGAGACTTCCTAAGCTGGCAGTTGTATCCGGACCATCGAGTTTATTAGCCCATGATGAACCTACCCCCCACGAATTTTTCTAAAACCTTTTTCATCCCTCTAATTCTTTTGGCCTTCTCCACAGCCTGTGGCAGCGAGTTCCCCAATGTAAATGACATTCTTTGTGAAAGGGTTTTCCCCTTTGTTCCTGTGAACTGGTTGCCCAATAATTCTATGCAGTGTTGCCTAGTTCATGTTATGAAAAGTAGTGAGTAAATATTCCTTAATCATCTCCTTACCACTGAGGAGGTTTTGAACTTCTTTTGCAGTCAGCCAGTTGTGTCCTTTTGTGGTGAAATACTCCTTGTCTGTGTAGTCTGTTCTCATAGGAAAGCTGCTCTGTATCTTGGCCGTGGTTTCTTCTGACCATCTGTGCTACTTCTAATTCTATTATGTCTAGATGCTGAAATTCTTCAGCTAAAAATTATAACAAAGTGACTATTTGAAACTGAGTGTCTACACATTGCTTTTAATTGGCTTGTCCAACTGAGGTGTGTTTTTTTAAGGAGTGTTTTTTTAAAAAAAAAAAAAAAAAAAAAAGCACTCAGCCTGTCTGCAGTGCAGGCATATCTGGGAGTAAGATTTATCTGTCTGGTCCCTGGTATATAACATTTAGATGTCCATGCCTTGGTCATGGCAGGCTCCCTTTTCTTCATGCTTATCAGATGAAGAAAAGACATTTTCCAGTAGAGTTTCTTCCTTCTTCTGCAACTTATCTATGTAAGGCCACGTAAATTAGGAAGTACAATTTCTCTCCATATACAAAAAAGTAAAGAAGCCCAGAGTAATTACATGATGGTTATGTGTCCATATTTTTATATAAAAAAAAATTTGTGATATGAAGGCATCTCTAAGTAATTGATTAGCTCTACATGTTCCCTTTTTTCCCCCCTATTTCTTCAGAAGTGAGTTCTATAGGCATAAAGAATATGGATTTGAAAGACTCCAATGATGTGAAAGAATAGAAAATATTCTGTTACAAAATAGAGCAGTAGCAAAACCAGTCATTTTTTGGCTAAAGTTCAGTCAGTGCACTTGCATACTGTCTACTATTCAGCTGTTTGCTAAACACAAGGTCAATGTAGTTAAGCAGATCTGGGTTTAAGTATCTTTGCTGAATATGCTGTGCTGAAGAAGACATACTGCACTCCAGAAGGATAATTTATTTTTAAAAATGAAATAATGACATTGTGGGTTGAATGTACAAACAGATTAATAACTTTTCATATCAGACTGACCCCTCCAAAGCAGAAATACTTCCTAGAGCCGTATTAACACCCTGTAGAAGCAGAGCTGATGAATTAAATGTGCATGGTTACCTCAGTACAGGTACAATTTAAGAACTTTGTGAAATTAGCAGGCACATGAAAAAAGTGATAAAGAATGAAGCCACTTCCTTGCTTTCACTGGTGTAAATTCCAACCAGCACTATTTCTTCTCTTTTTTTTTCTTTCTCCTTTCTCCTCTCCTTCCCTCTCTTCTGTTTTCCTCTCCTCATGAGCTCTTCCCTTCTTTTTTAAACATCAATTTGAAACCTTTGCAGTGAGCTAGTATATAGAAGAAAAATAATTATGGAACATTTACACAGTAAGCCAGTCACCCATCCTCTCATTTTCCACATCCTCATTTTAATTATTTGAAATCCTTATGCCTGAAGATGAGTTTTTCTCCATCCCAACCCAAATTCTAGTTTTGGAGCAGACCTGTAATTGTGTGTTTGTTAATATGCTGTCTGTTGCCATGAACAAAGTGAAGTCACCCATGTTCTCTTGCAGCTTTGCCACAGAGTTAAAGGGCTGTAAAAACAGGTAGCACTTGCTTGAAGGCAGCACTTTTTGGTTTATATTGTTTTATTTATTTGCTATGAATCAAAACAATCTCTAGGGTAAATTGCTGGCATAAACTAACTCATATTTTGATAGTCTGGAATGATTCCTAATGTTACAGTTTGCATGTGACTTTTGTATATAATCAATGCTCAGATGTTCTCCATGAAAAACTTGGCAAGAATTTTCCTACAAGTAAATTGAGAATTAATATGTATAAAACATTTTAGAAATGTCTTATTTATCTAATTCAGTGTTTTTTTCCTGAGAAAAAAAGTTCATCTTATTACAGATCATGTTATATTGTAGCATACAGTGCTCAAAATATTTATATTTTGGATTTGTATTTATGCACTTTTAAAACTTCAGTAGAGTCCATACAGATCACTGTAATTTGCTATATCAGTGCACCATCAGTACTCAGATTTTTACTGCTGTTACAGTTCTTCTGACTGTGGTGTTTTTGTCCATCTCTCTTAAAATGTTAGAGTACTTTTTTTTTTTTTTTAATTTATATATCCCAAAACAGATGTAAGAATTGAAAACATGAGGCAAATTCCTAATAAGAACTGTTGTGGGTACCTTGAAGTCAGTAAGTTATGTCAGTGTGGCTGTGTATCCAATGTACTTAACAATCTCCTGGCTTCAGATTAACAGGGTTTTCTATTTGTTTTCTGTTTTAGTAATTTTAAAATTATAAACGCATATTTCCATCTATGGACAAACCACTACTAGCAGCAAATATTTACTCCTTGTGTCTATTTTGACTTGAGATAGCCAAGGCATCAGAATGAGCAAATGCTTCAGGATTTGTTTGTCATCAATGGATGTCTTCATGCATTATAAAAATATAAGATAATGGTAACAATGTGCTTTGTTTTCTGCTGGGCTGTGAAGTGTACTTTCACTTAAAAGCTGACTCCTTTTATTACAATACACTAAATACACCTGCAGAATCTTTGGCAGGTATGAATAATAATCTTTAAACCATTTAGAATAGGTGTAAATCTCAGAGCTATATGCCTGCTGTTTGTTTCCTCAGTAGCGGGGATGATTTGAAAGGCAGATGTTCTTCTCCTTCAAAATCTGAGATACACCTCTGAACTCCCATATTGTTTGTACCTACAGATGGAATTAGAACTTCCTCCTATTGTCTTTGTCGTACGTCCCATCGTCCCTAACTGACGCATATTGTATAGTCTGCTCATTTCAAACAAGGCTATGGCGTTTTCAAGATGAAACTGTTTTCTAAAACTAAAGAAAAAATGGCCGAAATCCAAAGATTATTATCACCCCATCCATTCCTTCCAATGTCGCACGAGAGAGTTTCCCAAATCCCAGGCACGCTTTCCGTGGTCTTTTCTTTCAGTTCACACTACCAAGAGATGTTATTGTGGCACTTCTCTCTGATTGAGGCTGACTTCTAAATTGCCTTTACAATTTATTTATTTATTTATTTTTAAAGGGAACTGTGATTAAATGGCTATGAGTTGATTTGAATGATTTTGATTATCATTAAGGGCTGGAAATCTTAAATAATCTGAATTACATATCACAGTCTGATCCTGGTGTTCAAAGAAACCCCATGAAATTTGGAATGAAGACAAGTATGTCCCAGCTTCTTACTTAAAACCTCAGTTTTTTAACAAAACGTGTAACAGTGTTAAAGGGAAATTTCTAGCTAGGTCTACTCTGACTGTGTAGTTTCAACTCTTTATTAAAAAACAAAAATATTTCCTATTAAAAAAAAAGAATTGTGTTAATTTGTATTAACAAACATTAATATTTGAGTACACAGGAGATTTCACAAGTCAAATGTGAATGAGATGGCCAGATGTATATAGAATAACTGGTTGTAATTGATGATCATTGAGGCATTCTCTCTACCTTTGTAACAGTAGCCGAAACAACTGAGATTTACTTACTCTATACTGAAGGGGAATAGCTTTTTTATGAACCATAGAATTAATCTGTATTTTATTGCCATAGCTATCCAGGAATATAGTACATTTGTTTTTTCTCAAAAATAGTTTAGATATTACTTTAAGGATAAAATAGTGTTTGCAATTGCATTATATCTGCAGGATTAAATTATAACAGTTACAAATTTATTTTTAGGCCATCAGCCAGTCACTAATTCAATAATTCCAAGAGGTATGGGAGAGAGAACTTAGTTTGGGGAGATATTACTCCACAATTATCAATAATCCAATTTCATAGACTCCTTTCTGTGATGCCATAAAATAGAAGTAGGGGCTTCACAGTGTTATGACAATTGTGTGCACCAGGAGTTGTTGGTTTTTTTTTTTTTCTTCTCCTTTTTCTCCTTTTCGTTGACAATATATTGTACGGATTATATCATCTTGAGTTTGTGGGCAATGATGAAATATTGATGATAGGAATAACAAAAATCATATTTGTCTATGTACTGGCACAGGCTGCCCAGGGATCTTGTGGAGTCTGCCTCCTCAGCAATATTCAGAACTCATCTAGATACAGTCCTGAACAACTTGCTGTAGGTGACCTTGCTCATGCAGGGAGGTTGGACGAGGTGACATCCAGAGTTCCCTTCCTCTCTCAACCATTCTGTGGTCCTGCAAGACATGCAGTCCAGTATTTCTAATTCCTAGAATTCTAACTAGTAATAATGATGGCTTCTATCCTCCTTTATAACTGTTTTCTTTATCCTAGCTCTAACAACTTTCTGCTTGACACATCTTTAGTTGTTATACCCACTTTTTCTTGCTGTGCAAAAAATCACCTTGTAAGAATTGCAAAAGTTAGAGCTATGTTTTCAGTTTGGGTTTTGTTTGTCGTTTTTCTTCTTCTTCTTTTTCTTCTTCTTCTCCTTCTCCTTCTTCTTCCTCTTCTTCTTCTTCCTCTTCTTCTTCTTCTTTTCCTTCTTCTTCTTCTTCTTCTTNCCTTCTTCTCTCTCTCTCTTCTCTCTCTCTTTTCTCTCTCTCTCTTTTTTTTTTTTTTTTTTTTTTTTTTTACCCCCCAATATTTAAAGACATTAAGCCCAATGAAACGAAGCAATTGCATAATTGCATTGAAATTTATTTCTCCAGTTGTCACTTAATAGTATTCTTCACTCCTTTTCAGGGTGCGCAATGATTTTGATGTCCTTACCAACCGCCTGATTGGCAGCCATGGCTATTGTACTCAGGTAAGTTCCAGCTTGGGGATGTCACCTGCCTCTTAGTGGTGAGCTGACCTCTGAGAAGAGAAGATGGCATTTATTAATTGAAATTCCTTCTATTTTACCTTTTCCCCCATAATGTCATGCACCTTTATCCTTTATTCTTTTCTCCTCGTGCTTAGGCATGCTGCGTTCTTTGCTTTCAGAAGCTCTGCTTTTTGTTTGGTTTTTCTGGACCATGCTGTGTGTTTAAGTGCTCATACTCTTCTCTCCAGGCTCTTTTGAAATCCTCAGTTGATTTTAGTGCTGGGATACTGCTGAAGGTTGCAAATTGTGTTTCTTCCCTGCTGTTTCAGAAAGGTGACTGAAGCTAGCTGGTACATCAAAATAGGGACACTGACTTATCAAAGGCTTGTCTGAAAGATACGTGGTGCTTGAAATTAAGCAGTCTGAATTGCTGTCTGACACTTATGACCACAACTTTGTGTACTCCAAATTCCATCCCATATACTGTACCAAATGTTGGTACAGTACCCACTGGCTCTAGGCTTGTGCAGGCATCCACCCAGCTAGAAACACCTTCCCTTGGACACATAGGCGGAATACAGATCCCAAAGTTCTGGGACATGGATTTCCCACCAGTTGTGTGGTTGGAATAGGGTCCACAGCTTTTAGAAGTACTCCCATTTTGGCTGCAAAAGGCAAGCTTCACATTGCTTTCTTATACTGTTTCTGAAAGACTTTTATACTGTGGTTACAGGGTGATTCCTCAAGAAGGTGGTGGAGCATCACTGGCATATTAGAAATCCTAAAACATCAGTTAGAACCTATAAACTTTGGGGAGTCCTTCAGAAAAAACATGGGGCTATAAATATGTACAGTATTTTTTAAATCATTCATCAAGTCCAAACTGGCAAACCAGTATTATTCATGTCTTTGGGCATGGTAATTTAGACTATTTTTTCTGGAAACTTTCATATTATTATTTCCCCTCATGTTTCTTGACATATGTTATTTATTAATGGTTCATTGCTGTAGTGCAGCTTGCTGCTGGAAATTGCTATGTGCTGTTGAACCCTAACTGGTCATTGTAGGGTCTTCTGCTAAGCAAAATGCTTGGTGTCTTTCTCACCCTTGAATTTTCTGTACTCTCACTTGAGCACATGTGCACACATCCAGCCTCTCACATGTATTTTCCTCTGACACACCTATTTCTAGTACCATGGAGAAGGAATAATCAACATTCTGCTATAGTGAGTACATTAGTGATATGGACCAGATGTGAAGCCATATGGGTCTGTGTCTTATTGAATGAAACTGAAATTGACCCAGAAATAACCATTAAAAAAAAAATCCTGTAAGAAATCTTGCCCAACTTACAAAGTGTATCACTAAGCACATGCAGAAATGTCAGATAGTACTGTACAGGCTTTTAATTTATGGTATTCATGCTGTAGCTTTCATTCTAGAGGAAAAAAAAGCACACCAGAATGTTTTAATTTAGAAAACAAAACAAAAGGCCAATATGAGTTGGTTGTAAGAGTAAATTGATTACCAACAGTTTGCCTCTGGGAAGATGAACTTTGAAACTTCTGCTAATATTTCCTCGTTTTACTTTGGGAGTAGACTTTCCCAGAATTTCTTGAAAAGACTTTATAAGCAATTCTAGTTCTAGCCCTAGAAGTAAAGCCATTGCATAAATTAGAGGTCTGCTATATATGTAACTTTTTCAGTTCTGAATCAATCTTGTACTAATGCATGGTAGAGACATGATGTTTAACTACCGTGTTTTTGTTGCCTGTTTGTCTGTGGGTTTGTTTGTTTTTTTTTTAATATGTCCCAAACAGGAATTGGTGAACTTGCTTTTGACTGGCAAAGCTGTGTCCAATGTTTTCAACAATGTGATAGAGCTGGACTCTGGAAATGGCAATATCACAATTTTGAAAGGTATCACAAGCCGCAGCGATATTGGTTTGCTGTCTCTCTTCGAGCATTATGATGTTTGCCAGGTATGCTTTCTATTCTGCAGATTTTAATTAAAAAGGAAACAATTCCATTTAAGATTGTCTTGGAGTGAGTATAGCAGCCAAGAAAACACAGGCTTGATTCAATTGCTCATTCAGAGGTATCTAGTACTTTTTAAGAGGCACCAAGGCAGAGCGTGGGATCTCTTCTGGATGCAAGCTCATAACTGCCACACCTGGGTAAAAGACTAACACACTTATGTTTAAGTGGTTATATATGCATTATATACAACTGAGACTTGCCCAGTGCAGTCTATGGAGCAGAAAACTGTTCAGCTGACTAAGCATAACAGCAGTCTGTGCTGAGCTGAAGAAATTCCCTTGGCTTTATTCACTGACTATAGTGGAGCTGAGATGCCCAGCTCACATATGGACACCTATATCTTAATCCTGAATATATAAGCAAATGAATCAGGAGCTGAAACTCACTCTAATTATTCAGTGTTCTATGAGTTCCTTTGTGATGAGGAGACAGGCTGAATCCTCTGCTTCATGCTGTAATGGTGAACATATTGTATTAGCAGTAAAGAAAATAATAGACAATTAAAATAGCTCTCAACATAATGGGAATGTTCTGTTTAATGTGTCTTTGAAATTAATAAATTAATTTTAGTATTAATTTTTTAATCACAAAAACTAAGCTACAGATTAAAAAGTTGAAAGAAGTGACAGCTGTTAATTAGCCTCTGGAAAAACTTGATTAAGGATGGACTTCTTTCCTAAAAACGTGTTCTGCCTTAAGCAGACAATCTTGTGTTTGATACAAGGATATTATTTGAAATTTTTTTTCTTGTGTTAGATGGTAGATTAAATAATTTTAACAATCCCATCTGGATTTGCAGGCAGTGCCTCTATGAAAATTTGGAAGAGGTTAGCAAAGAGTTTGTAGTCATCTAATCCAAATGTGTGGCCAAAACCAAAACTTGATGTTAACTGTTTCCCACATGGCTAAAGTCAGTTACATTTTCCTTCTACAGACAAATTACTTTTTTAGTTAGTTTCGATTAATGTAATCCTTTACATTATAGACAAGATTGTAATAACACTTAAATTCAGTCAAGACAACATATCAGTATATCCAAATCAGACAAATTCAGAACAAGTGGAACTAAGAATAAATCAGCCTCTATGTCTAGTTCCAGCTGACTGTTCTTTTTTTATAAACAATGTAACATTTAAAGCCTCAAAAATTGGTCATACACCACTGTAGCATTTTTTCCATTCTCCAGTGAGGAAAATGACTTCTAAGTAGCAAAATGGTAAGTGAGGTCAGTGCAGGTAAGAGCTATTTCTTTCCCATCTGCCCTCTAAAAATAAAAGAAAAAGTTAACCCAGAGGATCAGACACTGTCTTCCACTTATCCTGCAAATTATATGCTGGAGGGTGTCTGTTTCTTCCACTACTTTGCTCTTGCATGGCAGCTGGACTCATGAGCAGTGATCTCTTTTCCAAGCCGGTGACCCTTAATGAGTTACAGACACTCCAGTAGACATAGTTTCCTTTTTTTCAGTCTACACTAGTTAGGCATCTGATGCAAATTGTCTTGCTTTTTATTAAGAACATCTGTGAGTGCTCCACATTTCAGTTCATACGTCTCCGTGCCTGTGGCAATGCCTGCCTTAGAACTAGGACAAAAGTCATATTCTGGTGGACTTTGGCCTCAAGTCTGGGGAGTCTCCACTGTGGCTTCAGCATGGAAGGCCAGATTCTACTTTCTGTTACGCAGATGTAAGTTTAGAACAATTCAGAAAAATAGAAATGTCACTTAGAGTTTGCAGTAGTGGAACTCAGAATAGCATTTGCCTTAAAGTCTTTCAAACTGACTCTTTTCTTCCTCTGAGTGCTTTGGGAAGTGGGTTCAGCATCCAATTACATTGTGGCTATGAGGCTGGTAGCTGAAATCAGTAATGGAAAAGCACTGTCATTTTTGGTTGGGTTTTTTGTTGTTGTTTTTGTTGTTTCCAGGAGTAAGAAAATCCTGAGCGTGATATACGGTGAATCACAGACATTAGAGCTGGGAAACTCCCTTTAGGTCATATCCAGCCAATCTCCCAGGGGATAATTCAGGATATCTTTATATCCTATTATATAGGAGGCTTTCTTTTAAAAATCTGTGTCCATGAAGTTCCTGCCTCTTTGTTCAGATAGCCATTTATTAGGTAATTGTAGTGCATATAACTGTGACATTAACCTTTTTTTCTCACACATCTCCACTGTAAAGTATGAGGAATTTCAATGCAGAATTGCAGGTACCTGTGAACATGGAGTTTTTAACATCTACTGTACAGCTTGTGCTCTGGGTCTACTGCTATTAAATCTGACCATTTATTTTGTTTCCTCTAAGTATCATTCCTCCTTCCAACCCTGCCTACTCCTAAACAATTCATCCCCACCCGCTAGACATTTGCAAGCTGATGTAAGAGTTCCTCCCTTTTTCATCAGCATATCCTCTCCAAAGGTCATTTTTATTGCTCTGCTCTAGACTTCATCAACTGACCAATGCATTTAGGAAGGCACTTGTAAGATTCCAGGCTAGATGTAGTACAACCATATAGAGAACATTTCTATAACGTTTTATCTCCTTTGTCTAAAATGTGGGGAATTTGTATATAGTCTATAACTTCACTGATGTGTCTTTCTGAGATGAAAATACCACGAGGGCATGAGAACTGAATGAGTCCTTCTGTCAAACTTCAGTAGCAGCAAAACAAAACAAAATGATCAGCCCCTTTTTCCTCAGTGATTCCCTGAAGAATTCCTCTGTTGCTCATCCAACAATCTCTTTTGGTAGATCATGCTGAATGTGTTATCTTTGCTGATTGGAAAAACGTGTGCTTCATGTAATTTGTCTGGAACTGTTCATGTCTAATCATCACTCCTAGTCCTAACATATAACCATATTCAGGATATTTTTTGTAATATAATTGCTTGTTGCAAATTGCTTCACAATGACAGATGGATTAATTCAATCTGTTTCATAAGCAAACATTTTGTTTCATAGTAGCATCAAACCAGGACAGCATTCCATATTTTAATACAAAAAAGATGAAAGTCCAATTATGTTACTTTTTGGTAGGCATGTTACACATCTTGGGCTTTATTTTCTTTGTGTTAAATCCATATTTAATCTATATTAATTCCATCTGATCTTACACATTTGACTAGGAAACCTAAAGTAAGATTTTAGGTCTCATGGGATTTCTTTAGAGCTCTTAAAGCAATAGAACCTTTTCCAAGAGCTGGTCAGCTCCCATAAAATTGGTGGAGATTTTCCTGATGGCTGGGCTGCAGCATGCTGAGGGCAGCTGAGACAATTCTGCAGCAGGGAGAAGACCCCAAATAAATGAGTTTAGGCACAGAAGTAGGCAGGGCCAATTACAGTAGCAAATGAATAAGTCCCTGCATTTGGGTCAGATGTTGGGCTAAATGCTGCTTTAAAATTGCAGGTGAAAAAAAGGTTGAATGATGAAATGTTTTTTTCACAAACTTAGTGTGATGTTGAAAGTAGAAACAGATGGAAAGAGATGCTCCTTGTATTTATACCAGATCACCTAAGAGTCTAAGAGAAAAAAAAAAAATCTCTATTTTAATCTGAAGAATTTCAAAGATATAACTATTATTATTGTCATTATTATTAATAGTAATGATAATAATACATCTAGCATTTCTGTGTAATTTCCTATGAATAGTTCTGGGCTTTGCAGAAGTCTCAGGTAGCATTACCATTTTACAGGCAGTTTAACAGCCAAACAAAAGTCAAATGTTTATCCCAATAAGTCATCCAGTAAGCTACTGGCTGAACTGGAGACAGGCCTGAATCTCAGCTTCTAAGGTTGGTGCTGTACTGGCTGATGCATTTGGCCAACTTTCTGGAATGCTTTTTGAAGCCACTTTAGGTATGTGCTGTTGTACATGAAGTAATGGAAATATTCAAGGTTATTTGTCTCTTTTGAACCTTGACTCTGATAATTCTTTGTCTTAACTGATTCTCTTCTGCTTTTAACCTGCCTGCTAAAGTAAATAAGCCTCCTATCATCTCACCTCCCAAACTTACCCTACTCCAATTCTTGACACCACCCAGGTCTTTGCCTCAGCTCTCAGAATTTCAAGAGGGTGTAGGCAAGAAACATGCGATACATACAAGTTCACCTGCAACAAGACTGACAAGCCATTGGCCATTTAAAAATCTGTTCCTATTTTTTTTTTTACCTCTCCCCTTCTAGCATGAAAAACAATTTTTTTTTTAACGAAGTCCTATTGTCCTCCTACTTATCCATGGGCAGTTATTTTCCCAAAGGCAGTCACTGTTGCTAGGATATTGGCATTGATTTCTTGACAACCTCCTTCCAAACAAAATAGAATCACAGAGTTTTTATTTAAGAGAATAAGAATAACAAACCCCACATGTTTAAAAGTGTTTTGCATGCTTTGCCTACAGACAAAACAGAAAATGATAAGTTAAATATTTTCCACATGCCTCTTCAGATTATAAATACCTGCATATGGATTGGGATTTGTGCCATCTAATTTTAGGTTCCTTGTAGGCTGAAAATTGGTCAGGTAAGGCTCCAGGCAGCTCCTTTTATAGCTGATGAGCAGAGGGTCCAAATTTCTGGCAATACCCATCTCTTCCTTGTTTGATTTTCCTGTCAGCCAAAGCCAGACTAAGTTAGAGGGCCTAGAAATAGATGCTGAGGAGTTAAGTGGACTGAATCTTGATCTATCTTTGTCATTGCAGTTTAGTAACTTATTCAAATGAATTATAAACTCCTTCATGTACATTGAGGGAATAGCACAGCTCTGAAGTTCCAAATAAGGGTCTGAATCTTTCTTGACAATTCTTCACTTGATAGAACATACCAGAAAAGCAGTGGAATAAAGCAAAGAAAACAAAAAACAACAAAAGAGCCTGAGGCTACCTAGCACGCTGAGGTCAGTTTGCCTTGTCACAACTGCTGTCTTCTTTTATCTTGTGGCAGCAAAAGAGAACTTCAGTCCAAAGCCAGTACTTTCCAGGAGTCTTTCCTTTGGTTTAATGGTCCTGAGACTGAATATACATCTCTTTCTACTTCATTATAGTTGCCCTTTTCAAACCCCAATTCATCATCAGAAAGATTTCCTTTTCTACAACAAAAAAGATTCAAAGCTGCAGAGAAATTAGGACTCCAATGTAGCAATAGTGTTTTGTACTACAATTTATAATTACCTGGCTAAAACTTCAAGTTATACTAAACCTGGCATAGTCATTAAATTATTCATACTCTAAATGTCAGATATTATGAACTTTATATTTTTTTCTTAATCTGATTGAAATCAATTACACATTGAAACAAAGCAAATACATTTTAATGGCAATAGCTTTACCCTCACAGTGTCCCTTAACTAAGTGCAAATATATTAGTATTAAGGCTGAACTGCTCTTTTAATAGTGCTGGTAGATTATGACTTGATTCAGTGGTGTTCTTGGTCACCCAAGGGCTCTTGCAAGGCTATCTGTTTTTACACAATTAATATTTCATTCTGTTGAGACATTGTTTAATATTAATGCAGTAAAGGTCATTGCAATGGTGGGGAGAAAACCCTGTCAGAACAAACACTAGGCTGTGTCCTGCATTGAAAGCTTTGGGTAGTTACCCTTTTGTCTACCAGTCCTCATGGATTCACTGCAACTAGCAATTAGTCAGTTCGAGTGAGCCCAGACCTTTATGGAATTACATGAGCCCCAGTACTGCACTGGATGATTATTTTGGAAAATAAGCATTTTTAGCAGTTGTCTCAAAAGTCCTGGAGAAAAATTGCACTACTAGTTAACCATATCCAGTAACCTCCCTTGGTTTTTGTATCAACTTCTTCTTCTTCGAGTCATGGCCACTGCACAGGGATGGTAACCTGATGTTTGTTTCTGTTGAAGGTAAATTGTTTAAATGGAGTCCAGAAACACTGAATCTAGCTTGTATTTCTTGTTTGTTTCTTTGGGTACACACATGGCCACAGGCAGGCTTGTTCAATGAGACACTAAAATGTGAATGGTGAAGTGCTAAACACTCATGCTGGCAGATTAGTGCAGTAACTCTCGGGTATTAAATATTTCTCTGTAGATTTAATGTCACTATTGTGCAAATGCAACTGAAGTCAGATGTGGGAAAAGACCACCCACAGGGATGGGAATGAGCCCTTTGAAGGTGCTTGCTTTTGGAAGGCTGTCGTTTTCCAAAGATGAGTATTGTATCCCTGAAATTTATGAGCATTCTTAAGGGATTTGTAAGGGAGAGGATTAAAGTTAGTGAAGTCTCCATAGGAATCAAAAATATGCAGTGTGGAAAGACACCTAATTCATCCCCCCTCTTCTTTTTTGTCTGAAGATAAATGAGCACATTTGAAAACCAATGTGTGAATAGCAGTGCATTATTACTTTTTAATTCATTATGATTCTGCAATCACGTGTTCTTTTTTATTATCTGCAAAGTAGAAATACAGATGTTGAGCCCTTAAGAAAAAGAATAATATTTAGTAAAGCAGATTCGAGTCACATATCCCTGATTTGCCTTTGGAAGTGAGAGCCAGTATTACACTTCTAGGGCAGCATGCAACAGCTGGAAGGAAGGGCCCCATTCTCTGGCAAACACTTGTTGGGTGACACTCTGAGTTTAAAGGGTTTCCTGGGGGGTCAGAACATTGGGTATCCATGCTTTTTTTCCCCTGTCTTGCTTGGAGGTCCTTTATATTCCAGGATCACTGACCAGCTTGGCCAGACAATTGAAGAAGCACTCACCACTCACCAGCTGGACAAGTTAAGTGAGGATTAAGGGTTAAGTTAGAGGGACTAAGTTTTAGTCCACTCTACAACTGGTGCTTGAAGAAGTGGGCAAAGGAATTCTCAGAATGAGGGTTGTCCTTACATTGTCAGTGGCATGGTTCTGTAATTATATTTTGCGGGGGAAAAAAAATCAAGACATGTTTTGAGGAATGCAATTGGAGAGGGAAGTGCCTTAAAGTAAGTCTAGACGAAGTAACATCTGGGGAGAGGAAGGAATTTTAGACTTACAGATAAAAAAAGTTCCATGGCACTTCACCTTAAGGCTGAGAAACAAATCCTGGGCCTGTTTAATCTACTCGTGTAGGAATAATGTGAGATATCTGGAGAATCAGAAACCCTTGGAAGGTGATGATAGTGGGATAGAAGGGTCAATAGCTTTAAGGAGATGCACACCTATAGGGAGCAGCCAACACCTAGAACACAGTTAAAAATCCTCATATAGTGTAACTCATGTAACTGGAATGAAGACATCTCCCTTTTTATTGGAGATGATAATTTAACCTACAGTGTTTTAAAATTCTCATTATTGTCTTTAAGTTCATGCCCTTGCCTTATTCTGCCAGCACTGTAATTGAAAGCTATATGTATTTGGAATTTGTTCCTACAAACCTTACTTATCTGAACAATTTGTCCTCCTGACTTCAATAGGACTGTTCATGTGAGTGAGAATGTTCTCTATCTCTCTAATCTTGTTTTGCCAGATGTTGTTTGATGGAGCTTGTAAGTTACTTCAGCAGTGTAGGAAGAACACATTTTTAGGAAAAGACTGGCTGTTCCATTTTGGCTTTGATCTATCTGCATACTAAAATATTCATGTTTGTGAGAATGAATCTTTTCATCTGTATCGCTCTGATTTAACATATTTTGTTGCATCTGCGTATTTCCCTTCTTGATAACTGATAAATGAGTGTTTTTGTAATCTTGTAAAAAAAAATGTCTGCAGTTTTAAGCCAAGAATTTACATAAAAAGCAAAACTGTTGTATAATAGGCTGTTCTAAATAGATACTAGCAAAGTAATGAGTCAGAGAACAGTTACTTAATTATCTGGAGACGTTATCTAACATTTGAAGAAATTCTCATTGGGGAATCTAATCGATTTTGCACTCATATAGTTTTAGATGTAACTTCTAATTCTTTCTAATATAAAAAACAAACACTTCTGATCACTTGTGATGCTTTAAAGGATTTTAATTACAACAGCATATTGGCTTCTACCTTTAAGCAGTATATTCATCCATGTTTGCACTTGCATGCCCAGGGTGAAGAACAGAATGCTGTACTGCAGAAGCTGTATCCATTAATCTATATCTAGAAAACATACAAGATAATTTTTTGGTTAAAAGTCTTCCAGTTTCCATTGACACCCACTGCATATGCTGAAGGATGTTTTAAATCCCATAGTGATAAAGATAGAAGTAGCAGTAGGCAGAGATGATTTCTATAGATTTATGTTGTTTACCATATTACTATGCAAACCTCTTCAAAACTTCCTGAGCCTCTAGCCTAGCAAAGTTTCTTTGATCCATGTGTCTGTACTATGTAGACAAAACTGTATCTTATATTTCTGTGCACATACATTTGCATGCTTGGTTTCCATTCCTTGTTTTGCAGATTGTTATCCTACCAGCCGTGCAACATCTGTTTAGCAAGGGCTGCATAAAACTGGGGATAAAATAAGGATGATTATACATAGCATACTGCACAGTTGTGATTTTTTGTCTGCTGTAGGAATAATAAGCAGAGATGTAGCAAGAAACATTACACTGAAAGCAAAAAGGTTTATTTTGGTTTTTAGTTTCTCTGAGTGGTTTATCAAAGATACAAAAAACCCCACAATTAAATGGCAGAAAATACAGTATTATTTTGAGTATAGAATGCAGTTTTTAATGACAGGAACACAGCTAATAGTAATTATCTGCCTGTAGCTGAATATTAAAATCCCAGCTGGGAGAAATAAGATTTCTTTGCTATATTAAACAATTTAATCACTATTTTTGCTCTATTACTTACTAGTGAAGGGGATAAAATCATTAATTGAAACTGCAGCTGTAAAGCAGCAGCCTGCAACAGGAGACTGATGCCTGTTTGAGATCAGAACACAGGTTGCTTTCTTCCAGTAGCTGAAAATATTTTACATATCTAGTCTGTGAAGCTAGAAGGTGATGATAAATGAAGGGAATTGATTAGATTCTTTATCCAAGGAAATATTTTTGGGCTCAATTTAGTTGCCCACCCTGGCACATCTCATGTCATCTGAGATGCTGTGAAGCATATGTATGGCTTCCAGGCACTGCTGTACAGTCTCCCACTGGTCTCATGTAGTATTCCTGACCTAAATTCCCTGGGGCTTTATTACTACTGCAGAGGATAGGTCAGTTTTGGTTTCATTTGGTTCTGATCATTTGGGATATGATCTTTTTTTTGCTGTAAGAATACCACAGCTGGATTTCATTACCTGCCTGTAACTCAAGGACAGATACTTGCTTTCTGTGTTCCCTGGTTTACCAGAGCTGGCCCTGTCTCCTTCATCACCAGTTTGTAATGTTCCTTCATTAATGTTTGTAGACTATAACCTTACACATGTCATCTTTCCTACAACAAATTGTTTCTCCCCTTGCACCCCATGATGCTCTAATGTTTTATACCTTTCTTTTAGGTTGGCTGTTACTTGAAGACCCCTAGATACCCGATTTGGTTGGTATGCAGTGAAAGCCACTTCAGTGTGCTTTTTTGTTTGGAAAAGGATTTACTTGGTGACTGGAAAACAGAGCAGAGATTTGATTTATATTACTATGATGGCTTGGCCAACCAGGAAGAAGAAATACGGTTAACAGTTGGTATGTACAACTCAGCAACTCTGCATTTCATCTCTGGTGGTGGCAACAGCATCACATCATTAAGATGACTAGAATAATGCAAATAATGATGGTCTCAGGCATTAAAGATTCTTTGTGTGCCTGTTTCCTGATAACTATGATTAATTTTGGTGATTAATTGGAAAACCGTGTTCCACAAGGAAATTTTGAGGATAAGCTCCTGGAAGGGTTAAAAATGAGCATATGGTACTTTATACAGACTAGAAAATCTTTCACTGACATGGATTTCCAAGGAACAAATTGTGATCTGACTTATTCATGCTTCCAGGATTATAAGCCATATTTAATTACTCCCATTCTCCTTCACATCTCACATTCTTTCTACAGGTAGAAAGTGCAGGTCTTCTGTTTTTCAACCCTACATGCCTGTAGTAAAATGAGCAAATAGGGTGAGGAAGCATGAAGTCCTTACCTCCAGAGCCAGCTACATCAGAAGATGGCAGAAATCTGCTACCAAAGTCTAACTCTTACCTGCTTGCAAGCATACCTGGAAACCATGCCAAATTATGCAGCTACTTTTACAGTAATAGTGTATTTCTCCAAGTGGAAGGCATTTGGACAAGAACTATTCTAATGCTTAGAAAGCTCCTACTTATTGCCATATTAAGATACTCTTGACCACTGAATTCCTATTTGCTAATAATATCCTCCTTATCTTTCATTTTCTTCAATACATTTATACAATCTAATCAAATTCCTTCTCAGTCTTAAGGAGCCACTCTGCTGTAGTCCACTCTTTAAAAATAAGCTGTCTGTACTCCTTGTTTGCACCCACATTCTGGTTCTTGGACAGGATGAGTTATACGTGGGTGTTTCATGTTCTAGTTGAGTCCATGTGGGGAAGCTGTTTGAGGGCTTTAGCATCTCACAAGATTTGTCACTGAATTCAATCATCTTTGTGCCTCTTACTTGTCCTCTTATTTTAATTAAAATCTCTGCCATTTTCCTGCATCATGTTATATATTGTCTCAAAAAAAAAAAAGCTTAACCTTTACAGCACTGTTGTTACCACCTGGTTCCCACATGGCCTGTCCCAGATTGAAGATGCTTTGCAAGTAACACAGATGATATAGTTCAGCATGGGACTAGAGAGATCAAGAAAAATTTTTTCTATTGTGTTATACCATGTAACATATGGTCATAAACAGGTACCTTTACATATCTTTCCATCATTAATAAATCACAAATGTTTCCAAAGCCCAGAGCTACCCAGCACTCCAAGGTCCCTTGTTGAGAAAGTGCTCAGAGTTTGTATATTTTATTTTTCTCTTTACTGTTCAATCTGTCATGGCATATCTGTGTATTTCTTCTCAAAGTGTAAACTTGCATTGAGAGGCAGATATCTTTGTGTTGTGGCTATAGGCTCTCCCAGGGATGTGTCCTAGTAAATCTTTTGCTATCTGTGAAATTCTGCAAAAAGCTGTAAAATGCAAATAATTTTTACATTCCAGAGAAACACTTTGCTGGTTCTGGAGGTACAGTAATCCTTTGTTAGGCCTGGAGAAAAACTGAAATTACTTTACATCCAAAAGGTAACTTTGATCATACATCTAAACTATTGATACAGGAGTAGATGGAAATGTTAAAATGCTAAATATTACTCTTATTTCTATTGTGGAAATATCAGCAAGCTGTGATGTTTAGGCAGTGTTACCTAGAAATACAGCATGAGGTCAATTCTTTGAAACAGGAATCTTGTTTGTAATTAGGAAAACTACAATCAAAGTCACATTTTAGGAAATGTTGGAGAAATTACACTGGGCAAGAAAAAGAGCCAGAAACTGAGAGTAGAATTACATTTTTGGGGCAATAGTAATTGCCACTTTATTCTGAGAATTTGTTCTGTACCCCATACTCATAACCATTTGCCAAAATGTAGAAAAGAAACATGAAGTTCCTTCCTAAAAGCAGGCAGTGCCTGCCTTCAACACACTATCCTAAATAGACCAATGTTCAGAGAACTAAAGAATCATAGAATGGTTTGGGTTGAAAGAGACCTTAAAGATCAGTTTGTTCCAACCCCCTGCCATGGGCAGGGACACCTCCCACTAGAGCAGATTGCTCCAAGTCCCCTCCATCCTGGACTTGAAAGGTTCTTTGGTCTTTTTCACTGGGGTAGAAATTTCTGATAGACCAAAAAGGAAAACCAAGCCAATGTATATCAATCAGGAAGTCTCAGTATTTTGCTCATCTTCTTATGTCAGCTGTTTAGGGACCAAGTAGAGATTCTGGGATTTTTGTTCTGTGTCACAGACAGCACTGTATGCAAAAGTATGTTGTACTGCTCAGAGGGAAACTGTTCCTGCTTTCTAATACATACATTTAACACTTGTGTATGTTAACATTTGCAACTTACTGTCTCCAAGTGAAGATATAGGGAATTTTTGTACAATCTCTTTCAATAAATCATTATTTTATCTCATTGGAGCATACCTTCAACCAAGTATCCATTAAAAAGCGTTTTCAAAGAGCATCTGAGTAATTGCTAAGATGAATATAACTGAAATTCTCAGAAGATTCTTCCAGAGCTTTAGACACCATCCTTGGCCCCTTTGCAGATCCTACAGAAGATAGCACAAACAGTGAAATTGGGGGAGATTCAGATACTGAAAGCAGCTTCTAGGATAGCTGGTATATTTGTCCCCACACTTTCTTACAGAACAGTTTTTTTCCCCCACAGTTCATGTGAGATTGTTCTGATGTGCAAAAGTCTTCTGGAAGGGTAAATAATTAAACATTACTTCCTAAGGTTGTCATTTAAATTATGAGCAGCATTTCTTCTTTCAGGGATTGTCTGTTCAGGTTCCACCCTTCTGAACCCGTGGCCAGCATATCTCCTTAATAGCATATTTTTCTGTATCTGTGCTGGCACTTGGTTTCTTATTACCTTTGGCTTAGAATGCAAGTAAAGCTAGAAGAGATCATATTCCTGTCCTTCCTCCTGCTGGGGACTCCAAGACAGAATATCTGTCTAACTTAAATATTGGTTTCTCCAAATGTGTTGTATAAAATACTTGAACAACTTGAGTTCATTAATTAACTCAGCTAAATGTTTCTTGCCTGAAGATACACTTTTAGTGTTACTTTTTTCCTATTCAAACCTCTTGGTTGGAAGAACTCAACTCTAAAAATGACAAAATTCAGCAAGGTGGCAATAGGAGAGGCAGCCATGCCATACACTTATCCTCTTAGCAGTACTGTGCTCAGGACAGTGGTTTTTGCTTCTTACTATGACAAGATCCAGAACACCAGCATCAGGAATTCCTAGAGGGATCCAAATACTATTTGAAAACTCTAGTGGACCATGCTAAACTCTTCAAATTAAGATAAAAGAAGCCCTTTGGAACTTAAAAACTGTGTACCTCTAAGTTACTGAGGATCTAGGAGAAAACAGCAAGTATTTTATGTCCTTGTAAATATTGTCCATTTCCTACTGCTTCTGCCCTTACTCATTTGGAGTTTTCTGCATGTATTTATACTGACAAGATTAACAGCCAGGGGAGAGCCAGGTCCTTTCTGTGGCATGAGGAAGCCAGATATATCTGAGACTGGCAGCTGTGCATGTTAGAGCAATTACCTCCCATCCTGTCTACATCAGTCTCACTGAAGCAGACCCGCATCCTACACCCTATCTTGGCATCATTTGTTGCTCCCAACCTGCCCATTGGCTGGATGACAGACAGAATAGAAGAAAAAGAAAAAAAAACAAACCACAAAAACCCAACAAAACCTACTCTGCTGCAGTTCAAAAAGTTTTTACTCCAAAACAGGAAACAGCTGAGCAGACCTGACATCCAAGCTGGTCGCAGGATGTTTTCTCTCTGGGAAATTCAGCAGCTACTTTCACTGTTGACAGATCCAGTGTCTGAGACACTGACCTCTCTGTTTTCCCCTGAACAGTGCAGTTGCCTCTCCATCCCAAAGGAATGCTCAGTCTGTAGTAGCTCTCATACCCAACACAACTCAGTCTTCTCCTGCCTGTGCACTGATTCCTTGACAGTCAAGGGACAATCTTATTTTCCAGGGTGGAGGAATCTTAACACAGTTTGGACTGAGCTTGGGGTTTGCTATCTAACTACCACTGTCCTTAGTATCTGAGTAATGAAAATGGCTTTGTTAGTGATTACAGCATCATTTGCATAATAAAACCTCATGACAGCCCTCCAGGATATTCTTTCGCCTTCTAATTTATTTATTTATTTATTTATTTTTTAAATCCAAAAAGGACACATGCCTTTTCAGGGCTGGGAGTTTTACAATGCGAGTGGTAGCCCTTCACTTTCATGTGTGGAATTCCTAGGAGCTACTGCAGTTATGATATATTAATAGAAATATGATCCCCACACTAATAATCTCTGATATGTCTCTGCAGACACAACTCAGATGTGTGCTGAAGATAAAGAAAATGATCTCACTCCTCCACTTGAGCACTGTATTAGGACAAAGTAAGTGAAACTACAGTTTTTCATACAGATCTAATGAGTTACTGATATAAATAATACATGTCAGGCTGGAGTGTGGTAAAAAATACTGAAGCAAGTAACCTTGCAAAATAACTGCTTAAAAATCTGAAAGGCTGTGCTAATATGTGTTATACATTCAATTGTGTGGTATTGTACTTCACATCAAGCTGGCTAAGACTTTAATTTCATTCTTAGAGAAACCCTAAGAGAACCTAGAGAACCTAGTTTCATCACAAGGAACTAACTGAGCCAAATTCAGTTAGAGAGTGCAGCTTGATTTCAGTAGATCTAAAGTTAGGTTCCCAAAAGTGATTGATTCCTGCCACAGTGATATAATTTTAAAAGGAAGAAAATTTCTTCCATCTCCACCAGTGTTTTTTGAAAAGTCCAATTGCATTGGATTGACTTGGGTACCATTCTCAAGGCATGAAGCCCAATGCTCAACAGTCTCAGTTTTTTCACAAAGCACTGTGCTTTTTGAAGTAATTCTTGACAGTTCTGAGGTTGTATTTCCTCCTTAAAGCAAGGATAGTTCCTCTCATGTTAGGATTTTCATGGCCTTTTTGAGGCCTAGATGGTATTAAATGATGGACTTTTAAGCATTTTATCCAAGTCACACTGAAGTTAATGAGAACATTTTCAGTTTAGTGAGACCCGAAAGAAGCAAAATGAAGAAATGCAACCGGGTTAGAAAAATCAATTTTATATCAACTTCATGTGCATGACTGAAAAATGTTATCTGAATATCTTTGGAACAAGAAGTAAAAGCCTTATTGTCAAAGATATAACATTTCTTAAATCAGCAAGCCAAGGAGCTTCAGATTTCTCTTGGAATTTCCATCCCTTCCATGCCACACTCTGTCCTGTAAAAAAACACCCCTAAAAATTAAGGACAATGACTGCCAAACAGTGTGTTCATGCAGGGCTGCTGCTATAAAGTTACAGAAAAGTAGAAGAGGCTTCCTGTAACATGACAGCTGTGACGTTAGTCCAGGTCCCTGCACATCCAGATTGTGTTGATTCCTCTGTTCCAGTTACACATAAGCATGATTACAAATTAAAATAAATAATAAATACCCTTAGAAACCCACACAGAGGGGGTGAGTAATGCCTGCATGCAACTACTTAAAGTTTCTCTTAGAACTTCTTCCATTACTGGCACTGTATCAAAGTTATGCAGTTTTTGTAATGGTGATGTTTATTTGTTTTAAATTCCCTGTTTTAATCTGCTGGAGAAGTAATTACCAGCAAATTCCAGTGTCAGTTTATTTTCTTTGTACCATTTTCAGGACTATTTACCCTGTTTGCTCTGGCTCCTTGTTTTCAGTGTTCTACATTTCTTTTGAGTGTGGCCTTGCTACTAAAGGTTTTTCATTTCATACTTTTCAAAGAATTTTTTATTCCAACTGTGAGACAGTATATAAGTGAAAAAAAAAAATTAACCAATATTTTAACAAATTGGGAGATAAAAAAGAACTCTGTTTTCTACCACAAAATCATGGAAAACACTCCTAAACTAATTTTAGCAAAGCAAGGAAGCAGGCAAAGAGCTCCTACCTTTTTTTGACTGGGCATTCATGATGAAACTCCTTATCAAATCTTTCTCATAAAAAATGCAGGATATTTTCCTAGCCAGTGAGGAGAATTTCACAGTCTGAACAATCAGAACTGAGAAGGTTTAATTGTTGTTTCCAAATATTGATTGGGGTTTTTCCTTTCATTCACGCCTCATTCCTGTTTTAATCCTTGAAAATCCATTTATCCATTGTTTACCCCAATACCTGAACACCTCTGTCCTGTAATGCATTGAGTTATATGGCTAACATCTGTCTGCTGTTTGTTCTCTTATCCTATCCCAAAGGGAAAACTGCATATGTAATAGTTTCTGTGTTTAGATTCTTTCATTGTTATTATTATTGTCAGAGGAGAAGGGTTGTTTTGCTCCTGCAGGAGAAGGCTCATGGTTTTAGTCCTTATTCTACAAAATGTCAGAAGAGTGAGATCTGAGTTTAAATCAGGTAACACTTCAGATGGTAGAACTACTAGCAGGTAGTTACTAACAGGTATCACTTGAACCTGCAGGCTTCCAACTCCAGACTCAGTGGAAATACATGTGCTTTGGTTGTGGCTTTCAGCTCCAGCTATCTGCAGAAACAGTCTGATCCTGACCCAGAGATGTCTGGAATGTGCATCCCTGGGTTGTCTGGGAGATGCCGTGCAGATGTCTTATCCCATTCTTTCCTGAAGAATACTCTTATATCAAAATCACAATCCTCAGTGTTGCTCTGCACTGGTGGAAATAACATCTGTTATCTCTGCCTGAGGGCAATAAAGCTTTGATCTGATATTACAGCCAGAATTCAGTGGTATATTTTGTTAACCCTCCAGCAACAGCTTTCCTCTGTGGCAGTGGGGCTTTATGACACAGCAGTTCATCTGTTTGTCTTTGAAGCCAGACATCCAGTGGAAATTCAGGAAATGAAAGGAGAGAATGGACATTTCATCCTGAATTATGGTTGTGCTCTAAAACGATACCAGAATGATTACAGAAGATACTCTCTGGGTGTTGTTCCAGACTCAGCACTGGTCGGAGCCTGAACCAGTTCCTCTTGGGTTCCCATTAACTCTATGACTGTTGGGTGAGGTTGTATTTGAACCAAATGGGTCAAATACAGTTTTCATATAGTTAACCTGATAAATTATAATTTAATCAGCAGATAGAATCTGGGTTGCATTTGAATTACATTGTGACAGGATAGTTAGGGGAAATGATCATGGTGAATTGTCCAGACAGCTTTAACTTTGTAAAGAAAAGACTTGTTCAGCACCTGTGAGTGAGGTTCTTTACTATATGACACCTTTTCTTGTGTAGATTCAATAGGTGAAAGCACTTTTGAATCCCTCCCTATATTGGTAAACAGCCAGACTGATTTTTACTTTACAAATGGCTCAGCAAGAATGGTTTGAAAATAAACACAGGAGTTAAGGCTTGTTATGAAAGTTACCTTGGGTCCTGCTTTAGAACACCATTTTCTGTTTAAGCTTCTTATTGAAATAATTATTGGAATTTCTAATTTAATAAAGTCCTGTTCCTCACTGCATAGCAATTAACAACATCTTAAGCCATAACAGCAAAAATGGTATCAGCACATGTATTTTCTCAGATCACAGTGTTGTCTCAGAGCAGATTTCATTCAGTGCCCTTTTGGCTTCTGTGGGGTCTGTGTTGATCCCTTTCAAATCTTTAATCACCCTGGTGAAACAGAATGTGGAGCCATGGGAAGAGTGTGCATGAAGATAAAAGGATGAGTTGATGTCACTCCCTGAGCAATCCAGTGGGACCAGAAGGTGGCAACTGAAGTTCTGACTTGCATGGGGTTGTTCTGGGGGTGATGTTCTGAACCTCTGGCAGGGACAGCTCTCACCACAGGTGAATTCCATATTGGGTCAAAAATCCCCAACTAGAATATATTCTGCTTTAACTTAAATGTGAGGCATCACTGGTGTATATTCCCACTAAGTTCTGGGGTGAGGGTAGTCTTTCTACATTATTTAAATTTTTCTTTTCTGAGCAAAATAATAAAAGAAATAAGAAAAATTTCACAATGGCTCTGAGCTGGTCACTTGCTTTGAGACTTTACAGTGAATTCTGCATGAATTCAGCTTTTGGTTTTGTTTTACACTTAATGGGCCTGCTCAGCAAAAGGGCTGAGCTGCCATACCCTTGCTGACACATCCTTTCCTCAGGGACAGAAGGAATGTGGCACTCTGGCAGCTCTCTGTTGTCTCCACTCCCTCACCAACGTCTTAACCCCTGGGCATATGCACTTGGGAACATATAAATACTTGTCAGTGGAAATGCAGTAGTTGAGTTCTTAGAAGATCTGGACCATGAACTTGCACACATGGGCAATGCTATCAACAAGTGTGCAATTCATGCAATGAATGACTCTGTTCAGTCAGTTGATTCACTTCAGCCCAGTGAGGTCACTGGAAAGCATCATCCTGATTTCACTGAGTCTTGGTTCAGGTCTTTTTCTTCTGCCATGATTTGAAGACACATTTGGTGACAAACCCAGGAGTGGTAGGTTCTTTGAATTCAGTGTTGGGTGCATTCCTGGAGTGGGCAGCTGAGCAGTAGCAGCTGATACAGAGCCAGGAACTACACTCATGGGAAGTTTCTGTGTACATCCATGTGGACCCATTTGGAAAAGTTCATCTCAGTGGACATCTGCAGTGGTATTCTGAAGAAAAAATGAGGGTAGAGAAAAAGTAAAACCTCAGCAGAGGAAAAGCAAAACATTACCATGATCCATTGGATACTTCAAAGGAACCAAGGTTGGGAGCAATGATATCTGCTAATTAAAATTACCTTGTCTTAGGACCTCAGAGTCACAGAGCTCCTAATGAGAGATCTGCTTGTATGGGAGTTTGCAGCTGGCTTGGTAACAGCTGAGACTGAGCATTCTGCTTATATAGGATTAATTCCTGTACCCATCTTGGGGATTCCCTGCAGTCTTTGCAATACAAAGTTACTCATTCTCTACTGACTACTGCTGAGGACTCTCTGTTTCCTAGAAGAAGTGAATGGTAAGGAGACTGAGCTCCAGACTTGGGTACCTAAAATTAAGGGGCACAATTACACCACTTCCATTCCTTTCCCTTTGAGAGGACATGATTAGTTACCCCAAATGAGTTCATTCTATTCTCTCTAAGGTGTGTTGGGTGGTTGAGGGGTGTTGGGTTACCTTTCCAGTTATCTGATTGATGGATATAAAATGATTGCTTTCTTTTCTAGGTGGCAAGGAGCTGTTATTGACTGGAATGGCACAGAACCAATCTTATGACTGACCTGACCTGCACTTTATCTGTAAAGACAAAAAGGAAATGACTGAATTAGCACATTCCTATTCCCACCAATCCAGGAAATAGGACATGAGTTGTGCAGTTTACGGTGAGGAAGAATGACATGGCTTGCAGGCTGGAAGAGTTTCACCTCAATCACCTCTTGCTTCAGATATTTTGCTTATAATATAAACAACACTTACGTAAATTCCTTGCCACTGCCTTTAACATACAGCTTCTGAGGGTAGACTGAGTTTCCACCTCCAAGTCAAGGTTACAAATGAAGCAGTGAAGTCGTCAACGTCCCCTTGAGGTCTCTTTCTGGATCCACTCTGTATCCTGCAATTGTTTCAAAGCATCTGATGAAAGATACTGAGCCCAGTTTATTGTCACTGTATGCTGTATGCCTTCTCTGTACTGCCTAGTTATTCACCTTCAAAACTCCAGTGCAAGTATATAATATCAACCAAGAAATACAGATATTCACTTCTGTACCTGATACTAGTTAAGTCTCATTTTGCACTGAACAGATTGGTAACCACATGGGCTCTTCAGGTAAAGCCTGACCTATCCAAAGCTCTTGTTGTGTCATAAGATTTGCAGTCAGGATTATGGTTTTGTGTTACCAGAACAGTAACATTAGTGCATACTTAATACTGGATGTAATTGGTGCTTAAAGGTGCCTCATGCTGATGTAGCTTATTTTTCTTTCTGGATAAGAAAAAGCTGTATCAGTATCTTTACATTTCTACCAGTGTGTCTACTTATACTCTAGGGTTTATTTACACCAAAGTGACAGATAAGTGCTGTGGTTTGCTTCTTCATAATTACAAGAAAACAGAAGAGCTGTTAGGTTTGAAAATTAAATGGTGCCTATCTGGGATAGCTACCATTTTTCATTATTAAATAAAGTGTATGCACTGAGATGTGCAGATGCATGATGAGGTACTGAAGCAGCAGTTTGTATTCTGAAATTAATTCATTAAGTGAGATACCAAAATTAGAACAAAGTACTGAGCTGTAGATTGGAAAAAAAAATGCCTGGGAAAAAAGGTAGATAAATGGTGTTTCTAGAGCTATTCCTCTCTTTTGAGAGTGAATATTTCATGAGAATTTAATAAAGAACTTTTACTTTCTGATGTTTATCATGACACCTCCTTCCTAGTCAATATGCAAAGTCCCCTGAGTCCTGATAAACTTGTTGCTCTTTCTAAAATCAATTTTCAACAAAAATTCAATGTTCCACTGTGTGTACTGTGGAGAAACTGAACTGATTATGGAAGTGTAAATCTTGGGGAATTAACACTTGAGCTGGATCTGGAAAACCAACCAAAATATTCAGTAATGGAGTGGCATCATCCATACTTGGAGCACTCCAGCTTTTTTGGTTTGTTTTGTTTTTTTCTATGTGAGCTTCAGTTTTTCTGGGAACGGGGGATCCTAAACAGTCGAAGATCCCAAACCAACAACTTTTGTTCCTTTTGACATTTCTGTGAGCTTTAGTCCCCACTTTGTTTCATAAAGCAAATACAAGTTGATTTTCCTATGATCTAAAATGAGATTTTTTTGCAGGATGCATTTGGACAGAAAATAGTGTAGTGATGGAAAACAGTGGAAGATTTTTGGAACCAAAATTAGTGAAGAATTTCTTTTGGGATTTTCCAGCCTAGTAGATCTACACCATTTATTTTAAAGATCTCTTTTAAAGTATGTCAGTTCAGAGATAACCTTCCACTCCCTTTTGGAAGAGCAGCAAAGATAAGTGTTCATCTGGGGAAGCAAGGAGCTGCCTTGTGAGAGGCCAGATCTTATCTGACTAAAATATGGATGTCTGCAGTGCAGACGTGTTCAGAGGAGCTGTTCTCTGCTCAGAGGAATGGAGATAGCAGGGTGTGATGGATCCTTGATTTAGGATGAGAACTGTGCTGCAGCCTGTAGAATGATGAGTATACAAGGAGCCCAGGAGGACTGTCTCAAATGGATTTGATGAAGACAGAAGGGTATTTTAGGGTAAAGGAAATCATATACATTATTGAATAGGGCTAGGAAATATATTGTGGTTTATGCTTTATCTTGGAGGGTAAATGAAGATGAGGAGGAGCCCTTAACTCTGAGCCTCCTCCTAAAACAGGATGTAAAGAATGCTGGGGCTCCTTCATCACTGCTTACAGAGAGTATTTTTGCTGAAATTTAATTTCTCTGACAATAGAACCTATTCCCTGTCATTGTTTCCATGTATATTTGTTCTGCAAAGCCCACTGTTGGCCTGTCACCTATTTCAAACTAAATCCAGATTCACCTGTGTGCTCACTCACAAAGACAGAAGTAAAACACTGGGATGACTTCACCAAACTGCCACCTCTGTAAGGGAATTCCACCAAGCTGGAGTGCTGAGAAGCTCAGCATTGCTGAACTCCTTCCACCATCCTGGAGCCCCAAAGCAGTGTCTTCCATCCCCAGGGTGCTAGAGCATCCTTCCATAGGGAGGAAATTTGCAACCAAATGTTCATGGAGAGCTAATTCGTCTCAGGAAAATGGCAGAGCATGACCTCAATCACTGTCTGCAGAAAAACAACCAAACAACCAACCAAAAAAACAACCAAAAAAAAAAACAAAAAACAAAACCCCACCACAACACCCACAAAAATCCCCAAACCAAAGAAAAACCAAACAAAACACCCAAGCAACAACAACAAACAAAAAACCCATGATAACAAAACAAACAAAAACAAAGAAAAAGGAAAAAAAAAACAAACAAAAAGAAAAAAAAAGAAAAAGGAAAAGGAAAAGAAAGAGAAAAAGGAAAGGAAAAAGAAAAAAAAAAGAAAAAAAAGAAAGAAAAGGAAAAAGAAAAGAAAAAGAAAAAGAAAAGAAAAAGGAAAAGGAAAAGGAAAAGGGAAAAAGAAAAAGAAGAAAAAGGAAAAGGAAAAGGAAAAGGAAAAGGAAAAGGAAAAGGAAAAGGAAAAGGAAAAGGAAAAGGAAAAGGAAAAGAAAAAGAAAAAGAAAAAGAAAAAGAAAAAGAAAAAGAAAAAGAAAAAGAAAAAGAAAAAGAAAAAGAAAAAGAAAAAAAGAAAAAGAAAAAGAAGAAGAAAAAGAAAAAGAAGAAGGAAAAGAAGAAGGAAAAGAAGAAGGAAAAGGAAAAGGAAAAGAAGAAAAGAAAAAGAAACTTATATATTTTTATTCAATATAAAGCATCAGATGTTATTTCCCTTAAGACATTACAGGGCTTTTTGAGCCCATCAGACAAGGCAATGCAAAATATTTAACAGCAATGCAAAAAAACCCCTTTGCACAGTGTAGAGCCACATCCTATTTCAGCAGCATGCATCAGTATTTTTTAAATGATGTTTTCATTGTTTCTTATTTTCTTTTTCATTGCCTGATGAATGGAACTTCCTGCAAGAAACAGAACAGCAGCAGATTGATAATTGAGCAATACAAGACACCAGAGATGTTTTGGGTCTGCATGATGTCTTAATTTCACTCTCTTTCTTTTCTGTGACATAAATAATACACCTTCTGCTGATAATTGAGCTAGAAACAGCCATGGCATATTGTGTGTGTAGCTGAATATGTAAGAAGAGGTACTTTCTTGGTGAGGTGTCATATGTGTCACCTTTGTACAAAATGTATATTTAATTTTGTCTTGTACAGAATGTCCCCTACAAGTAAAACATTTAAAGCAACAGCAGCAGCCCAGATTTCCTCTTTGATTTTTTAATAATTAATTTACTGGTAGAAATGAATCTGGGAGATTAGATTCTGACTGGTTTATGGGCCTCATCATGTCGGTGCAATACTAACAATTAATTAATTCAGCCTTCTCTTCTGGTAGCACAGAGTGGGCTAAAGCAGGCAGTGCTGACCTCCATGGTGTTACCCCCAGGCAGCTCAAGATGTTCAAATCAAGTAGTCTGAAGTTGGTTTAAAGTATGAGGTGCTGTCTGACTCCATGCAAACGTGTCCACCATGGTCAGTCTGAAGTGTCCCCAGGAGGTGGTGAAGACTGCAAGGTTCTCATTACTTGTCATTGTTTAGTCTGACATGACTTGCATCATCCTGATCAATATCAGGGGAGAGGCAGTCATGTTCCAGAGTTTTGTTTGGAGTCTGGGCAGGATGGGTGTGTGCACGCCCTGAGTAGGTTTCTTATCCATCTACAGGTCTACTCTGCAGCAGAAAAACAAAAATGCTTTATTATTATAGCAGCAACCACTTGTGAAAAACTCATCACTGTGCATAAAATTCAGGCTTCGTTTGATGAACCTGCTGCATTTGTTTGTCAACATCTGCCCATATTTTGCTGGATAAATCTGGGGGAAAATTCAGATAGGATGACCGATCATCGTGAATTCATCTCTGCTGTCANAAAACAAAAAAAAAACCCCACCACAACACCCACAAAAATCCCCAAACCAAACAAAGAAAAACCAAACAAAACACCCAAGCAACAACAACAACAAACAAAAAACCCATGATAACAAAACAAACAAAAGCAAAGAAAAAGGAAAAAAAACAAACAAAAAGAAAAAAAAAAGGAAAAGGAAAAGGAAAAGAAAAGGAAAAGGAAAAGGAAAAGGAAAAGGAAAAGGAAAAGGAAAAGGAAAAGGAAAAGGAAAAGGAAAAGGAAAGAGAAAAAGGAAAGGAAAAAGAAAAAAAAAAGAAAAAAAAAGAAAAAGAAAAAGAAAAAGAAAAAGAAAAAGAAAAAGAAAAAGAAAAAGAAAAAGAAAAAGAAAAAGAAAAAGAAAAAGAAAAAGAAAAAGAAAAAGAAAAAGAAAAAGAAAAAGAAAAAGAAAAAGAAAAAGAAAAAGAAAAAGGAAAAGGAAAAGGAAAAGGAAAAGGAAAAGAAAAAGAAGAAGAAGAAGAAGAAGAAGAAGAAGAAGAAGAAAAAGGAAAAGAAGAAAAGAAAAAGAAACTTATATATTTTTATTCAATATAAAGCATCAGATGTTATTTCCCTTAAGACATTACAGGGCTTTTTGAGCCCATCAGACAAGGCAATGCAAAATATTTAACAGCAATGCAAAAAAACCCTTTGCACAGTGTAGAGCCACATCCTATTTCAGCAGCATGCATCCGTATTTTTTAAAATGATGTTTTCATTGTTTCTTATTTTCTTTTTCATTGCCTGATGAATGGAACTTCCTGCAAGAAACAGAACAGAAGCAGATTGATAATTGAGCAATACAGGACACCAGTGATGTTTTGGGTCTGCATGATGTCTTAATTTCACTCTCGTTCTTTTCTGTGGCATAAATAATACACATTCTGCTGATAATTGAGCTAGCAACAGCCATGGCATATTGTGTGTGTAGGTGAATATGTAACAGAGGTACTTTCTTGGTGAGGTGTCATATGTGTCACCTTTGTACAAAATGTATATTTAATTTTGTCTTGTACAGAATGTCCCCTACAAGTAAAACATTTAAAGCAATAGCAGCAGCCCAGATTTCCTCTTTGATTTTTTAATAATTAATTTACTGGTAGAAATGAAGCTGGGAGATTAGATTCTGACTGGTTTATGGGCCTCATCATGTCGGTGCAATACTAAAAATTAATTAATTAAGCTTTCTCTTCTGGTAGCACAGAGTGGGCTAAAGCAGGCAGTGCTGACCTCCATGGTGTTACCCCCAGGCAGCTCAAGATGTTTAAACCAAGTAGTCTGAAGTTGGTTTAAAGCATGAGGTGCTGTCTGACTCCATGCAAACGTGTCCACCATGGTCAGTCTGACGTGTCCCCAAGAGGTGGTGAAGACTGCAAGGTTCTCATTACTTGTCATTGTTTAGTCTGACATGACTTGCATCATCCTGATCAATATCAGGGGAGAGGCAGTCATGTTCCAGAGTTTTGTTTGGAGTCTGGGCAGGATGGGTGTGTGCACGCCCTGAGTAGGTTTCTTATCCATCTACAGGTCTACTCTGCAGCAGAAAAACAAAAATGCTTTATTATTATAGCAGCAACCACTTGTGAAAAACTCATCACTGTGCATAAAATTCAGGCTTCGTTTGATGAACCTGCTGCATTTGTTTGTCAACATCTGCCCATATTTTGCTGGATAAATCTGGGGGAAAATTCAGATAGGATGACCGATCATCGTGAATTCATCTCTGCTGTCATTATATATTTTATTGCCAGGTAAAGCAAAAATGAAAAGTGAGTCTGTTGATTTCAAGTCTTCACTTTTTTGAGGCAGATTTCTTTTTGGTTTTGTTTCTAGGACATCTGATGGGCCAGTTTTTAATGACAGGAAAAGGTCACTTTAGAAACCAGAGGAAAGCTGAAGAGCTTGGAAAAATGTCACAGCCTTAAGCTGAGTCTTCCAGAAGTGATAAGTGGCTTAGGAGCTCTGAAGATTCAGTTGCTGAAACTGAAGTACTTGAAGAAGGTACAATTTTCTAGTGGGTGGCTGGAAGCTCCATTAAACCACCAGGACCTCAAATGACTTGTTGTTTCTGAAATTATTGGTATCAGTTATATGAGGGAGTAAAATAGTCAGTTCTTCAAAGCCTACATGATTTGGGGTACAATTGCAAAAATGTGATGTGATACAAAATACAGATTAAAATTGTTTTGGTAACTCTGTTTCATTTTTCTGTCCCTTCCTAGAGAGGAAACTGCCCTGGATTATTTCATTTTGACCACACCTGGTCTGTGGGCAGTTGTTGTGGAGTAGGTGACAAAAAGTTAACCCACACCAAAATTTGTCTTGTAATAATTTGTCTCATCAGTTCATATTTGTAGAAGCCTAAAACTGAAGAATCAAGTACCAAAACTTTTATGACAGACATGCATTATTTTGTTTCTCTGTTTATCCATAAAATCATGTAGGAAACAGAGATGTTTTTTCATGGAAAGAACGTGATAGCTCCTGCATGTTCATACGATCCTGGGCCCAGTCTGCTGCATAACCTAAGGAAAACTCATCCCATTAAGAACACTTCGTGTATATTAGCAGTGTTCATTTATTTGTTTTCGTTGGCTAGACGATGATAAATCCAACATTAGCTCTGAAATAAGGAAGCAGTTACTCCTTAGCAGCTTTGTTTATAAAACCACAGAAGGAAAAAGGGCATTTTAGTTTATTTGTCATTTCAACAAGGGTGGGGAAGGATTGTTGATACAGTTTAAAGCCACCCGTTTTTGTCATGTCCCTCATTAACAGTAATTGTTGACTGTATCAACATGGAAACAAGCATCACTTTTAAAAGAAAAACCTCAACTATGCAGAGTATTTTTTTTTCTAAGACAAATATTCACCCGTAGTCCAAGATTTCAAGATTCATCTGCCATGTTTTTTAATTTTTTTCTTTTACTTGAAGGAATTATGCTGAACTGCCACAGCTGACACCTCCTGGAAGTTGTGCTTTAAGGCACAACTCTTATCTATTCATAGGATTCATAGGTGAATCCTCACTGAGGCTCTTGCTAGCCCTTGAACTAGAACACTATTTCTTTGATCTCTAACTCCTGGCATCAAGGGGAGTTCCAGGTAGTGTGTGGTTTCCCTGGCATTGTACACACTTCATGCTATGCACAGCATGCTTTGCAATGTCCATTCTTGGTCTGCACAGATTAAAATGTCTTACAGCAACTGAGGGGTTCTGGTGCCTCAGTTTTCAAGAGGAAACCATTTATGAAAAAATAAAGAGTTGCCTGTAGACAGCTTGAGATGAGGTGATCTTGTGCAGGGACTAGATTCAGATGGTCAGAGATGGTAATTCTGGAAGCAGCAGTGTGATATTTATACTGCTCTGAAGCAGAACTTACAAACCCTCATTCTCTCCTGGAGGCTTGGCTGAGATGCAACAGGGATGATGGGTTCAGATGCAACATATTTCATTTTGACAGACAGTCCATGCATTGATTTCTAGGAGATGTTTGCAACGTGATCTGTTTGCTTTATGTACCAATGCCTATAAAGGCACTGGAAAGCAGTGAGCATCCACAATCTCAAAACAAAGTCTTATCTGTGTCTGGAAGTGGTCATCCCAAACCAAAAGCACCCAACTAGTCTTGGCAAAAAATGTTCTGCTCTGGCTTCCTGCTTTACGAAGTTTAGTTTCATCTATGAACCCCAGGCAGGATCTACCTAGTGAGATGTGTCTCTGGGACAGGTAGTCAGTGACCCAGGACTATGTTTAAAGCCATCAATGAGAAAGAGGTGCAATTTGGTCATGAATTTTAGATACCTACAGGGTGAACTACATTTTTCACTTCCATGCCTGCTGCTGCCTGGATCTCCACTGATGATATGGGCTACTGGAAGACTTGGATGGACAGTCCAAGTTCATCTCACTGTGTGAATGATGAAATCAGAAAAATGAAGAATTGTGTTTATTGACTCGTTTACTTGACAAACCAAGTAAAAAACATTTACTTGAGGAACTTGCCAGCATTTTGAGAAGGAGGTGCTAATAAAATCTTGTTGCTTGTGTGAGCACACAGGAGCTATATTGGAGTTGAGACCTGGAACGTGGTCTCTCTCCTGAACAGAAGATTTTTTAAGCACAGATTTCTGGTATAACAGCACTAGGACTGTGTCACAATCCTAAATCCTGATAAATCACCTAAGATATCTGTACCTTGTGTGGGTGTTCTGCTTATTTTCTTATCATTATCTTATCGTTTGGCAAGGACTTCCAGACTAATCTAAGAAATATCCTGGGTATTTGTAAAAATACTCTGAGCACTGGAATTCAGCAAATATTTATTAATTGACAAAACACTAGCTAAGAATGTGTAACCAAAAAAAGAAGAAAACTCTTCACCTCTTCTCTGTACAATACACAAAGAATATGAGGTTAAAAGTTACATTCCACAAACATACCTTTTGCTGAGATGTACTTGATCTGGTAAGTGTTGTGGATATCAGCCAAGGTCTCCAGACCTTGAAATCTGGACCATTCTGCAAGGGGCTTGGAAAAACATAACTTCTGGTTAAGGGAAGGGAGTGGTCCACAGTCTCCACCTGTGCAGATCCATGTGGCACTGTTCCCCTGAGGACTGCCAGGTTCATGCAAGGTTATTTCTAAAGAGGAGTTAAAAGTCAAACTGAAGATTACAGTCCCTGAGTAGCTACTCACTCAGCTGTGCATGTGACATTAGTAAAGATTTGGTAGGGATTAAATCCTAAATGTTAAAAAAGCATCATCTAAAATGGGGGTGGAAGGTGCGACGGTTTTAGTAAAGGAAGTAAAAAGGGAAAATCCATCTGAACATTGAACGTGGAAGAGACCACAAATCCTTTTACTCTAGATGCACAGGACATCAGAAATCACTGGCCTTTTTTGTGTTTCTCAGATTTTTTGTGGTGTGTTTTTAAGCCTACACTTCGTTTACTGGAAATTCATGAGAAAAAGAAACCAACAGCCAAACTCATGCCACGTGCAAATCAGCTAAATGCTGTTCTCAGTGTGCTCCATATTTTTATTTAACTCACATGGAAGGTAGTTCCCTTGCAAACTATTACATCTTGGCTGCGAAAAAGGTTCTCAGTTTGCATCTTTATGTTTTTTTGTCTGTGATACATCCCTGTATTCCTGTTTTCAAGTAGCTGTGATAGGCTGCTAACATCATGTCAGATCTGCTGTCATACGTGGTTTGCCTTTGGTTAATAGAAGTAAAAGGGAACAATATCACAATACCAACTTTTGGCTGGTGAATGCCAGTCCTAGATAGTGTGACAAATGAGTGATGCTGGGCAATGGCGTGTGAAGGAGGACGGTTTTTTACGAGCACTTCAATACAGAACAGTTTTATTATGACTGACATCCTTCTCAGGGCTGAATTCCTATCACGCACAACATCCTTCCTGAGTCCTTCTTGGTCAAGTGAGTTCCGTAAGAAACAATCTGGTTTTATTAATGTTATGAGCCCAGTTTGCTAACCTGAGAAATCCAACACACACATTAGAATCCGCTCTGCTTTTACTGGTATTAGCTTTCAGGTGGTTTCAGGATCAGCAGCAGATGAGCAGAGTAGGTGAAAATCTGAAAATCAGCCTTCTTAAATTTTTTTTTCCAGTCTGAAATATAGCTGTGGATGCCCAAGTATTTAGTCATCTAAGGGAGAAAATAGTTGCCTACTGGCTGCATGCCATATGCTGTGAGAAATAGATGTGTGGACGAGTATCAGAGAGCACAGAAAGAGGAATTAGAATGATAAAGATTACATTTCTTTTAATTCTGGGTGGGATTTGTTAGGTTTTATTACATGCTGCTAAAGAACCCTCTTATTTGCTACAGAACAATGAGTTAGAAGTACAGAGAAGCATCCTGAAGTGTGAAACACTAAATAACCACAAGACCATATTAGAAGCCATCAGAGTCTCCTCTAATTGCACCAGCCTAGATTTAAATTCTTCTAAAAAGCTGAGCTCTCCAAACACACATTGCTCCTGTGCTTCCTCCTCTTGAGTTTCTCAACTGCTGTGAGTGATGAAAGGCACTCTATAACTTACTGTAGGAAGAGAGAATTAATTTTTCCTCTCTCCTTGCTCGTTTTGTCCTCTTTACATGCCGTATGTGTAATGTGTAGCTGAACTAGGAAGCTTCTTGCTTTTGTGGATTCTGACAGCAAAATGTCCGTACGGTTTGAGAGGAGAAGGGTGGTTTGTGAGTTTTCCAGGATGCAGGGAACAGGTGTCTTTTGCCTATAGGAAAAATTCTATTCCTTGCTTTAAAAAAATAATCAAGTAGAAGTAACATCGTGCGGGGAATATACGTTATCTACAATCGTTCCAGAAAGAGTTTCCTACAGAACAACCATTACAAGTCATTGTAAGTCTCTTGGGAACAGCAGTCAAAAACATCAGCAGTTAATTACTAGAACTTCCTAAATCAACCTTCTTTGGCATGACATGAAGTGAATGAAAGCAATAAAAGCAAGGAAGTGCATTGTGCTTTGTCCTGTCCAACTCCTGTTCGGACAGGCGTAGGTCACAAGCACAAATGTAACCAGGCATGAATTGTTGTTGTTTTTTGTTGGTTTTTTTTTTTTTTTTTAAATTTTAATTCCTGGCCTTGGGTTAAATTAAATCAGCACACTGGAAAGGCCAAGGTGAAACGTAGGGCCAGGTCTTCAGACTGCGTAAATCCTCTGAATTCTGTGGAGCTGTACCACTGCCACACCTTCAGAAAGCACCAAAGAGTACAGAAAATGTTTGGCTGGTAAAAGAAAGAGAGAAACTGAACAATCTGTTTTTCTTGGGGGTCTTCAAAGTATTAACTTTGGACAACGTATGTCGGGATGCTGCTATATTTTGTGATTCAGAGCTCTGGGAGGTGGAACTTTTTCTTTGCTTTGTCCCAGTTGTGGTGGGTGCTGGGGGGTTGTGCAGGTGCTGCTGGGATGAGTCTGGAAGGAAGAGGTTACACACCCTCACGTTTGTTACCAGGTTGGGGAGAGGGAACAGATTTCATGTGGTCTCTGCTTCAAAATTGTTTCTTTTGCTTTAAGACTAATCTAGAATTCCTGCTTGATAAAGCAGTTACTGCTGGTTTCCCCTGGTATCTTTATTCTTGCCCTTGTATCACACACGAGGGTGCAGATGATGTTTCACCAGCTGATTTGCTGAGTCTTTCAGGGGAAAGGAGTTTTTGAGTAGGGATGTGAATGGGACAGAGTTGCAGGCATCACACAGCTTTGACTCTGAGTGAATGAGAAGGAAACAGAGAGACAAGTTTAGTGTCTTAGCTGGGGGGACAATAAATCAGACAGATGTTGTATCTCAGGAGGTTTCACAGATCTCAAAATCTTCACAGGTGTGGATGAGGAGAAGCTGGTGATTGGTACAGGATGGCTGAAAGGAAGAGAGGTTGGCCAGAAAGGCTTCCTCAGAACTTAATGCAGCAATGGGAAGCAGCAGAAAATGATATTTCTGGATTAGCAACTGATGTTGGGTGCCATGCCAGGGCTGGCCAGAAGAGCAATAAACAAGGCAGCAGAGAGGATTTTTCCCTAATCCATCAGCAGATGTGACTAAGAGCTGATTACCATGAACACAAAGCCACATCAAGGAGTTGAGGAACCCCAGTAAGGTAAGGAGTGCCAATGGAGTGCTCTGATTCAGTCTCTCCAGGAACTACACAAAGAGCCATGGCAGGGCTGAGAAGACTTGGCCAAAAAAAACCCCTGCCCAGGTGGTCTAGAAAGCTGTGGAGTTTGGTGCCTACAGCAGGACACAAGGGAGGGGTGTTTGAGGATTGTGCAAACCGTATTGTGGGATGTTTTAATGGGAGTCGTGAGAGTGTGGGAGAATTGTTATAGGAAGTTTGAGGGAAGGACCAATCCGTGGAACCTGGGGAGGAGCAAGTGTGGGAAAACACAGGGATAAGGGGATAAAAGCAGCTGTGCCAGGACTGGACATACTCCGTGCTTGATCAGCTCAATCAGCTCCTCTGTTCTTCCTGAACATTATTTTCAAGTATTTTCCTGGGACAGAGGCTTCCAGAGCTGCTTGATCATCTGTGTGGGGGGTTTGAGTGTCCTTCTGGAGAAGGAGCCATGTCTCACAGGATCCAGGTGTCTGTGGGGCCAGGAGTGACTTGGGTCTGTGTTTCCCTAGCGGTCTGCAGTGTGTGTGTGCATGGGGCTGTACCTAATTTGTTAGGAAGCTGCAAACCAGAAGATAAGCTGTTGAGATGGGTAAAAGGTCTGAGAGCCAGGCATGGGAGAGACCACAGCCATGGGGCCAAATACTGGAGGGACCAGAGGGTCAGCAAATTGGCTGCTGGAGGGGCTGTAGGTCTGAAGAAGCTTCTGGAGAGATTTTGAGTGTGCATGCTGCCTGCTGGGAATAAATACTGAGCCTCAGAGCTGCCTGAGCCCAGGGACACAGAGCTGTGGCAGCCACCCATCCTCTGGGCTCTTGAGTCCACCTGCCTCTAACATCCTTTGTCCTCCCCTGTGGTCTCCTCAGTTTTCTGTCTGATCCTCACTGAACCTTGGTGTTTATGGTTTTTAACTTTTAATCACATAAATTGATGGAAGCCACTAAGAGAGAGACCAAGCTTTGGGATACAGATTTTTTAAGCTGCTCAAAAAGGAAATCACTTTGATATCAATACTTTTGGGAGCTTTTAGCAGAGCTACTGAAAAACTGCAACGTGCTGACACCTTTCTGTTCTCTGGATTTATGGGATGGGAACTTGTTCATCCATCAGCAATAGTTCCTGAAAGGGGTTGTAGGACATAATGGGTTGAGTTCAGCAACTTGAGGATATCTCTAATGGTCCTTTACCCCACTACAGATGTGTGTAAAATTCACTTCACCACTTCTCTTGCTCTGAGAAAGTTTCAGATTCCTCCTCCACTAGATCATCTCTCTGATTTCTTGCTCATTAAACAATTCAGATAATTTTTCTTCTCCATGTCTCTGCAGATCTGACTTCTGCCCAAATGACCAATGGGTTTTTGATTATTTTCCAGGGTCTTTTCTATAATAAAGGTGAGCAGTTAGGAAATGCCATAGCAGAATGTTGCATCTCATATCTAATATTAATCACAAATCCAAAATTAAATGTCAGGTGCCTCAAAAAAAAAATTATTATTGATTCTTAACCCCACAACACCCCAGTGAAACTCTGACTAATACCAGGTTCTGGTTTGCTGTGCTTTATAAAGGCATATAATAAAAAAAATCTCAGTACTAGAAACCATGAAATATCTAAACAAATTCAAAGAGAATTTATAGCATAAATAACTTTAGTCTCTGATCAAAACCCAGAGTGAAGTCACTGCCCATGATCTTACAGTAAAGATACATCTACTTTCTCTTCTGCTCTTCGTGCTCAGAAATCATGCCTAGATGTGCTTACCATCTCTTTACCAGTGCAGGACCTTTATTTTCATCTGTCATTTGTGCTTTTCAGTTTATTGCTAAGGAGTTTGAAAGTAAAGGGCTTTTTTTTTTTAAATTTTATTTAATTTTATTTTTTAATTAAGAATCTAGTACCAGATATTCATCATAGTTTCCTAGAAAGAATTTTACACTCATGGCCAGTTGTTGTGATAGATAAATTTGCCAATAATCCAAAATTATAAGTGTGTGAACAGACAACACCTGGACAAACAAACCATGAAGATTGGGAAAGTAATAATTATCCAGAAGATTTTATCAGTTTCTGTGCCAAAACCATGACTGCCATTTCTCCTGTAATCACTGTCATGTTTATAAAGTGACCCTTCAGGTTAAAGTAAAATTGCATTTTGTTTGCTGCTGCACTTGTCTTTTTTTTTTTTTTTCATTGTATACCAAAAATTGAGCAAAATTAGGGAAAGAGCTTTGCTTTTTCATCCCCTCATGGAAGAGGTATCATCATTGTGGGCTGTGACTGTGTTTGAAGTGATGGTCTGGAACGGATTGATACTGGAATAACATAATTTTGTAAGTGCTGTTTTCCTCTAGAGGTGGGAGTTGCCAATTTTAATTTTCTTCTTGAAATATTGTGTCTGAACTCACCACCCTACACATCATGTAGGGGCAGGTGAACAGGTGCCTCCTCCTGCCCTGTCTTTCACAGCTCCTTTAGGAAAACACAAATTCACTTCAGGAAGAGGAGGGCAGCATACAAAAAGAATTGTGACTTCAGAGGATGCTTCATGGGGCCCTCTGCTTGCAAGTACAGTTTTATTTTTTTATGTAGAGCAAGCAGTACAGATTCACTTTTTTTTAATCCTTCCCCTTCCTACACGTGGATCATGGACAGTGGCATCTGCATGCAGACCAGAACCAGGTAAGGGGGGGGGAAAATCAAATTACAGATTGAAGTGTAATTCTGGGCTTTTTTTCTGGGCTTTTTCTCCATGCTCTTTCTGATCTTGCAGAGGTTTCAAACATTTGCTTCGGCATCAGTGTCATTTACACATGAGAAGCCCTTTATGACCTCAAGCTTCAGCAGGCTGTTTTCCAGCTGAGATTTTTGAGCAATTCCAGTGCAGTGTGTAGGAAACAGCCTCTGGTGACATTAAAATCCCCTCAGTGCCAGGGCCAGCATGTGCCAAAGTGATTGCTTCTATAACAAATAAACTAAGCCAGGCTGCAGTTGCCCTTTTGTGTAAGATAGGAGTGAGAATTGTGAGTGCCCCTAACATTCTCCAGAGCTGACACAACCTCTGCCTTATCCAAAAATCAACAGCCTGTGTCATCCCCACGTAAGGTGGTGAATGGCTTTCTGAACGCACCCATGTCATAAATGGCACTATTTGTCATTAATTTGTTGATATTTGATGAAAAGGAAGAGTTTACCAGGCTTGGGGAAGCAAGCAAGAAAAAAAGACATCTGAAATGAATAGAGTCCCAATATAAAGACAGCAGCAAACAGTTGTGCTTGGACAGAGCCCCAGCACACAAAATTAAATATTTTGTTCATCGAGCCCTGTGTCTGAGAAGTTCAGGGAGGACAAATTCTGCTAATGATCCCTGAGCACGGTGAATTGCAAAACAAACCAGGTCTGAGCAAACTTCATTTGGTTACACAACTGCTGCCCTGAGCTGATGGTGAAAAAAGAATAAATCTCAGAATCTTTTATACAGTTCCATTCTACTTGTTGAGAATCCCATTTAAAACAATCAGATGAACAAACCGTGATGTTCTTATTGTTTTCACTCCAAAACTCACTGGAAATATGCAATTAGGAGAGTCCAGTCTGTGTTGCAAATTTGGGAAAAGACTTCTGTATGTAGAACTGAAAAACAGCAAAATTGAACATGAATAACCAAAAGGTCCTGGTTGTATTTGTGGAATTTGAAAATGAAAGAAAAAACCATGACAGCATGATGCACATGATTGCAGTGAGGTGAAGGGAAAATCAAAGAAAGAACATAATTTCAAATTAATTTCTATGAGGAAGGGCTGAGGGAGCTGGGGGTGTTCAGCCTGGAGAAGAGGAGGCTCAGGGGAGACCTCATCACTCTCTACAACTCCCTGAAAGGAGGTTGGAGCCAGGGGGGGGTCGGGCTCTGCTCCCAGGCACCTCTCAGTCAGACAAGAGGCCATGGGCTTCAGCTCTGCCAGGGGAGGGTTAGGTTGGAGATGAGGAAGAAATTCTTTCCAGAGAGGGTGATCAGGCATTGGAATGGGCTGCCCAGGGAGGGGGTGGATTCTCCATCCCTGGAGGTTTTTAAGAAGAGACTGAATGTGGCACTGAGTGCCATGGGCTGGGAACCATGGGGGGAGTGGATCAAGGGTTGGAGTTGGTGATCCCAGAGGTCCTTTCCATCCCTGATGATCCTGTGATTCTGTGAAATCAAAGACATACAGAGTATTACCCCCCAGTTGCCTTCTGTTTATTTCTACCCTGATATACTGAAGGAGTTTTGCAAAAATCTTTGTTGACTGAGATATATTTTTGCTTTCCTGTTTCTTAACAACATAGATTTTGAGAATAAAACTGACACATTCATCCTCTAACCTGGAGGATCTGATTGCAAAATTAAAAAAATCCTATGTGAATTTTAATGGATATTGCAAAATTAGAAATGGAATGGACCTATGAGAATAAATCAGAGAACTTCTGAGTTGCATTTAAATACTTCTTGGACAGTAACATGATGTCCTAAATACCTCCTGTCAATATTGGCATAAGATGTGTAGAGTAACTCATGGAAGAGCCTTACAGGCACTCACAGCTCTAACAACCAACTAATGAGGCTGATGCATCTCTACCCATATGCTTCTTTGGGAAAACAAAAAAACAGTTATGGCAATAAATGAAGGAAACTAACTCCATTTAAAAAGTTCAGTATCCCATTAAAAATCCATTCCTGTTGAAATAAATATCCTTTGATTTCAAAATTAATACAATTTTATTTAAAAAAAATAAAGTACCAACTTTCAGGTAAATGGAATGAAATAAAATTCCATAATTGAGAACGGGTTCTTTATTTGGCAGCTCCCAAAGTATAAAATAAATACAGTAGTGTGTAAGGCAACAGAAGTCAAAGATCCATGTTCAACAGAGCTCAAAGATTTGTCTGTAAGCCAACTGAAGGGGAAATGTGGGACTGGTGATACACTGTTCCCAGGTGCCTTGGGATGTTGTGGCTCCCTCATCCCTGGAACTGTTCAGGGCCAGGCTGGATGGGGCTTGGAGCAACGGGAGGTGTCTAGTGGCAAGGAGTTGGAACTAGATGATCTTCATGGTCCCTTCCAACCCAAACCATTCCATGATTCTATGATCTGATCCATGGGCTTAGATTTGTTCAGCTGCATTCAGTTAGCCAGCCATGGGGCACTGTCAGTGCTATGCTGAGGACCATGGGCAGTGATGGTTCCCACAGATGATCATATGGCTGCTTTCAGATGGATTAATTGGGTGAGCAGTTGCAGGTTCCTAGACAAAATAGAACCTTGGTTTAAATAGAAAAATCCATTCAGTAGATTAAAAAAACAAACCAAAACAAAAAGCACAAAAAACCCCAGTTTTCTTAAAGAATAAGCTACACCATGGTATTCTTTGTGTCAATTAAAGTGACATATTTTGCAAGGAGGAATAAATTGTTACATCCCTGCAGTTTTTTACCAAAGAAGGAAAAATGTGGAGTCATCAGCCAGGTGAAAATAATAGGTCATGACTTGAAAAATAAAGGACTGTTTACCAAGGTTTGCAGGAATAAAAAGAAAAACGAAAAGGAAAAGGAAAAGGAAAAGAAAAGGAAAAGGAAAAGGAAAAGGAAAAGGAAAAGGAAAAGGAAAAGGAAAAGGAAANAAAAAGAAAAAGAAAAAGAAAAAGAAAAAGAAAAAGAAAAAGAAAAAGAAAAAGAAAAAGAAAAAGAAAAAGAAAAAGAAAAAGAAAAAGAAAAAGAAAAAGAAAAAGAAAAAGAAAAAGAAAAAGAAAAAGAAAAAGAAAAAGAAAGAAAGAAAGAAAAAACATTAGGAAAACTTGGAAATGAAACAAATCACTGATTCAACACAAAATAGGGATGTGAAAAGAGCAGAGCTGCTCCCAAGGCCAACATGCTGAAAAAATAGCCTGGGACAGAGCAAATGGGACCTTTTTCTGCCCAAGGAGGCACAAGAGAATCATTAGTCCTAAACTCTCCCTTAACATTCCCTGGGAAGCAGCTGATGGAGTGCACTGCACACTCTCCTCCTCTCCTTTTAGGGAAGCTGTGTGGAGCGGATAATCCTGGAGCCTTCTTGTGCTAAGGAGCAACAGGAATCATTACTCTGTATCTGCTGTACTTAATCAACCTCTCCCCAGGCTTATTCTGTACAAATAAGAACAGAGAAGAGAACAGAAATATGTGCCACACTGTTCCTGTTAATACCAAGATCCACAAGACATTCCAGCTTTCCATTTTTTAGACATTTCTGGAAAATGAATTATGACTTGTAATGATTTGCACAATTTTAGAGCTATCAGGATAATGAGAGTTACAGGGACTGTTGTTGTAATGACAGAACTCCCTTGCTTTCTACTTTGTGCTCAGAAACAATGGACCAGATTGATCCCATTTCTATTGAGAAGTCTGAATTACAGTACAGTTGCCTTATGCTTCCAATAATATTCAGAGAGATATTAAAAAAAAAAAAAAAAAAGATTCAAAAAAAGAAGATTCAATATTCACATTCTCCTCTAGAGACTGGACCATGTAAGCAAAAAAAACCTTATTATTGCCAGATAATGGAGTCCAAATGCTTGGCTTCCATACTTTAAATCCCAACAGCCCAGGTTTTCCGCTGCTACTTAGGTGACCAAAAATGTTTTGCAGAATTTATTTGTGCCACCTGCAGCAATTTGTGCCAGTGCTGGATGAACAATTTTCTCAGGAAATGCCTGAAAGCTAAAATTGTAAACTTGCAGTTTCAAACTGTGAGGGAAAACGTTTCTGCTTCATGGCAAATATCAGAGAAGAGTCCACGCCAGAGTTAAATCACCAGCAAGAAAAAACCCCCCACCAAATTGGACTTCTTGAGTTTGATGCTTTGTTCCAAACACAAACACCTCAGAAAACTGATCTGATTTTCAGAAATGCTTTTTTTTTCCTGAACGTTTACCTACTTATACATAAGCCTTCCATCTGAGATATAGGATAAAGAAAATATAGAACCCTGCTTTGTAATTTTGAATCATCAAGGGTCAGTAGATAAATAATTATTAAATTCATAATGGTTACAAAAAATTTTCTGAAAAGTCAGGGTATAACAAGCCCAGAAGATGCCTTGCTATTCACTTCCATGTCTTTATTTTGATGCTATATGATAATCTGTATGAAGTAACCACAGTCTAAACTGTATATCATATTATCTAGTACAAATCATTCTTATCCCTTACTGGCTCCACACCAGTTCAGAAATGAAATAAAAATAACATTCTTCTTTCTCTTCTCATAAATCCATGGTAACTTCTCATCAGGTTTTATTTTACATGTCAGAATAAAGCAAGGATGAGACTCGAGGGTGCACAAAGTCCCAGGCAACAGTTTAGTTTTATTAAAATTACTTACATCTGTTAAGATGGATATGAAACTTACTTGATTTTTATTTTTTTTCTTTCCGAAATCCCTGGCACCACACCAAAATGATGGAATTTAGAATTCTGACCTGTAAGACTCCTGTCAACAAACTGAGGATCTAAATTGCTTTGGGGTTATTATAGCTCTGGAAAGGCTGAGTTAGATTTAGCTTGATATTGTTTGAATGAGTTTACAATTGAACAGAAAAGCAAAGAGTAATGGCTCATATTTTTTAATGTAAGCATCTGAGGTTGGGGGTTTTTTTGTTTTGTTTTGTTTTTTTACATCAGCATAAATCAGCACTGTTGGAACTTTGGAAAATGATATTATTTATTTTTCACTTGCCTACCATGTTTGGTCACAGTTTTTTGCTCTCTTTTTTTCTAGCAGAGAGTTTAGATACTGCTGAAAATACTAATTTTGCAGTGGCAGAAGATCTTACAGGGAAGCCTGAGACTAAACAGAACTCCATGTGTGGAGAGCATCTGTCTATTCTCAACAGGTAACTCTAGTCAAGGACTCAAAGGTTCAGCTGAGATGATTCCTCTGAAGTTCTTATTTGGGTTTGAAAATTAAATGTTCTGGAAATCCGCCTGGAACTAGCATAGTTTAAGAACAAAACAAAACAAAACAAAACATAACTTTCTGGAAGTTACTTCTGAGGTGATGGACACGTTCTCTGAATTTAAAATAGAACAAAGCTTGCTTAATTGTGTTGACTGAGTCTGAAATACCACGAATCCTACGCCTTCCGCACAATCCTGGCAGATTGATGTTCTATCCTAGCCAAATCTCAGTTGTACCAAAGAAAGAAAACATGTATGAGAAAACATTATTTTACTGAATCTGTTGATTTTTCACTTGTCAAGAAAAGAAGCAGCTTATCAGCAAAAGGATAGAGCAGAAAGTCAATTTTTCTCTGGGACTGAATTTGTAATTTCTGAACGAATTTTTGACAATGTTTCAGTTTGTGTTAAAGTGATTCAAATTCTGTGCTGAAATTCTATTCAATATTTGGCTTCCAGAAAGAGGGAGAGAGTGGAAGTGGGTGATATAATGACAAACAAATCACAGACTGCATCTAGAAGTGCAGAAGGTTTCTTGTGATCTCTGTCCACAAAGTTTATGACACTTCCTGCTACCAAGACCATGTTACCTCTGGGTAATCACAAGAATTTGCTGTTGAATGGCTAACTTAAGAATGTTTGAAAATTTCATCTGGGTTTGGGGAAGAGTCCCCTTTTAGATGGATTAAAAATAATTAAAGAATGCAAAACAGTCAAAACAGAGCAGATTGTAAATGAAAAATGTAGCCCAACAGAGCTCTGACAAAGAGTGTTATAGGCAAGCCTTCAGCCAGATTGTCTCAGACTAAACACTTTCCCAACTGTTCAGCAACTATGTGCTTTTCTGCCAAGGCACATGAAATAGTTCATTAGAAATAAATGCCTTTATCTATTGGCAAAGCTATTGAGAATGTAGGTGGGGTTACAGCACTGTCCTACAAGTCAGAAGGGTCCAAGCCCCCGTAAAAGGTGACACTGAGGTTGTGTGGATGCTCCTTCTTGTTCCTCGGTGAGCCCTCCATCTCCAAACTTGCAATCTTGACCTCTCCTGGCCTTTATCCCTTTGGAAGTCACCTCCAGCTAGGTCTCTCCTGTAACCTAATCTACTTTTCTGATTACATGCCTCATGCTACATAACAACATTTCATCAAAACCACATTTCTAATTAATATGTTCTGGACTTGATCCCACCTTAGAGAAAAGGCCCAACTGATTTAAGTGGGAGGAGGACCAATCTTTCTTACGTTGTTTCCCGTTAAAAATGTACCAAGATCTTGTGAAGCATAATCAGATGAAGTGATTTGCCTCTGACTGTCTCTCATGAGCCTGAAGAAAATGTTCAGTTCATTAAAAGCACCTTGGAAAATGCTGCTCTTGGAGACAAGGAAAGGCGCAAACATGATTAGCTGCAGATGAGCAAATTTATTTTTTTTTTAAATAATCAGGAAATGAGAAAAAAGCTTTGGAAATGGTTTTTTGCTCTCTGGTACCAGCACAGTTCCTTCTCACTCCTCTTGGGAAGGGTTATCTGAGAGATGTTGCTTTCAGAGTCATGTTTTTCACAGATGACAACAGAGTCTGCCATGGCCAAGCCAAGCACTACACATCTCCACTGCTCTGTCAAGAGAGTCATGTTCTGCCATGGCATTTCCCTCTCACACACTCGTGTAACTTCCCATGTTGACTTTCCAGAGGTGGAAAACTGGCAAAGAATGGCTGGGAATGCACAAGAACATCTGTTGGAGGAGCGATTGGGGAGAGAGTGCGCGCTGCCTTCAGGTCAATATTTTCCTTCAGGGAGATGCTCGTGACTGGTGATTTGACTTAATGGAAGTGAAATCAAAAAGTAAATTGGAAAAAATGAGGTGTTTTTGGTTTATGGTAGTACCTCCAGGCCCCAGTCAACCCTGTGACCCTTTGTCTTGGGCTTTGTATATTTCAAGTGGTTCTGTGCTGTTAAATTAAAGACAACCAGGGCTGGACCTGCAGTCTTCCATAGCAATCAACTGTTAGCACCCACCCTCCCTGCAACAGTTTTGCTCCATGTCATGTGTTTCTTTCCCAGATAATTCTCAGGGAGGGTTCAAGGATCAGAGACTGTTCCTAGGAGGTGCTATGGGTGAGGTGAAGCTCCTAGAAGAAAAGTTAACCATATGGCCAGGAGATGAATCACACCACTTGCCTTCAGGGCTAGGGAAGAGATCCTGGCCTTTATGTCATGCTTGTGTTGATGTATCTTTTTGTAATAAGAAAAAGGGCTTGCCTTTTAATACTTGTAATCTCAGCAGAAAGGAAAATCAAAAGGGAAAAATCTGAACAATAATATTATTTTCCAGATGGTACAGAGAGATTAAAGACATGTTTATTTAGTGCAACAGACCATTATACAGATGTCCTCAAGCTAGTACTGACCTGTGGCTGATACACGTTCACCACAAGAACAGATAGGATGTGTTTGTTGGCCCATTGAGCTTTAGAAATTAGTTCTAATTCCATATAACCTGAAAGCCACAGAGAAAACAGTCAATAAGAGTATCAAAATTACTGTTTACATAACAGGAGAGGCCTTTACTATAATCCCTGTTTTAAATCTGGAGTGTGACTATAATAGGTTTGGTTCCATGCAAAACCTCTACTTCTCCTCCAGTGCATTTTCTGATTTTCCCCCTCAAGTTTGACAGAAGAATCACCAGACTGTAGCAGTCCCTGCAAATTCATTCGCCATCTTCAATTTTTGTCTTCTTGAATAACAGATTTCTTTACTCTTTTCAATATTCAAAAGAGTTTGAGTCTTAATAAAACTAAACTCTTTAATATGACAGAGATAGAGATCTCCTCCTAGGCTTTCTGAAGATTACACAATTATGCTTGTTCTCCCCTTCTACAGAAGGACATCTCCAGTCCAAATATATTAAGGTATCCCTTTTCCATGGGTGGATGAGCTGGCTTCCAGCTTTCCAGGAGACACATGTGGAAAGTGTGCTGAAATATACAGGACCAGTTTGTAGGGCTCACATGCTTTGAACTTGATCATGAATTGGAAATTAACATGAATATCTGAACTCCCAAGTAAAATATTCCAACCTTGTTTCTTGTAGGGTACAACAAGACTTTTTTAGATCTGGGTGCAACTTTGCATTAATATAATGATAATTTCAGCAAAGCTCATATCTTTTCATACGTTGGTCATGGCCATCTTCATGTTAACAGCATTATGTTCTAAGTGGAGAGCCAAACACAGAAAAGCTTCCATGACTTTGTCAAAGTTGGAGAAGAAGCCTAGAGGGGACCCGAAGGTCCTGCTGGAATGCACAAATTCATGTTTTTTTGGTAAGTGTGGGACCATTCTGACCTGGCCCTATGGTAGTTTTAATATGAATTTATTTCCATGATTTTTGCCCCTTTGACTTGACCACTGGTAGTTTCTCCTAAAAACCTTCTAGCTGAAGGCTTGTTCTATGTCTCAATTGTCCACCCAATGAAATAATTGTGACTAAATTTATCTGCCTTTTAAGTTGTTTTTTTAATTATTATTATTTTTTAAATTGCCTTTAGCTTGTGATGTTTCCTTATCTCTGACAAGAGAAAGGAAAAAGGAAGGAGTCTATTTCTGCCATCTCTTTCCTCCTGAAAGAAAACCCCCTCCCCCTTCCCTTCTCCCTGCCTTCCAAAGCTTTTGTTAATTTAAAATTAGCCCTTTGAGGTGTTCTTGGGAAAAATCAGACTCCACACAGTCAGCAAGTCCCTGTGGAGAGGGCTTTTGCAGTAAACACGGGGCAGAATCTCAGTGAGTCACCTGGCTGGCCTTCTCCCACTGCCTGAGGGAGAGCAGTGTAGGAAGCCCATACAGAAACATGTCAGCTCCATCAGGGAATCCACGTGGGACACTTCAGCACAATCATTTCCCATCCCATCCGGGCCTCCTACCAGCTATTCCCTGCAAGAGTCAGGCCAGATCATAATTAGTGGGCATTAGATGCCTGGCAAAAAAAAAAAAAAAAAAAAAAAAAAAAAAAGTCCTGAAATACTTTTTTAATATTCGGGTTCTCTAGCCCTCATGCTTTGGGTTTTTTTGGTTTTTTTTTCCCTAATATTTGTTTTCCTTAAATTTCCATTGTAGTTAATTTTTAGTGACACCCACTGGCCAAGGTTCAGTTTTAATGAATCCCTGGTAGCTCTGATTGGCTTGTAGAGAAGATGATGGCTTGCACTGCATCAGAACAGTCTGATATATCTGTCTGCATACACCTGCTGTTCCAACCAGCCACCCAGATGTGCCTGGGAGAAAAAATGGTTTCCAAAAATGCTCCTGTCTCAGCCAGTTCCAGTAAAGACATTGTAAGAGGGATGAGATAGGCCAGCAATTCTTTGACAGCCTTTCAATGAAAAAAGAAAGCATGTAGGATGTTTTATTCAAACCCCCTGTCATGGGTTTTTTGATTTTTTTTTTTTCCAGAGAAGCTGTATGAAATAGGAAGGAAAAAATACAGAAAATATTTTTTCTTGGCATGTTTATGATCTGTTTGGTTGTTACAGTTTTATACAGTGGAAGACATGGATGGAGGTTGCAGGAGGTATGCAGGAGGAGGACAACAAATAAAAGCAGCCTATTCACTTCTTTCCCATTCCTTTTTTCCCATTCTCCACTATATTCAGATCCAACTTTGGATTTTAAGAATCCCAAACCTCACCTTTCATGTAGATCTTCAGGACCAGCTGTGAAATGCTGATTGCTTTTAAATCTTGTTCCCAGCAAACAGCTCATTTACATCAGTAACTCCCTATTTGTGAGGAATAAATGGAAATTATCTCTGAAATCTTGCTTTGTGCTGTAAATCATGGAATGTCCTAGGTTGGAAGAGACCTTGGAGATCATCTGCTCTGCCATGGGCAGGGTTATTTCTCAACTGGACAAGGTTGCTCAAAGCCTTATCCAACCTGGTCTTGAACACCACTAGGGAGGGAACAGCCACAACTTCTCTGGGCAATCTGTTCCAAAGTCTTACCAACCTTGTACTGGTGAACTTCTTCCTGAGATCCAGTCTAAAACTCTTCTCCTTCAGTTTAAATCCATTTCCCCTTGATCCATCACTGGCCACTCATGTGAAAAGTCCCTCTGCAACCTTCCTGTAGGTTCCCTTCAGGTACTGGAAGGCAGCTCTAAGGTCCTCCTGGAGTCTTTTCTTCTTCAGGCTGAACAATCCCAGCTCCCACAGCCTCTCTTCATAGCAGAGGAGTTCCAGCTCCTGGATCATCTTTGTAGCCCTCCTCTGGATTCATTCCAACAGATCTATGTCCTTCTTATGGTGGGGACACCAGAACTGGATGCAGAATTTGAGGTGGGGTCTTGAAAGTACAAAGAAGGGGGGAGAATCATCCCTCTTGATGTGCTGGCCATGCTTCTCTTGATGCATCCTAGGATACAGTGGACACATCTGGTGTGACTGGGCATATTTACACCCTAAACACCCAGGGCATAGCTACAACCAAGCCAGCTTTCATTCTCCTGTGCTGGCATTCACTGCTGACAGCAAGCAGGGGAGGGGAGCAGGATGTTGCTTTTATAGGCTGTAGTAAATGTGTGGAGTGTTCCTGAGCACTTGGAGTTTACAGGTCATGATGGAAATAGGGACATGTTTTCTTCTCTCCCCCCCAAACATTAAAAAAAAAAACAACAAACAAACAGGCAGATGTCACCTGCCCGACCTATAATGATAAAAAGTCTTTTCAAATCAAATCTTTTATCAAAATTAATGCTGAGAAATGGAGTCTGTGTGCACACCAGGGGAGTATTTTCATTGTTTTGGTTTTAATTCCTTCATTCAAAAGAACTTCTCATTTGAAATTAAATTTTGCAACTTTAACATTTCAGAACATAAATTAAATATGAAGCAATTAATAAAAATCAATGCCTGGAATGAAAGAATAATGAAGAAATAAAGGACAGTGAATTGTCTCTGTGAAGTAACCAAAAAGTTGAATGAACATAAAGAAGAAAAAACAAAAGGCCTCATAGGCTGAGACCTTGAAATGATGAGGATGTACTAATGCATCACTCTTGCTTGGTTTTGAGTGTCTTCTATATTTATGTGAATAACAAAGGACTCAAAATCTGGAAGATTAAGGAAATACAGAACTCAACTAACTGCAGCTAGTTTACACTATATTTCCACTGTAATGACTAACAGAATGTGGATTTTTATCCAAAAGAATAACTTAAGTCTATCCTAAAAAAAATTCTTCTCCTTCCCATATCTGGTGGAAAGAGGACAAATAATATCTCAGTGTTTCTTGTCCCCTAGAAGGTTTCACAAGGAAGAGTACTTTGCAGCTAATATTCTGGTGAACCTGTTATTATTCTGGTGAACAATTCCTGTTAAGTCTGTTTAGGTATTTTACAGGGAAATTTCTCAACCTTCTGATGATGCATTTTCCTGAGCACTGAAATTTAGTATCATGAGCTGTTGCTGTCCAGGCTGTACAGCCCTGTATAAGGCAACAGGGAATTCCCTTCATTTTTTATTTGAAAACAAACAAACAAAACCCAACTTTCCCCCCCCTGTCCCATTTTGCTTGAGGTAGTTTCCATAATCTTTTCTATTCAGGGTCCCAAAGCCCAAAACAGACCAGAAGACAAAAACTTTTTCCTTGAAGTCCCTTCCATATTCTGTTCTTTCTGATTCATGGCCCTGCACTGGGCAGTTGAATGTGATGAACATTGTGCTGTTGAGGTTCAGGACAAAACACAGAGAGGTTTCTGTTGTTATCTACACAGGAAAGATGATGTTGTGAGCCATGACTGGATTCCCAGTGGCATCACTCAGTGTTACCATACGTCCCTGGAGACTTTTTTGTTTGCTGTTCATAGTTGGTCTCTGGCCCAGCTGATTGATCAGGATGTGGGTGCTTTTCTCAGGTCCCAGTTTTCCCTTGAGTCATGACTGGGTCTTGACAAACCATAAGCAGTGCAGTTGAGCTCTCTGACACCTTCTTGCTCTGTCCTGCCTGGATGATTTGTATCTCTTGGAAACCTTTCCAGGCTTGTGTGTGATGGTTCAGTGAACTCTAAGCCACTCACTTAGGTGCCTTCTTCACTATGTTGTGAAACGTATTCAAGGTTTGTCTTTGGCAGCTTAATTCAGTGTTTCTCTAAGGAGAATAAAAAGTTCAACTGATTTTTAGAGGAAAACTCCTTATCCAGCAATGTCTCCATTTTGAAGTTAAGTAAACATAGGTGCATCCTAGAAGGGGCATTCCTAGGAGCATCTTGAGGACTGGCAGTAAAAATCAGATGGGACATGAAATCAAGCCTTATAGCTACAAATAACTGTTATTGCTTTAGTTTTGGAAGATCATTACGGGTGTTTAACCAAAATGAAGAAACCTCACTTGTGGAATGAAATTCCAAAATTCCTCACTTGTGGAATGGAAGAGTGTATTCCATTAGTGAAGCTTGTTTGGTTTTGGGTTTTTTGGACCCTCAGAGAGTATTTTAAAATGTTTTAAATTGTTTACGTTGACTCAAGCCAGGATTAATTAAGTTTTTCTTGGCTATAACTGGACATGTCAAGAAACTATGGGATGAGCACGAGCTAAAAGTGTACAGAGTGGGTAAGTAAGTTAACTTTTCATATAACTCCTAAATCCCGAGGCAGATCCCTCCAGATTGTAATAGTGACTTGAAATTTATTAAAGGAAAAAGGGAATCTTCTGTTTTCTTGATGCCTTTAAGTTTTTCTTTGCAAACATTTTTCTGAAAAGATGTTATAAACAGATATGTTCACATGAATTACAGAGAAGGAGTTTGCAAGTTCAATAGCTGCAAGGATTGTGGATTTTAAAGCTAAAAGAGTGTTCTAATCATGTGGCTTGAATGCTTCCTAACACAGGCCAGCACATCGAAGCCAGTAATTCCTGTGGTGAGTTTAGTAACATCTGGTCAAGATAACCCAAGTGTTTCTTAACCTGGTTTCATAAGAGGCCTCTTCATCTCAGCCTTTGTGTCTTATCAGTATATTTTATTACATGAAATATTCCTTTTTTATCAATTGAATAGTGGAAGGAATTTTCAGGAATGCCTCAGAGAGGGAAACCCTTGAATTTCAGCAAAAAGAGAGTTGAACAAGATGAGTTTTAATGGGTGTTTATCAAAGGGCGTGTTCACAACCATAGAGATGAAGAGGTGGATAATGAGGAAGATCTCCTCTCAAGCCTTTCAAACATGCCTGGGGGGCTCATTTTCCATCCTGTGGACAAACCTAATGCCTGGTGAGAATATTAGCCTGGCTTGAGAAGAAGGAACAGTTCGTTCCGAGCTGTTCAACAAGCTGCTCCCTCTGTTTGCTTCACGTTATCAGCAAACTGGCTTTGGTTTCAAGGAGCTCCAAATTAATCACTTTGCAGGCGAGCAGGCTGGCTGTAGCTGTTTGCAGTGTTTTCTTCAGAGGGTGGGTTTACTTCAGAGGCCAAGGCAAGAGTTGCCAAGAGGCTGCCAGAGCTGATGGATAGAAAGCAATTGCAGGAATGTCCAGGAATGCTTCATCGTTCTTTGGTTATTTAAACAAATGGTTATAGGATGAACTCCAGGTTGGGCTGGGTGTGGTCATTGCCCAAAAGGGGGGAGTTTGCAAATGTATGTGCTTTTTTTTTTTTTTTTTTTTTTTTTCTTCCCTAAAGTGATTTTGTTCTTATTTCCTGTGTTTCTGCATTACTGATTGTTGGAGAATCCCAAGAATATAATGGTTTTACTGAATTTTACAATGGAACGAGTCAAATTCAAAAAGAAAGGATTTGTATGAAATTGAGACCTAGTGGACATAAATTACTTCACTTTGCTACAAAGATTGCTGAACTTGCTGCTGATAGCACAGAAAAAATCTATCACAAACCAGTGACTACACATGTAGTGCTGCCTTTATAGTTGAAGATTAAATGGGCCAACATGTGGTAAGAACTTCATACAGACAGCAGCATTTTCTGTTCACAGCTTATGGGTGGAATAGGTCTCATACCCAACTGGTCTCTGGAACAAATGCCCCTTCCAGTAGATTGATTGAATTATAAAAAAAAGTGGAGGGGAAAGTTGTAGGGCTGAAGTTTCTTACATGCATAAACAGCATGTGAAACATATGAACGGATTATTTAATGAATATTCATTTACAGAATGAAAAAAAAAAATGATCACCAGAATGCCAGGCATTTAACCATTGCAGATATTAAAAAAAATATATTTTCAGCTTAGAAATTAGTCTTCTAAATCTGTTTAGAAACTGGCTAGCTGGTTGTGCTGTCGAAACAAATGGTATTGCACAGCTGGAAAATCAGAGAGTATTCAAGTGCCTAAAAATGGGAATTGGGTTTTGGTTCAGCTCAAAAAAAAAAGGCAAAATATTCCTTTACTCAAGTGAGGCAGCACCAGCCCTCTGAGCAGATTAATTTAAGATTGGCAGTGGTACTGGCAGATTAAAGGAAAACTTGACTATAGAGTATTTGTTTCTAATAGTGATAGCTGGTATCAGTTACATTTTTAGTTTGTCCAAGTGTTACCTAAATAAGACAGTGAGGTCCCACGTAAGGAAACTTATTCCCAGCTGTCTGAAATGGTATTTGCAAACTTCTTCATGTGGTTCTGGTGTTACTGATAAGGAATGCAATGGCTCCACAACCTGCAGTATGAAATATTATTCTTCATTCTGACCTTTTGAGGAGGGTTTCTTTTTTTGGGGGGGTGAGAATTTTATTTTATTTTTTTTTAAGCTCGCATATTCTGGGGAAGAAAATCAGATTAAAAAGTCAGAAAAGGAAACAATGAGTATGAAAAATAAGGTTCTCTGAAATATTTGCTGTATTAGACACAAGAAACCCTTCTCCACCTCACATTTTGAACTTCTGGGTCAGCTTGTTTTCTTGCATTGTCTTGTTCTGAAGATGTTTTAGTTACATTAATCAGGCACAGAAAAATCACCCATATAAGGCACAAGAAAGTCTTGCCATGGGGAAAATGCTTCTTTGAGTGTCTTGTTTTTCTGAAACAGGAACAGAGTGGATTTAAATTAGACATTAGGAAGAAATTCTTCAGCATGAGGGTAGTGAGACATTGGCACAGGGTGCCCAGGGATGTTGTAGCTGCTTTATCCTTGGAAGTGTTCAGGGCCAGGTTGGATGAAGCTTGGAGCAACCTGGTCTGATGGGAGGTGTCTCTGCCCACACAGGGGTTTTGAATGAGATGATCTTTAAGGTCCCTTCCAACCCAAATAATTTTATGTTTATATAAATTTTTAATTATTGAAGTTTGGGTTGGGAAATTTCTATCTTTTATCAGCATTAGAACATGCTGCTAGTGTTTCAAATATTCCATACACCTGTGTCACTTGGATGACCATTTTCTTGATGGAAACACACTCTTCCAGCTCCAAGGCTAAGGACCTCAAGTTCCCTGGTTTCTTATGAAGGCTGATTGTAGCAGAGACACTCTTGGGAGGGAGATATTTGTGTCATCTCAGGTTAAACATTAAAATTTGGTGCAAAAGTCAGCAGTTTGGGCTACATCTGCTTTTCCCTCTTTTGAGGAGAGAGGTGAGTGCTTGGTGACAGCCTCTGGAGGAGCATCTCTTTACACCAACCTTCTAGGAGACAAATCATATAATTATTATCCTCTTCTGTGGTAGTCCCTAGGGACTGTGGAACACAAATCTGCAGCCCAGAAAAGGCAAATCCTGAGGAACAGATTCAGTCTTTGCAAAGCTGATAACTTCCCAGACAGGCCCAGTTATCCTTCTGGCATGGGACTGGGATCAGTCTCACTGGATCAAGCGTTTGATAAATCAGGGAACTGTAGCTCAAAGATGCTTTTGAAGAGATTTTCTCATATATTACAGGAGCAGAGAGAATCAGTACAATCTCATGGAGGATTTCTGACCTTAGTCAAGGATGTTACTTCCTTCAGGGGCTGAGTAATGCCAGACCTCTCTGTGGCTGGAGATACCTAAGGCTGATACACAAGGGCTGGTTATTCAGGTTGTGGTGCTGTGATTAGATTATGTGTACTGTGAAATATTTGCTTGTATAGAACAAAATAAGTTCTAATGAGCAAAAACTTTCCTTCCTCTGGACTGTGCTTTAAGCAGCTGATCCTGTGCCCGTGATGATGTCCCAAGAGCCCCAATACTTTCCCTTCTTTCTACTTTCTCTGGCAAAAATATTTTGCCTCTCAAGTGACTCGTCTGTCTTTAGTTATCCAGCAGGAGTGGCTTCCTTTGAGATTTATGACTTCCACATCTGCCTCAGCAACCATTGCAGTCCCACCTGGCACCTGGGAATATTCTAATGTTCAGTGAAGCCAGCAGGATCCATTTCATGGCCTTCAGCCACCAGCTTTGGTTAGTCTCTGAAGAATCAAAAGACAAATATGAATAAAAATCTTAAGCTACTACCCCATTAGCAGCACAGAGTGAAACACCAGGAAGGCATTTATTTCACATTAAGGATGAAACTGTCAGAGAAGACAGAATCATAAAATCTGACAGGACATTAACAGCTAGAAAAGATTTGGAGGAGGCTGTCAGGGAAATCCCAAGACTGAAATGTAAATTATGTTGAAACAGTGCCTATTCGGTGATAAATTATTGCTCAGAAATGCAACATCTGTGCAGTTTCCTTAGACTGATAAGTCCTGAAGCAATTCCATATGAAATTACAGCTTCATCTACCAAGCCATTTTCTGTCTGATGTCCATCCCACTCTTGGAATGGTTTTTAATAAATGCACAGAAAAGAACTGGAACAGCATCAGAAGATGATTCACAGGCAAAACCCACATGAAGTGGGTACACAAGCTTGTTTGTTGAACAAAGCCACTGCCTTTGGCTATCTGCTTGCAGACCAGGGCCTGGAGGTAGGCGAGTCAACAGGGATGCACTGGAAATGAAGTTTGTAAAAAAAGAAAAATATTCCTTTGCATCGTCACTTTAGATTGCCTTCATCCTTGTTTTTCTCAACTTTTCTCATGAAAGTAATGCAGACTGAATGAATGTCTTTGTTATTGACAGGGCATAGGGCTTTACAGAAGACCAGTACAGGTAGCACAGTCAGATGTTACATGGAATTAACCACTGCCACTCTTGTATCTGTCCCATTCCTGGAAGTGTTCAAGACCAGGTTGGATGGGGCGTTGAGCAGCCTGGTCTGGTGGGAGGTGTCCCTGCCCATGCAAGGGTGGGAACTGGATGATCTTTAATATTCCTTCCAACCCAAACCATTCTATGAGTCTATGATCTGTTGTGTACCATGGTGACAGGTTCCCTAGTCTGACCAGGTCTGGAAAATATGCAAGAACTCCTCTGATAACTCCCCTGCTGCTTTTTCACTTGTGACTGATAGCAAACTACTGGAAAACCTTCTCAAATTCTCTATTTATCATTTAGCCCCTAGAGATCTTCACAGAATCACAAATTATAGAGACAGGAAAGGACTATTAAATGGTCCAAGTCCTTGCCAGTAGATGTTTTCTCCTTAGGGCACACTCCTGAAAAAGCTCATGTTCAGTATTTCAAGAAATGAGGTGCTCATGCCTTCCCCGGGGAGCTATTGTAAAATAGGTCTTGTTGGGCAGGTTTCACTTCTGCCTAATAATTTATTCTAGATTTTCTCTTCCTAAGGATAGATCTATATAACTATATCTGCACACACAGGTCTATTGACACATTTGGTAATCCTGTTGCTTCGTCTGTTGAGTTTTTTCCAATGTAGGTCTAAGTTTCAGTATTAACAGAAAATGCCCAAGATGGATAAATCAAATCCTGTGTTCCTAAGTTTGAACAGAGAAAGCTCTCAGTGAGTTAAAAATAAATTCTATAAATTTATGGTGATAGCAGAAAAGGAGTTCTAAAAGACCATGAATACTAAGGACAAAGTTTATTTCTCATATATTTAACACAATTACCAAATGGCTTTGTTTTCCTCACTGACTTCACTTGAATATAAATGTCAGGAACTGTGTTGTATCTGGGAATCGTAGATTAATGTACCTTCTTGTGTGAATGTACTTTCTTTTGCATAAAATACCAGAGGGCTAAAGATACAATGATACTTAAGTTTAAATTACTTGTTCTGGGAGCAGTGGGATAAATGATGACTGGTGTGCACTGGTCATGTCTGTGTACATTTTCCCTCTCTATTTTCCTCAATGAGTAGGATTTGTGATGTCCAGAAAGATAGTTGAAATTCACTAAGAGGATTTTTTCACTCAGTTGCCTGTTTTAATAAGGTTTAGCAATTTACCATCTCTTCGTTTTCCACTCTTCTCTCAAATTTGATTGACATCAGCAAAGCTTTGTTTACATGAACAAAAACATGTACAGCAATATTCCACAATCTCATGTGGCATCAAAACCAGACAAAGAAACAAGTGAAATGGGCTTGAAGGCTCCATTTTGTTCATCTTGCAACACACCATAGTGTGCAGAGCTGAAAAAACAGATTAAATGAAATAGTGGTTTCAAAAAATAACCATATACAGCTTGTAAGTGTTGTCAGCAGTGGTGAATGCCATGAAAAAAATGTAAAAAACTTAGTAAGGCCCTCAAAGAGGAAAGTTCTGGTTAAGCTTGTACATCTACATTGTACATCTACAGCTTGTGATGACTTAGTTCAGTGTCCCCTTTGTCCATGTACATGCCCATGTACCCCATAAACTACACCTAAACCACTAAGATGCAGAGAGCCCAGAAAAGGGACTCAATAACCTGCTCACAGTTGTCCCCAGTTGTTGGGTGGCTTAAGAGTTTGGTCATATCTTGTCCTGAGAATGGTCACTAGCTTCTCTGTTATTCATTAGCATGGATGTGGCCAGTGAAGACTTGCTGGAAGGATACTGGGATCCAGAGAAATTAATGGGCTGAACCCATATTTGCAGATCAGAAAGAGAGGCACACTAAGAAAGGTTTAAAATAATGTGAACGATTCAGATAAGTTCCTGGCTGTGTTTTTTAACACATTGTAAAGTGTTGTGATACCCCAAAGACCTGCCTAGCCTACAGCTTGGATAGACAGGTCCTTATGAGTCCCTTATTAATGTTCATTATTTCTCCAGCTTGATTCCAGTAAGTCACCACAGACCCATAGCTAAAGTAATAACCAGATCTGGGAGAACTAAATTCCATTATTTTCCCTCAGATTCTAACTATTCATCTTTAGTTCTCTTTGTTCCTTGTCAGTGAAAATATTTTGGATTCTTTTCTTTTCCCTAGATGTCTCAGCTTGATCAGGACTCAATCTCACTGTTATTTTGTTGTCTCTTTTCTTATCCCTGTTTGTAACAAGTCCTTGAATTTACTTTTTCTGTGTTCGTAGCCTTTCCCAGAGGAGTCTACCCCATACCTACAACTGCATTGTAAGGCTCTCCTCTTCTTTTGCCTCTCTGACTTGTTGGACTCAAGGTTTTGCTCGGAAAGCATTATAAGTTCTGGCCAAAAAGTGTTCCTCTGGAGGGGAGCAAAATTCTCTTGTCCTTATTTGTAGCATGGTTTTGCTACAGGAAATACCCCACTCCCTCAATTCCTCATCTGATTCATCCAGTGGTTTCAAAGAAAATAACAGCAGATGATTTTGAAAGGAATGATGGCAATTTCTGCCTGATGTGCTTGAGAAAGTTTACAGTGCCTTTCCTTTACTTTTGATGAAAACTCCAAAGGTTTCTGTGTGGGGAGAGATTGGCAGGTTGTTTTTGTTGTTCAGTTGAGATAGCAACTAGTGTGTGTGGGATAGTGTGGAAGAAGGTTTCCTTTTAATTCAGTGCTGGGAGATGAGGGGAATTAATCTTGATTCCAGTATCCTGCTACTCCGCTCAGTGAAGAACACTTGCTCCAAATGAACAACCAAAAGTCTCTGAGAGCAGCAAATGCTTGACAGTCTTGATTAGCATCCAGGGGGAATGCCCAGAGTGTATCTAAAAATTATATTCTACCTCTAAAAGCTAAGGAGAAAAGAGGCCTGCAAATTTTGCATTTCCATTTTTAAGCAATCTAAACCACATGCAAATGGGGATATTTTAAGCATTTTATCCTGCCTAGTATACCTAGGCTGTGCAGGTCCCAAATCTGGCATCTGACTGAAACAAGCCCAGGAGAATCTGCTCCTGCATCCTCCTGTCTCATTCATAAACATGGAAGTAAATTGAATCGTTCATCTCGATAAGAACAAGGTTAGTCCTGATAGAAACCACCTAATTTTCTTTGTTTGGGGATAGAAAAGTCCATGACAATTAAGTTCAACTCTCTAAAAAAGAGATATCTTCAATCTGCCAGTAAAGTGAGGCTTGATTGGACAGTCATCCCCTAAAATAACCAGGAATATGGGCAGCAGAATCAAAAAGGAAGAAAGTGTTTCCTGGTAAGCATATTGACCCAGAAAGACATTTTTTCTTTCCCCAGAGCATTATTTTCTGTCACAGAAAGTGTAATCCAAACTTCATGAAGACATTGTCAGAATCTTCACATGATACCAAAGGTTGCTCTGTGTGGAAACAGTCTGGATTATCCTGAGACACCAGGCTGGCTGCTCCAGTTTAGTATTAGAATACTTGATAACCACAGGACTTCTAGAAATTAGGGATAGTTCAAATGGATATGTGAGCAGGAAGGATGAATTTTAACAAAAATAAATTTTTACTTGAGCCAGAGGGCACCTTTATAAACTTCTAAAATCTTTAAAATTTCAAAGACTCCTCACTGGAGTGTTTCTGCATCTCTTTTAAATTGATCATCTTGGCTTCAGAGCAGAAAATACAAAAATTGGTCTAAAAGCAGTGACTGAGGAAGGATTTGGCTGTTCTTTGTAACTACTTCAAGATGAAGCAGAGAAAGAGTAAATGTTTAAAGTAAACCATGGCACAGTGATAGTAGGAATTATCTCAAAAGTAACATATATATTTTGAAATAATTCCTAGCCATGCTTCTACTGAAGTTTGTAAACATCATTGCAATGGGAACAACAGAGGAGGAAGAGAAAGAGCTACCTGCTTGTAAAATGGAGCTTTATGTATTTACTGAGGCAGGAATATGCTACGGATTCCTTTTCACAGTGATGAATTGAATTTGATGATGGGAGAGGTCATGCAGCTCACTGCACTTCCAAGAAACAGATGCTGACAAAACCACATGTCCCCTGCACGTGGGCTGGCTAACAGCTTACGAATGCTGGTCACATTCAAGTAGAGGAAGCACATGGAATGAAAATGTATCTCCCTGTTTTTCTCTAATATTTGTGCTCCAGGGTTGAGATGGCTTAGGAGATTAGGGACAGGATATGGAAGATTTCAGCAGAAGACAGCTTTTGAAACCAGGCTGCAGTTCTCAGCAAACGGAGAGGGTGACTTGTGTTCAATAAAATTATGCAGTTATTTCAGTTTAATTTATGGGTATGCATACCTAAGACTATTCCTTTGTGGCCCAGTTTATTGTATTCAGCAATATCAGAGACCCTTTTTCAATCAGCTCACAAATTTTAAATAGTGGAGTCAAACTGGAAACAGGTTATGATTTATCCCATAAGCAAATCACAGTAATCATCTCTGTATGAGAGACTGGCCAGGGCCAAGGATGGTGGCTTTTAAGTCCAATGTAATGCAGCTGTTCCTCTTAGGGTCTTTGGTGTCTCTGAAGGATTTCAAGCTGCATTAGGCTTCATTAGCTTTCAAGGCCAGAAAAGACTCCAAGATTGTTTATCCCTGTCTCCCATACTGTGCAAACCCTTTGCTCTCATCATGGGTATTTTTCTGGTGCTTTCTGATGATATTTCTGTTTACTATTAGGCTACTACTAGTATACTTCAGTATGCTGCTACTGCTGTGTTAATCCAGTATTTGAGAAAAGTCAAAAGCAGAGAAGCTCTGGCTTCATTTTACAGTGGGGAGAGACTCTGGTGGTTCCTGATTTTGAACACAGAACCCCGCAGGAAGATAAAGAAACTGGAAATAACATCTCATGCCCCTCCCACCCTCTCTCTATGCATCTCTCTCTAATGCTTCACACCAAATGTCTTAGTTAATAAACCTAAGAGATGAATCATCCTGGCATCAAAACACTTGATCTTATTACCTGATATTCTTGTTACATAAAAGTAAATGAAAAAAAATGCAGAAGCCCTGTGGCCAAGACAGCTAGAGGAAATGGAAGAACACTACCAGCCTCCTAGGAAAGATGAGAGATAATTACAGTTCAGTCTAGCATAGCTTCTTCCCTAGAGTAGTTAGGACAAGCCTTTGGGGCAGGAACCTTATAATCTACCCTCACCTGTGGAAGCAACTAGTATCCTCCAAATCAAATGTCTCCCTTGAAGATGTTAATCAATAATGTCTGGCTGCTGGTGCTCTCCTGGTTTTCTCACTGTGGCACAAATTCTAGAACAGGGAGTAGTTCATGTCATCCTAAGACTTGGCCAGGTGAACTAAAAGCTGGAAGTCCAAAGAGGATTTCCAGCTGCAAATCACACCACCTCATCTCCTGTGACAGTACACTGTAGATCCAGCTGACTAAAATTACAGTACAAGTAAACTGATGGGGTCCAGGGGTCCAGGGTATGTGTCCAGCAGAAAACCATTTGTATCATTATGTTGCTACAATGATCTCTAGCTTGGTGCATCTGGCTCCCTGGACCTTCAGCTGGGAGAGGTAATCCAAAAATTCTTCAGAAACACCTTCAGGACTTCGTTGCTACAGGCCCTCTTCACAGTTGTGAGAATAGGATGCTGGAGTTCACTGGTTTCTCGCTTTTACTGGTGGAAGGCATCCACCTAAATTTCTAATGGCATCTTGGGCTGGATTTCCCCACTGAATATATAGACAAGTTCAGCCTACATGGTTTGGGTTCATATATTTTCTTGAACAGCAAATGCTGTTCAACATTTCTATAGTCACTTGATGCTGGTGTGGCCCTATAGCTGCTTCTAACTATGGAGGAGAATGCAGAAAAACATGGAGCAGAAAGTTAAGAATGTACTTTCTGTCACAGGGGGTCATGCTCAGTTGAACACTCACTACTATTCATATACATCCCCAGGAACACAACAGCAACACTGAATGCAAATAATTAAAAAAAGCAATAGATTATCTATCTATCATGCTTTTCTTTTCCTGCTGACAGTTAGTGTGGTAAAAGCAGACCAGTTTGGTCATTATAATGTGTCAGTGCATGCCTTTAGGTACTATTAACTCAACCAAGATTAATATCTGCATCATCTACCTTCATGTCTTGTTTGGGTTGTTGTAGCTCTTTTCTTTAAATCACTTTATGTTATTTTCTTTTTAAGAACAATAAACTCTAATTTTCAGACTCTAATTTTCTACACTGAATAAATGCATTTATAAATCCTAGAAAATAGCATTTGAATTCTTATTCATTTAAGCATGTCTGTCTTGTGTATTTGTTACTTACCATGCTCAAAATGTAAACAGAATTTCTAAATGCTTTCAGAGAAAATGTGGGTGTCCAGAGCAGTGACCAGTGAGGCCCTGGCTACTGTGTCACCCAGGAAATGCTCTGAGAGCTCTGTGACTCTTGTGTCCTCAGACTTGCTTGAACAAATCATCTTTGGCACCAGACAGGGACTGGTGCACTCTAACATCCCATCAAGATGAAATTTAAAAATGTCTGTGCCTATCCACCCTCCTCCTTCTCTGTGGCCACACAAACTCCCAGTGGTTTCTCAAGCCATTTGTATTTCATTTACAAGCACAAGGCTCAGTCAGTGACCACTGGAAGTCTACCAAATACCACTTAAACCCCAGCCTGAAATATGCTCTTTTATCCGTCTTTGAAACCCTCAAAAAATGCAAGAAATCTGTTTTCACTCTGTATCCTCAGCAAGGCCATGTATCACTGATTAATTTCTGTTTCTCATTTTCTGGAACTCTTTTGTTGCATCTTTTCTTATATTCTATTTCCATGCATTGTCATCAGAGAAATTGCTATTGGGACTATTTTGCCGTGACTTAATTTCTTATGGGTACTTTGCAAGACATGCAGAAAAATCAGTGTTTCCCAGCCTATGACAGTTATAGTCAAAAATAATGTTTAATATCATGTGCCCCTGGAAATGAAAAGTTGCCTTCCAAAGCCCATTTTCTTGTGATCTTACAGGACTTCTGCTGTGCCAGGTGACAGAAGAAGGACACAGAGCTCCTGGAAGGTGTCCAGAGGAGCCACTCAAATGCTCAGAGGGCTGAGCACCTCCCTGGGAAGCCAGGCTGAGGGACTGGGGTTGTTCAGCCTGGAGAAGAGGAGGCTCCCAGGTGAGCTCAGAGCAACCTCCCAATATCTGAAGGGGCTACAAGAAAGCTGGGGGAGGGCTTTGGATATTGGGGGGTAGTGAGAGGACAAAGGACAATGGTTTCAAACTTGAAGAGAGGAGATTTAGATTAGACACGAGGAGGAAATTCTTTAACTTGAGGGTGGTGATACCCTAGCACAGGTTACCCAGGGAAGGTGTGGCGGCCCCATCCATGGAAGTGTTCAAGGCCAGGCTGGACAGGGCTTTGAGCCACCAGGTCTAGTGGGAGGTGTCAATTCCCATGTCAGGAGGGTTGGAACTGGATGATCAAGGTCCCTTCCAACCCAAACCACTCTGTGATTATCTGTTTTTATGATAAAGCAGAAGATGGGCTTGCCAAATAGCAAGGAAGGCCTTATTTCTGTATTATTTCCAGGGTGTGGTGCTTCCCTCAAGAAAGTTTGGATGTTATTTAATCTCTCTGAATACAAACTTTGCTGTAGACCATACAGTTTGTAGTGCAGGGGAGAATTGCTCTGGGAAGGAGCATCTCTGAAGTGCTTTTAAGTTTGAATGGAAGGGCCAAGATGTCCATAGCACAGGCAGGGTGAAGCTGACAATCACTTGGAAAAGACCCAGGCCTTGGAGTAAGTTGCTGTATAAAAGCCCATTCATTAATGCTCTGGGTTTTAGAGAATTGATTACAGCATCACAAATCCAGTGCAAGAAGGGTAACCCTGCAGCTCCAGCTGCTTTCTCCAACAACAATGCTTTTTCTCTGTTATTCTTTCACAGCACACCACCAGAGATAGCTTCATTGTTTTCTTCTCTTGGATCATTTCCATTTATTGTACTGGGACAATCTGTGCTGGCAAATAACATCACTCCCAACGTACTATTCTTACATTCTATATGTTCTCAGCCTCAGCAGTGTTATTGATTATTTACATTTGGGTAAACAGGTTCCAAATGGGATGCAGGGAAGTTAGCTCACACATTTTTAAGGTGGTAAAGGAAAAATGCAGTTGGAAACTCTAAGTTCACCAAGTTTATATCTAGCCAATTGTTTTATTCTAATTTTAACCTGTGGTAAGAAAAAAAAAATAGGCTGGATATTTTGAGTTCACTGTGGTTTTGTCCTTATGAATAACTGGCATATTACTTTGCCAAATGGCACTGCAAATCCATGATGGAAAACGTGATGCAAAACCTTTCATTTCTCTTCAGAATAGATACAGCTCCCTACAGAGGAGAACACTTGATTTAAAACTGATGAAATGAAGAACTGAGGCACTTAGACGCATCATTTTTGTCAAATAATAAAATATGCTAAGAAGTCAGGAAATAGCAACATCATAATCCTAAAATATAGACAGCCAAGCCACAAAAGGGTATTTTTTTAATACTCAGTACTTACTTACATATGACATATTGTGGCTGGACAAAACTGCCATGAACTACAGTTATTTAAAGTGTAAAACATCTAGATGGAGACCGAACTGAATGAATTTAGAGACTATGCAAGGGCTAAGGTTTATGAAAAAAAGAAGCTTTCTAAATAACCTAATCCAACAATGGCAGAGCATCCTAGGAGCAATCTTAAAGCAATGAGAGGGATAAGTGCAACAGAGATAAAGGAACCCAGAACTCAGTGAAATACAGCCAGAAGGAGGGAGCAAAATGGAAGCAAAGATATAATTTAAATATAATGCATCAAATAGCTTTGTAGTAATGAGATTTTTCAGGTCCTGGAACAGTTTTTGCAAGGGTAAAAAATATTCACAATTATGAGATCGAAATTCAGGTTGGACAGAGTAATATAAAAGTCCTGTAATAAGCAAGCATTCAATTGCTATGTAAATATTACAGTTGAAAGTGGCTCATAACTGGCTGAATTTAATGCATTTACATTCTCAATGTTTGAATACAGGTATCCCAGGTATTATTTCTGAAAATTTTCTTGGGTACAAGCAAGAGTTCCTTATATAATTGCAATTTTCCATAACATTTGGCTGTTGAACAAGACCTAATTAATACTGATTAAACTGTCCTTGGAAAGTCTCAAAACCTTTTGATTCAAAAAAATAAAAACAAACAAACAAAAACCAACCAGAAAGACCCCAAAACAATCAACAAAGAGCCCTCCAAATGAATATGGGACAAATATTTGGTGGGCTTCTACATGGTTTTTTACATTTTTACCTTCTCAAGAAATATAATGCACATACAGCATGCTATGATGCAGGGTGTCTAGGAGTGAATACTGAGTTTCAGAGATTACAATACATATATTTAGAAGTCTGTATAAAAGTGTATCCCACTTCCCATCTGCAATCTGTGGATGTTCAGTCAATATCATCAGTGGAGTCCAGAGAATACAGTTGGTCACGTGTGGATTTTCTATAGGTTTTCTATAACATAATCTTCAAAAGTCCCCAGGCTTCACTGATTTCACTAATTCATCCTGTGGCCTAAAGATAGGGTCTAGTGCCATTTGGGATGAAAGCACACAGAAAAGGTTGCCATTACAGAGGATCTACAAATTTATGGACAAATTTATCTACAAATCTGGTTATCAGATGGAAGAAATAATCTCAAATGCCCTTGACACAGAAATATGCCACCTTGATGCCTATAGTAAGGTAATTGAATTAAATCCCAGATCCCAACTAAATATAATGAGATTATAGACAGATAGTTTACATGTATGCATGACCACTGAGATTTCTGAATGCCATTAATAGAAAAACAAATATAAAAATCATGGTGTTCCTAAGTAGTGCATAGATTTTGATGTAGATAATACTTTCTTCAAGTTTATTTTCAATATAGGTTTATTTCTTCAGGCAGAAATTTGGTGTGCACAGTTTAAAATGTGAACATCTTGTATTTCTTAGCTGGCCTTGGAAGAGAAACAACGGGGCTACCAGTAACAGAACATTGGATTCCTAAAGAGACTTTGTGGAGACACATTTCAACCATAATATTGCACTGTTAGGTCATTCCCCTTCCAGCCTCAACCATTCTGAGACTCAGTGAAAAGGTGAAAATAGAACAAAAAATATGTTTTTAACATACATACAGATATTTTTCTTGGTGTATAAAAGATAATCTGGAAAAAAGTCCAACATGAGATCACTTGAAAATGAAAAAAACAGTTAAGGGGCTTGTCCTCCCTGCCTGCTTGTATCAGCTGGTTAATATTGAATGAAAAGAAGGTAAATATTCTCCATTAAATGCTCTAACATTGAAAACAAGCAGTTTGTTTTATAAGACAGAAAAGGAGGGAGATGAGGGATCAGAGGAGAAAGTTGTCACATCACTAATTGCTAATTAAGGAAAGGTGGAGGAAAATTCAGATTTTTAGGAGAAGGCAAGGTTGCCTAGGTTAAGATCCGAGACAAAAGACACAAGATGATAAGATCCCCAATGAGATCTGCCCTTCAATAAGTGGCCAAAAAAAAGCATTTCCAAGAATATATTAACTGGAATAAGGTGTGATACCCAGTGACATGACAGCTTTTCAAATAACATGTAAACTTTGAACACTGGGGAAACTTGGCAGCTTGTCTCTGGTCTCTCAAAGGAAGGTGAAGTGAAGAAGGCACGTTGAGCAGGATGAGAATTCCAAGTGGACAGATATCCGTGCCACCTGCACAGAGGTGGCAGCTGGAAAATGAGACTTTGCAGAGTTAAGAAGGGGAAACATGAGGTAAGTGGTGATGTGAGTCATGCTGGCACACCATTAATTATGTTTCCAACCCTGGAGTGAGATTCAGTCTGTCCTGTATGTTTCTCAAGGTGGAAAGTTCTAGCACAAGCTTGTGTATGTGTCAGAGAGGCTTCCAAAGGGAATCAGGTGAGGCTGAAGCTATTCCTGAGTTACATTTTATCTTCTCCCAGTATTGGACAAATGTTCATTACGTGAAGCTTGAGACCTGCCTCACCATCTGCAAATGAACAGGTTCCTCTCTAGGGAGAAGGTAGTGCTTCCAGGGAATGGTTTGTGTCACCTGTTTTGGACAGCATACTGGGACAGGATGCATTACCATCTGACCAAGGTGATTTTTACCTGTTGTCAATAAAGGTGCAACCTTTGTGCACCTGGGCACTGATTTTAAAATCCCACAGATCTTTAGTTAGACATTAAAGCTAGGAAACTCATTTCCATTTGGTAGCTGAGATATCCTGGCAGATAGGATAGAAACCACTAGGAGACCCCATATTTCTGCCATAGCTGCTGAAGGCCAGGCAAGAAACTGCAAAACATAAAATGGTGCCAGATACTTATGTTTAGGCAGAAGAATTATACTGGTCTGCTGACTGACTCCCCAGAGTTTACTGCCTGTGCTATTTAAATTCACTGGGCAATATGAAGTTTCCATGCAGTGTGCTCCTGACACAAACCTGCTAATCCACCAGCATTTTTCTACCCCTGTACCCACTTATGCTGGGATTACCTTATGCTGACTGATGTAGAGGGGTTCTTCACTTCATTTTATAATAATTTTGCAATGATAATTGCATTTAACATTTTTCTTCACTCCTCACCTACAGAATTACCTCTCTCAGAAAGCACAAGTGTGGGAAGTCAAGAATCAAAAGTCTTCATAGCTGTACAGAAGCATGAGGCAGATCAGTAAGTTTTCCAAGCAGAATCAAAGGCAGTGTTAGAAATCTTTTGGTTTTCTCCTTTTCACCTCTGGATACACAAGTGCTCTCGGGTATGACTTCCACGTCTGCAACTGATGGGAAACATATGTGCAGAGAATACACTGGAGGAACAGTTCAAGAACATGTTATTCTAGGGGAAACATTATTTAGGCAATTCTGCCAAAGATATCAAGACTTTAGGTAATTGGCAGTGTGTGTGTTCTCTGGGCAATTCAGTACCCAGCACCGTGGAAGCAAAAGTTCCTATAAAGAAAAAGTATCTTTATCATTTAGGACTCTGCATTATGTGTTATTCCCCCTTTTTTGACAGATTTTATAGTTAGAGTGAGCTCCTCTGAGCATTTATTGTGGAAAAGTCAATGTAAATAAGCATTAGAAGATCAGGAATTTCAGCTGGGCCTCAACTACATGGTGAGACCTGGAGCCTCCACCTCTCTAGTGCCCTAATTCCTGTCCTTACCATGAGTGAAACATGCAACACTGGAATTGATGGAGAGTTTTGGACTATTTCTGAGCACATGGAAGGAGAAGAGTGTGAGC